>CM057096.1:17800595-18278095 GCA_029959045.1 Taenioides sp. WSHXM2023 | reverse complement strand
TGTTTTGCTACATATTTCACTATCAAAAAAGCTAATGCTGGTTTAAATGTGTACTGTAAACTGAATCCTGATTTAATACATAAACTGCAAACCAAGTAGGCCTATTTACCAAACAAAAAGGGCATCTAGATATTTTTTCCAAAATAGATAGGCTCAGTATGATTTTTGTTTTTTAGTGAGCAGCTAAATCTAAAGAAATTATACAATACAAAAGCCCTACTTTGCTTGATGCTTCATTTGGGATAATAGAAGTCCTCTGTGGCAGATTTACTCTGATCACCACCATTCTAGGTCAAAGACTTGAGAGTGGCACCAGCATATTGTTACCCAACTCACACTTGGTACATGGCCCGGTTTAAACAGCTGGGTCACTTTGAACTACTTCTGGACAGAATGCTGCATCACTGTTAAAAGTATCTATGACTTGAGATGTGAATCTCATTTCAGTAAACTCACCTCTCCCTCTGACAATATAGTTTGCTGGGTGCTGGAGGGACTGTGACCCAGGGCAGGATGCACTGGAACAGTCTGTACATTAGAGGAAGCACAGGGGATTACACTGTCATGGGATGGTCCTGCAGACCTGTGGGTGTCCCCGCTGTAAGCCGCCTGGTAGCTGGTCTCAGGAGCCATGTGGGATGCCTCTGTCCCTGGTGTAACACATTGAATAGGCTGTTTTTTCCTGCTGCTTTTAGCCGGCTTCACTCCTGTCCAGGGCCTAAACTCTTGTCTGGAGGGAAAGAAAACTTGAATAAACAATTGTATTTTAAATGTTATTCCACGGTGAGGAATACTTTATCCAAACTTTCATTGCTATTTATCGAGACATACCCACCTGTATAAACTGGTTGGGCTCGGTTCGGTGCCCTGCTGCTGCCCCGGGACTTTCTCCCCTCTGTTCCCTCGGTGAGGGCTATCAGAACCCGTTCTGATCCAGGGAAAGTTGTCCTTCCTGGGGATGGGCCACGGTTTATAATCCTGCTTGTACTGAGTTACGGAAGGGAAAGGCACGCCGGGAGGCTGGTAGTCCTCACGAGGTTTGTAACTAGGCTCCCTCACCGTCCTGAACGAGCCCCGCGGTCCCCGAGCGTCCGCACGCGCAGTACCGGAGGTAGTGGCGCGCGGAGGGCTGGAGTAGTCATTAGCAGGTGCGCGCTCTGACGCGGATACCTGTTTGGTGACAGACCGCACTTCGTGCTCTGTAATGTCCGAGTAGTTTTGTATGGTCAGTGGGACTGACAAGTCCGACTTGTCGAACTGGTTCCAGAAGCGAGCCAAGCAGCACACTCTGCTGATGCACGGCCACGCCATCCACGTGCCGTGCGTAAAAAGCAAAGGAAGAAGAAAAAAATAAGAAATGTTTGAGAAGGGGTCGAGGAACGATTACATGGAGTCAAAGTAATAACTCCGTGCAGTCTGTGCCCTAAAGTCCATAGGCCTATCAACGGCAGCAGCTGAAGAGTGCTGGGCAGCCAGAGGAGCTGCTCTGCCATGGACCATCATTGAATATTCTCCTCACGTGGTCTGTGACAGCGCTCATCTGTGCGGGGAAATGAGTGGGAATTATTCTCATTCTCCGCACCAGGACAGCAGTAAGGCAAACAGGTGAATAGAATAATTAGTCTATTTTTAGGCTACTTGAGTAGGCTTGCATTTTTAGTAAAAATATATTCAGAGTTCATTTTGACATGGTGTGAATGTGTTCTTGCACCGCTCCTTCAGATGAGAGCGTCTACAGCGCATGCATGTCGTTTATCTTAGCTGATTGTGAATGAATTTATTAATCACAGTTTAGTTAAGGCCGTATTACTGAAGTTTGACCATGGACGGGTTCGACACAAAAATATTGCAATACTGCCATCTGTTGGATAGACGTAGAAACGCATCCAAGGCTCTCAGTCGATCTTCCGCCTCTGTCGGTCAGAATGGATGAATAGTTTTACATACATGTGTAATTTACGATTTAACGGATTAACTTTTTAGGAACTTCGCTGGAGGGGTTGTAAGTAACAAATTCTGCTTTAACGTTCTATTTTTATATTTTTTATTGTAACATCGTATAACCCACTGCTCTATCCTTTCAAGGTCTCCACGATATCGTACTCCGCATTGGCAAAGTTTTTTGGCACATGTATGGTAGCCTATGACTTGTTTTTTCTGCCTGTTTGAGAGTAGCAATAACAGTACAGAACTTTGATTGATACAGAGGTTGGACAGCTGTTGTAGCCTTGTAGCTAGTCCATGTGTTTACACCGCACGCGTGGATCGTAGATCTCACGTGTCCCATCATTAATTCAGGTTTAAGACCGTGAGATTTGATTTATCGTAATCAATAACACGTTAAGCGTAAATGAAGTTACGAATATTGGGTTTATAGAAAATGTTACGTTGTGAGCATAGACTGTATATATAAATGGACACGGCTACTAACGCGCTAGCCGCCGTGTTCCAAATGGAAGTGTGTCAGGGGGCGCCAGGGGGCGCCAGGGGGCTCTTCCAGCTCCTGCTGACTCTGGCTCCCATTGACTTGCATTGGAATATTGCCGTCTCTCTCTGTGACTGCTGCTGTGAGCCTCGTTATTTTGGTCTTAAAATGTTCGCATTAACCCGGTCATACATGATCCTGTTTTTTTTTTTCGCTATTTTGTCCGTCAATATTCATAATTTTGTCCGTCAATATTCATAATATTGACGGGGAATAATATTGACGGACAAAATATTCCTATATACCTATATAACGGTTATAATACCTATAACCGTTAACATCACGTGCTTCATTTGAGCGGCGCTGAACGTTACGGGTGACGTCACACTCGCGCAGTCCACTTATTTACATCTTCATACAGCTTTACTTTAGGTTGTGAGGGAGTAATGTTTTATTTGTTTTGCTGTTAAGTCCCAACAGCTGGCAGCATGACTTCCGGTGAGAAAGTAAAGGATCCGGTTAGGAAGAAAGAAAATAAAATAAGAGACCCTTTTTATGCATTATACACATTATCTAACTATGGACACAGCACGAAATATGGGCATACTAAAGGTCAAAACAAATAGTCAAATGTTTTGGCAAATTGAAATGATCAGATGTCCAGAGGTGGAAAGTATCAGCTCAGAGTTTTCTGTTTCACTAAACAGGTTTAGAGCAGAGTTTGAAAACACAGAGATAGTAAACCCTGGGTTTAGCAGAAGACTTTATCAATGAAGCCCAGAAAAGAAGATTCACGGTAAACTAGAGGAGGCTTCTGTCTTAGAGGGACAGGAAGTCATGTGACTGTGTATCAGGTCAGGTTTAAGTAAAATAAGTGTAAAGCATGAATGAATATGAAATGAATATATGTGAAATCGGCGGCACGGTGGCTGAGTGGCAACACTCATGCCTCACAGCAAGAAGGTTACGGGTTTGATCCCTGGGTCGCCTTTCTGTGTGGAGTTTGCATGTTTCTTCCCCGTGTCTGGATGGGTTTCCTCCGGGTACTCCGGTTTCCCCCCATCAACCAAAAACATGCAACACCCCTATGAACAGTTTACAATCAAGGACCGTCAAGGAATTCCTCCCTCCTGTGGGCTCACCACCTGCAGAGGGGTTCATAGGGTTCTGGGTCTGGTGCACAGAGTAATGGGCAGCGTGCTGCCCCCACGACCCAGCCGGATTAAGCGGGAGAAAATGGATGGATGGATATATGTGAAAATATTGTGAAGACTTTAAGGGCACCTGGTCCATCTGTGACTAACCAATCAGAGCTCTCTTTCAGGAGCAGACTCTGGTTAAACTCTGGGTTAAAGGAATAAAACCTACTCTGGACCAGGTTAGGTTCACAGACTTACCATAGTGACTGACTCAAGGTTTAGGTTAACTCTCTCTGTGAAACTGGAAACTGGGTTGACCACTTTTCAGGGTTAACAAAGTCTGAGTTTGGACTAAACATGCTTCTTGTAACAGGGCCATAGACTGTACAAAGAAATACAGTCTATAAGAGTATGTAGGCTATCCATACTTTCTACTCGATCATATATTTTTTTAAACCTATTCTAAAAGTACTATTTAAAATATGTAGATTATGTTGTAGAATTTTTGCTTGAGCATTGGCTTGAATACTTGAGTACCAAAATTGAGGCCTACTGCTTCCACCACTGCAAAAAGACATTATCACACCCACTTTATTTTTATATTTTGACAAATGTTTTTGTAGAGTATGTAGTGATTTGTTGATTATACTTTTAAACAGAATATGGAAAATTTGCCAGAGGACAACTCGAGGTACAAAGATGTTGACTACTGGGATGAACGCTACAAGACAGAGCAGTGCTATGACTGGTTGGGTGACTTCTCCAAATTCCAGCATCTGATGAGACAGCACATTAAAAAAGAAGACTCCATTCTTGTACTTGGTAAGCTTTAGCCTTAAATTGTATGCATTATTTAATTTAAACATTTTTATCATATGATTTATACATTGTATTAATCTTTTTACATGTACTTTTAATAATAGTTAGACAGTGATTGTTGTGGTGAGTTTGGTTGGTCGGGCCAGCCTCTGCCCTGTCTCTTGGGATTTTCCGAGTGTCTCTTGCTTGTCACTGCGATGGTCAATTCAATGCACATGCCTGTCACTTAGGGCCCTATTAAAAGTGATCCTGTTAGGCACTTGAATCCTTTGCTTCAGAAGAGGGACTGTGAGTCATTATATAACTGCAGATTAACCCTCAACTTTTTCAAGTTATTATGTAGCATTTGTAATGAAAAGATTTAGATGAAAATCTGTCCACTGGGTGACACTGCTCCACAGAAAATAAACAGAACTAGTGCGGCTCACTAGCTACCTGCAGTACCTGATTTCCAAACTCCCACAGCTCCCATATTTTAATGCATTTGCTAATTTTTTAGGACCGATTAAAATAAGAAAAATATTTAAACTACACCACTAAATTGTAAAAGCATGTTATGTAAATTACATTTATTCTAATAATAAATCTTCACATTTCTGTTTCTTAACCTCTTGATGTTAATGTATAAGAACAAGTTGAAGCAATGGAGCTCATTACTGGATTGCTGTACTTTTAAAGAGGGGTAGATGCTCTATACTCGCTCTCTGCTATACCCGCAGGCATACATACACACACACACGCACATACACACACACATACACACACACACACACACACACGCACACGCACATACACACACACACACACACACACACACACACACACCCGCACACACACACACACACACACACACACCCGCACACACACACACATTTGTGCGTGTTCATGGCAGTATGGCAGTTGTTAAATTTGTGTCACCGGGTGACAGGGGCTTTCTGTTTCCACTGTTTAAAAGACTGGGAGGAAAAGGGTAGCTTGTCATACCTTTTATTGTGCTTACTTAAAGCTATTGTGTTTTTGTCAGGTCCTAATTCTTCAAGACAAAGTCTGTTTCAATATTATGACAATAAAATTATTCCTTTGCTTATACAGTATTGTCACACAATTGTGAATACTATGTAAATGAGCTCTTAGTGTACGAACTGTGAATGATAGATACATAGTATAATGTTTTGGTTTTACAGGGTGCGTCATAGGTACACCTACAGCAGAGGCATCAGTGAGCTCTAGATCCTGATGTATAAAATAATGTTGTGCTCATCTCCGCACAGCTCTGCAGCAGACATTACCAGATTTCCAATTTAGAGCCAGAACAGAGGCATTAGAGCGCTCCAGGGCTCTCATCTCACAGGGCATCTTGTCGCTTTGTTAAATCTTGGAAATGCACATTTCTGTCAGCAGCACGTGTTGTGGCCTTCTTCAACAACACACATGCACAAACCAGGAGCTATATAGGGAAGACTGCTGTAAAGATGCAGCCGCACTCACGTGTTCTATAGACATGAAGAGCTCTTAACAGCACTTAGACACTGTCACGCTTGGACAAATGCCTGCCATGGCAGGACACACATCCCTGCCTAACTCCACTTGTCAAGTCTGTAAATCCACACAGATTATTGGCTTGTATGAAGTGACACAATAAATTACTGTCACTGTAGCAGAGGGGGGCGAAAGAAGAAGAGAGAAGACATTGGAGAATTTAGGGAGAGATTGGAGGTACTGTAGTGCTTTGTGTGATGAGTAGATAAAGGTATGGTAAATGACTAATCAGGTTTGGGCCACTCCACTGTTTCAGATAGGGGTCATTTCCATTAAGCTAATCTGAGGAACGCTCAGAGAAAGACTCACTGGAGGCTGGGGAGCATCTCTGCATACTGATTCTGTTTTTCACTGTCCTCTGGGTTTTTACTTATCTGCATTTTTATTATGCCTGTCAGTTTATGTAAAAAAAAAACCTTTTTTCCGTCATTTCACTGTTTTAAGGTCCCACCTTATAATCAACATGCTAACATCTACGTAAATATAAATATTGCAGTAAACTATAATTCAGGGGTTTTTTGGTATAGTCCTATACTCATTTTCAATAATGTGTACTGCATTTTTACAACATTTTAACAGTGGTTAAATTTTTCACCAATTTAACTTCAGAAGAGGCATTTTTCTGTGAACCCTGTAACCCTGTGACACTCTTTGTGAGCGTATAATGCAAAAGGCACATGCCATGCGAAACATGCACCATAAGAAATGTAAGTGTAATTTCTGACATATCTTTATTGTGCATTATATAGAAAAGCTTAGATACAATAGTGTCTGAGAGAACAAGACCCAGGAGCATAAATCCATGGTGAAGGATTGTGTTCTGCCCACTCAGACTCCCACAACAACTTCTGTGGCACCAACGTTACTTCAATAGGAATAAATAAAATAAGTGGCTATATACATTTTTGTTGGGGTTATACAACAGGAAGCATGCGGCAAATTTCATTTTCCAAATTAAATCTGGTTTAAGGAATATATTAGATTTCATGGTGTCAATGTGTGACATAACTTTGCTTGCATTGGCCAGGCTGGTTGTGTGGTGAGGCCTGAGGTTATGTGTGTCATAGCATTGCGTCAAACTATCCTGGACCCCCCTTTCGCCCCCACCTGTCTTCTGTATTAGCAACATCAAACATTAGTGCTGCTGATAAACCTGGTACAGTGATCTTCTTTTTATGGTCTGCTTCAGGCGCCAGCCAATGATGTTATGAACCCACATCTCCCAGTGGCATGAGTAAGCACCAACTTTGACGATCATCCCACAGACACTGGGTACAGTCACAGTTATGTTGCCCTGGGCTGTGTGAAGGGCAGGCTTGTGGGGTCAGACTAATTTATTCCCATATTTTATACGAAAAAGCCTTACAGTGCATTATGTGTGTAGAATCCCTCAGTTGTCCAGGTAGAATCCATGGTAAAAGGAGAAATTACATTTGTCAACTGGACAAAAGTTTATTTGGTCGAATACGTTTCACAGCTCATCCAAGCTGCTTCTTCAGTTCTGTTGAACTGAAGAAGCCTTCTTAATGCCTTACAGTGCATTAAGAATCCTTTTGATTGATTCCATTCCAGTAAATAATTATGTTACAGTGTTTTACACAAAAAAGGAAAGGACTATAAATTATGGAGAGAAAGAAATTATAAAGTAATTTATTTTCTTCCATTGTCAGAAAGATTACACTGCAGGGTTTCTAACCCTGGGATCCAGAATGCACACTTCTCCTTCTCCAATACTTGAGAATAGTATTGGAGAGGTTTCTTTTCTCTTTAAATCAGTCTTTCTTGTTATTGTAGTCAATATCCTAATTATTCTAAATGTCCATATTTTCAGTAATTTTTTTAGATATACGATATTGCTCTCCTATGCATAAACTCTATGCAGCATATTACATCAACTGATGTCATAGCCCATGACCTTTTTGCTTTTAAGTTTGTAATTGTCAATAACTTGATGCTTAAGCATTTGAGGCAAGCTTTGAGTTTATCCTACTTTGACCTTACTTCACTGCAATGTGTGTGCTGAAAGAAGGTGATTATTTGTCAGAGAATGGTGACAAAGCCTGTCTGCTGCACAGCTGCTCTGTGTCTGAGTGCAGTCAGTTCCATAATTACAGTGACATGAGTTGTATTAGGCACACTGCAGCACAGTGTGCCTAATACAGTGTGCCTATCACCTCATGGCTTACATCATACTGTAAAGTTCTTGACTGGGACGTTGAGCGATTTTCATGTGTTTAAAAAAATAATTGAATTGAAAATTGTGATCAATTAATATAATCGACCCCCCTATATTGTGTTCCTTATCTCAGTAGTACAGTACTACAGTACTTTGGAGACCACCCGAACAGGATCACTTTTGTCTTTTATGTACTACTGAGAATGTGAGAGAGAGTGCTGAGAAATAATACAGATCTGTCACCAGGCTCGGACACTTCACGCCTGCCCTTCCTCTTATTGATTGTTGTACTTCCTGTGGCACACTGGATGGGATGGGGTCATGTGATCAGATAGACTTGTATCAGATAGACTTGTCACTGGATTTGTAGAGATTGTTTCGAGGTGTTGAAGGAATGCATTATTAAATATATAAGAGAAGTCACACTGGAGGAAGAAATGGGACTATTTTTGTTAAATGCCGCTGGCCTAAATTCATCATACAAAGATGTCTGTATGATATTACTAGGCCTGTCACTATATGAAATTTTGAAGTGCGATATATTGGTGAAGAAAATGTGGACAATAAATGATAATACTGAAACTAATTTATGCCACAGACACAATAACCCTAATGCAGGATTAACCCCAAAAACTATTCTAAAAACATGAGCTGCAATAAATAAATGGCAGCTACTGTATGAATGGGGTCTGGACTAGTATGAGTGAAAAACAGAGCGAAGGAGAAAGTACAAAATGTACCAACAGAGACGGACCTAGAATCAACATCCTCATTCATTTCAACACTTATTTTATACATGCTTTATACATACTGTTTCTTGTCTGTTTTTTTTTTTTTTTTTTTTTAATTCTCTCAGAGTCCTAACTATGGTGCAGTGAGTAAGCCAGTGTGGGCAACCCTCCCTCCAACTATACCCTCCTCTTTTTTGCTGCTGTAAGAGGCGGTCTTTTTTATGAATGAGCCGCAGAGCTACAGAATGTGAATGGAAAATGCAAGAATCTCAATGAAACACTGCAACCAAGAGAAAAAGGGGGAGAGGCTTGGTGAATGAACACACACGACAGAGAGGGAGGGGTTGTGGGGGACGATTTGATCAGAATTTGAAATAGGGCTCGTATGAGATTGGTGTGTGACTGGTATGAATGCTGATCAGGTAGGAGGATGCCATGGAGGAGGCCTGGTGGAGCTGCCTTGCCTATGAGCCAATGGGAATCACCACTGCCCGGCTCACTCAGTGTCCTCTGTAAGCTAGTGCTTCGTGCGTTGAATACTAACAGGTTACCCGGGCAACCACGCCCGAGAGATCGATGGTACTGGCCCGATAAACAGCACAGCCTCTGCGCCTGTGTGTGTCACTGGAACTGTGGTGTTACAAAAGGGACTTTCTTTGTTCTTGGACAGTCAAACGCTCTTTATATCACACACAGCCATTTTGTTTTAATCTCATCAGTATTAGTGATTAGAATAAACGATAATAAATTGCTAAATGTAATTAAATATATTTTGGTCGCTGTCCATATTAATTTTATTATTTATCATATTATTTGTTATTTAGTTGATTCATCTGTCGAACTAATTTGGTTTAATTAATATATAATTTTTTCATAGTGTCTCCAGTTGACCAAGAACTTCCTTCATGAACTAAAGCACTAATTGTAAATCGATCAAAACTGTATGAATGAATGTAGATTATTTGCTTATTTTGATTTTGGATTTAAACATGCTTGTACAATAACAGTTTTTAGTATTATCTATAGCATTGATTGCAAGTATTACAAACATGGTATTCTTCTTATCCCCCTAAATGTGTGAGTGGAGGCTGTTTCTGTGAATGGCCTTCTCCCTGACACTGGTGAGGAGGGCGGAGGTGACCACACACTGTGCTGACTCACCGTAATAACACAGTGCTTCAAGGGGAGCCGCTGTGTGCCTGCTATTCACTACTTCAACACAAATTATACCGTATGCCAGTGACTACAACTGACTACTTGATCTGATTAAACACAAGAGGCATACAATTACTCTTTCTTTGTACAAGTGCTACTGAGGGAATAAAAAGTCTTCTAAGGCCTTGAGTGGGTCAGAATATGATGTGATGTGATGATGGGGTTGGAGGCGAGCTAGAAAAGTATGGTATTGAAGCAATGGAAACACTGCAAATAATAAAATCATATGTTACACAGTTAAAGGGTTCCCAAAAAATACAGGCTGGTATATAGTTTACCTGTATTTGTCCTGTAAATACTTGCTTGTAAAGCAGTGTCTTGAGTACAATATTAATCCAGTGCATTATCTCCCTTTACATATCCTTCCAGAACAAAATATGTAAGTTATTAACCTCAAATTCAATCAATTTCTCTGTCTTCTAGGTTACTTAGACTTAAGACAAACTTTATTGATGCACAACGGAAATTATTTGGACACACTAGCTCACAATATAATATAATAACAAAGACTAAAACATAAATGGTAATAATAAATTCTAAATAAGTAGCAAAAAAGATAGCAAGAGACAGGTGTCAAATAAGACATAATTATATAAATAAATGTACTGTATATATACAAAGCAAAATAAAATAGAATTAAAGCCGCGCGTGGCTATGGTGGCCCTCGCCCCGATTCGCAGGCCCCCCCCCCCGTGGCCGCCGTGGACCCGCGACCGCTCCGGCTCGCCACTCGCTCTTCCCGACAGCCGCCCAGGTCGCCAGCTCGTCCACCGTAAAAATTACATAATGCCCCTTTAAATATATCGTAGGAGTCAGTGCGTCCCTGCCGGGCAACCCTGAAAATTGCCCCATGTCCATAATACATTTATTTGCTTCTAATCTTACATAGAATTTAATCCCCGAATTTGGTCCAAATCCGATAATGCTGACGTTTTTTGTCTATGATAGGGGGCGCTATAGTGTTCACTTTTCATATACTTTATAGTGTATTATATTCAGGCTGAGATCAAACATTAGTGATTAAAATTTCAGCACGATAGGTCAAAGCATGTGCGTGTAATAGATTTTAAACTATTTTTTGGGGGAGTATTTGCGCCCCTGCTGGCCAACCGTGAAAACTGCCCCATGTCCATAATACATTTGTTTGCTTGGAATCATGCATAGAATTTATTCCCCGAATTTGGTCCAAATCCGATAATGTAGACGTTTCATGTCTATTCTAGGTGGCGCTATAGTGTTCACTTTTATTATATTTCATATTTCATTACATTCGGGCCGGAGTCACGCAGTTGTGATTTGAATTTGAGCTCTCTAGGCCAATGCCTGTGGCCGTGAGAGGTCATCAAAGAAACAGGAAATGAAGGCGTTTTTCGCCGGCGTGCTACGGGCAAACCGTAAGGAGTTAAGAAAAAACATGGATGATTTATGTGAACCTATGTCTGTAGATGTCACATGTCAAATCTGAGCTCATTTGGACTAAACACAAGGGACACGAATCTTTTTGCACACACCCAAGTCAAAACGGCGCCGAATTTTTAATCCAATATGGCCGACTTCCTGTTCGTCATAGAGCAGTGTTATGAATGACTTTTTTGTTTGTCTCCCTGAGCTCTGTCATTGTTCCGAATTTTGTCAGCCTACGCCAAAATATTCTTTTCAGCTGCCCATTCATGTTGAAATTTTGATTTTTCAAGGGGGCGCTGTCGAGTGAGGTCACTTTGGGCATTGTCGCGATGCCCATTTTATCAAATTTTTCGCCGGACCGGTCGATCTGATACCCCCATGTGGGACTTTTCGTCGATGTTCAGGCCTTCAAAATCGCCATCGTTTGCAAGGAAAAATAATAACACAAACGAAGAACAATAGCCCTCGCCATTGACTAAATACCTGAATACCTGGCTTACATGTTTAAATACTAAAGCCCATCGCTGCACCTCTGCCCCAGGACCAGCACCATTTTGATGACTTCTGATTACTGAAAACAAAACTTTTTTCTAACTGATCTTTAGTTTAACTTAACTTTAACTTACCAAACTACTACTACTAAACCAAATTTAATAGGAGTAGTTGAGTTTGTAAACTACTAGTTTACAAATTAAACTTTGGGCTATGGAAATAATATGTTAGAATTAATTATTCGAAGACCAAATTAACCTGACTGGATCAAAATCTAATAACTGAACTGACAGCAAGATGACGTTCAATCAACAGTGTTCAAAGATCTTCAGGATTCCGAGTCTGAAGAGACTGAAGGAACCCTGGAGATGGATGTGCAGATATCGGGAGAGATGAAAACCAACTTCACTAACTGGAGAAGGAGGAGAGTCAGGGAGATCTAGGACTGTGGCGCTTTCTTCCAAATGTCACATTTAATCTCAAATAAACAATGACTTAGCAAATAACTGTTCTGGATGTCGATTTCATTTTTCAACATGAGTTATCAGGCCCAACTGTCAGAAGTTGACTAAAGGCTTTTTAGTATCATAAAAGTGATACTATAAGTGTCCCATAAGTGCACCGATAGGAAGTGAAGTGCCTGTAGTGACCAGGGACAATTGGCATGATGTAAGAATGTGCAAGTGCTTTTCGAAAATGTATCGATTATTATATTTCATTTTTTTCACAAAACATTAAAAGTCGTGCTTCTCTAATTTCTGGCTATTTCCAGTTTCCAAAAACAAATAAAGTGGTGCGTCAGCACAGAAGTAGATCATGACAAGACACAACATACACTTACGCCAACGCTTTCCACTTGAAATTTGCTAAGCATTTTTGTAAACATCATACTTTTACAAACTCCTCCTAGGGCGTTCACCCGAACACTCTCAAACTGACACATGTTCACAGTATCTCAAGGGGTGGGTAGGGTTAGGTCAGGGTCAGGGTTACGAGGTTAGTGTTAGGTTAGGGTAGGGTTAGGAGGTTTAGGCATACATTTCCCAAAATTTTCAAATTTGTAAAAATGCCCCCATTTCTGTAGCAAAGAGGAAGAGAAGGTGGTGGCAGTGGGTGTAATGTAAAGAGGGAAATTGAACGTGCGATAGCGCATCCTGCTCTTGTGGTGCAGGGCATGGCGTAGGTGAGGGATGATCATTGCTGCATGTAGCTATATTCTTATATCTGTATTTGTCAAATTTGGCCCAGTGTATGACATTGTTGCTAGGTAACAGTTATGGAATTTCCTAGTGTGATATCACAATTTCCAACTAGAAATTAAAATTTGAAACTTAAAAATATTGCCAAACCAGGAAAAAATGCTAAAATTTTTAGCTAAATCTTAAATATAATGATCTTAGCTCATTATGTTGTTTTACTAAAATAGAGTTGTCCAACCTGTCATAAGCACTTTAAAGGCAGGGCACGTTTATTCACCATCAGTACGGGACCCGGAGACATGAACCCTCAAGGCATATGTGACACTGTTGTCCAGTCTAGTCCAGTCTAGTCCAGTCCAGTGCAATAGGGTGATGACATAGAGATAACAAGGACTGATCAGCTGGCAGTGTGGGGTTGGCGAAGCAGACAAATACCACTTCTCTATCAGTACTTGGTGTGAAAAACTTAATAACCACTGCAATAAAGCTACCACCTGTAATTAGACTGGCTCACGTACAGTATCACCACTATGCTATCTACATATCATAGTACATACATCTGTATACCTGTATGTCCAGTCATTACAGATATACAGGTGTGCTTCTTGTTCTTTGTTTAGTCAGTGTAAATGCTCTATGTACATCCAAATTTGTCTTCTTGTTGGATGCTATATATGTATCAGTCAGTCATTATTTTTTATTAGTATGGTAAAACAGGACAAACAGGAGACAGATCTCTCACCAGAAATATTACATAGTGCACCTTTAAATTCACTATTGCAAATGCTGTATTTCTTCATCTGTTGTCTATTGGTTTATTTTTAAAGGTATACATATATTAAATAAATATATCTAAGCAAATATATATATATATATAATTTTTTTTTTTCCAGCTGCGTTCATATAGCTTACTCAGTACATACAGTACTACTCAGTACATACAGTAAAACTCAGTACATACAGTACTACTACATTAAACTCCCATAGCCTTATTTATTAAAGGCATTCTTCTGCTAATCTGTGTTGAGAGGGAGATTTTTCAGGAGCATGGTAGGAGATGAGTGGCAGGCCTAAGAGCAGAGGATTGTGGGTAAATGTGACAGTCACCTGCAGATGCTTAGACAGTGGGGTGTGGAGCCTAAAGCTCAGGCCTGGTAGGGGTCTGCTAAGTATGCCATGGAAGAAAAGACATTTTCAACCTATTTGTCACTCATGGTTTTTCATAATTATTACTTGAGGCTAAATGTGACACAAAAGTATTAGACAACAGACAATACAAAACAAGCATTCATTTGGTTTTGCACATTATAACATTGAAAACATTTAATGGTCTAGTGTGGTTAAAAGTTATTCCTCACTTAACTTATGCATTCTGAGCATAGCAATTTCTTATTGAGTTTCTCAGCATTTTTCTCAACAAAGACTAGACTGCAGTTTGCCGTCTCAGTAATGCTACATCAGCTAGCATGCTAAGCACATACTTCCACATTATCTGACAGTAAAATATGCTTTTTTTCTGATCGATGTTTTAATGTTGTTTCCTCATTAAAAAACATACCTGGAGTTGTGTTTTGTTTCATTCACACATTTAACACACGAACCCTGCATATTTAGCCTGAGTTCTTCTCTCAAACAGAAAACACTCTGTTCCACCTTGTGATGTCATGTGGTAATACAGGAGGTGCTCCATTGTGTTTTTAAACTCCATACACATATACCTTCACTAGAATCATTTGGAGGATTTCAGCCTTAGAATTGCAGTCTCAACTAAACGAAAAGTAAAAGCTGTTAACTTGAAAACTACCACTTTGTCACATCACAAGGTGGAACAGAGCATTTTGACTTTTGAAGATGTAGACAGACTAATAATAAAGGTTTACTAAGGTTTAATAAAGGGTTACTCAAACATGTGTGAATGAAACAAAACACCATTTCAGGTCTGTTTTTGATGAGGTAACAACATTATAACATGACTTAACGCTCACAAGAGTCAATTTTGTATAATATAGGACCTTTAAAGAACACACAGTATGCAAAATTTACTTTTTCCAAATTTCTCTTACACATAAAACCACCGGTAATAACCACCAGGTATGTTTGTGATGTGGAAACAACATTACAACATAAATAATGTAATATGGGCCCTTTAATGTGTAGACAAAATAGTGTACTTTTAATATTTAATTTGGACAAAATGTACATTCTAATTTGAGCACATATTTGAACTCTTTCACACGGTCTCATGCCACACTTTTAATATATTGCATTGAAAAAACAAATCCACTGTAAGTATTACTATCAGCTATTCTTTACAATGGAATTCCAATTCTAGAAGTCTATCAAGTTTCTTGCACTACTGTAACCTAGCAACAAGCACCATGATGACATTCCGGAACATGACATCACATAGAATGAATCTTTGAAGACTGAACACAAAGCTCCCTGAGTTTGTGGAGGAGGCCCTCGACGTATTTGGATCAGATCACACTTAGCCAGTCGACAGATAGCACACAAACAGAGCGCTCCAAGCGATACCTATTGTGGGTTAGCATTTTATAGAGAGACATTCGAAGTTTTAAACACATTATTATCTTTGACCAGAGGAAGAACAGTAACTGTTAGAAAGTAATCGTACTACTGTACTGTACTTCTGAAATCAGTGCTGTTTTAGGGGCAGTGAAACTGGAAGAAACTAAAAAACCTGAGATGCCTTCAGTTAAAGCAGAGATGGCGGCTCAGCCACCAATGTCAGAAAATACTGTCAGGGGTAAATCTCCTTGCTCTCCTGCAGAGAAGACAAAACCAGCAAAGAAGACAAAAGTTAAGCCCAAAGAACCAGTGATGGGCAGATGCAAGAGACAGGATAACTTTAAAATTCCCCAACATTTGAGGAACGTCGAGGAACACGAGGAGAAGCACATTTCCGAGACGCATATTTTCAAGGGATTTTCACGGCTTCCTCCCGAGTTGATGAACGGTGATGCTGACATGGATGATTTTATGGATCAATGTTTGAACCCGCCCATCATCCCTAAGAAGAAAAAGAAGGGAAAAAAGAAGACAGCTGAAAAATCTTTAGAAAAAACTGAAGATATTGACAAAGTGTCTGAAGTGGAGATGATCACTGAATTCACTGTTCCTCTAAATAACTATGTTGATCTGACTGACAACACACAGACTGAAGAGACTGAGCAGCCTACAGTTGTAATCAAAGATGAACCTCAATCTCCTGAGTTCACAGATGATTCCAACTGTGTTACACCTGCTCTAAATGATCTTCATGGCAACAGTGATTCAGGTGAGGCAGACACCACATACATGAATGACCAGAAATGTCCTGAACTGGCAGAACTTTCTTTAGCTCCTCTGAAACCTGAATTTAGTGAAGCTGAACTCCAGGTAAATGACATGGAGCTATTGAAGGAAACTGTCCTTGCACCAGTGGGGCCCAAAAACAGTGAGCATGAAAAATGTTCAGCGGAAGACACCACTAAAGTAGAAACTGAACTCACAGAGAAAGAGGCTGCAGTGGAGGTGTTGCACACTGAAACTGATAAGTCTCAAACTCAACAGGGAGACCTGGAGGGCCAGACCCATAACAAGACGGAGGGACCTTCAGTTAGAGTCCAGGCTGAATCACTAAAGGCCAAAAATAATGTCAGAGATAAGTCTCCCCAAACTATACCTGCAGAGGAGAGAAAGCCACCTAAGAAGACACAGGTCAAACCCAAGCTTACTGGCTGTCCACAAACGAACAAACCTGAAAGGCCTTCAATCAGAGCTAAGACAACACCAGTTATGCCCAAAGCCAAAGAACCAATCATTGGCAGATGCAAGAGGCAGGATAACTTCAAACTGCCTGAACATTTGAGGAACGTCGAGGAACCCAAGGAGAAGCACATTTCCGAGACGCATATTTTCAAGGGATTTTCACGGCTTCCTCCCGAGTTGATGAACGGTGATGCTGACATGGATGATTTTATGGATCAGTGTTTGAATCCGCCCATCAACCCTAAGAAGAAAAAGAAGAGAAAAAAGAAGACATCTGAAAAACCTTTAGAAAAAACTGAAGATAGTGACAAAGTGTCTGAAGTGGAGATGATCTCTGAATTCACTGTTCCTACAAATAACTATGTTGATCTGATTGACAACACACAGACTGAAGAGATTGAGCAGCCTACAGTTGTAATCAAAGATGAACCTCAGTCTCCTGAGTCCACAGATGATTCCAACTGTGTTACACCTGCTCTAAATGATCTTCATGGCAACAGTGATTCAGGTGAGGCAGACACCACATACATGAATGACCAGAAATGTCCTGAACTGGCAGAACTTTCTTTAGCTCCTCTGAAACCTGAATTTAGTGAAGCTGAACTCCAGGTAAATGACATGGAGCTATTGAAGGAAACTGTCCTTGCACCAGTGGGGCCCAAAAACAGTGAGCATGAAAAATGTTCAGCAGAAGACACCACTAAAGTAGAAACTGAACTCACAGAGAAAGAGGCTGCAGTGGAGGTGTTGCACACTGAAACTGATAAGTCTCAAACTCAACAGGGAGACCTGGAGGGCCAGACCCATAACAAGACGGAGGGACCTTCAGTTAGAGTCCAGGCTGAATCACTAAAGACCAAAAATAATGTCAGAGATAAGTCTCCCCAAATTATACCTGCAGAGGAGAGAAAGCCACCTAAGAAGACACAGGTCAAACCCAAGCTTACTGGCTGTCCACAAATGAACAAACCTGAAGGGCCTTCAGTCAGAGCTGTGTTCAGTGATCAATGTTTGAACCCGCCCATCAACCCTAAGAAGAAAAAGAAGGGAAAAAGGCGTGTTGTTGTTGTTGTATATGTTGATCTGATTGACAACACACAGACTGAAGAGACTGAGCAGCCTACAGTTGTAATCAAAGATGAACCTCAATCTCCTGTGTTCACAGATGATTCCAACTGTGTTACACCTGCTCTAAATGATCTTCATGGCAACAGCAAATCAGGTGAGGCAGACACCACAGACATGAATGACCAGAAATGTCCTGAACTGGCAGAACTTTCTTTAGCTCCTCTGAAACCTGAATTTAGTGAAGCTGAACTCCAGGTTAATGACATGGAGCTATTGAAGGAAACTGTCCTTGTACCAGTGGGGCCCAAAAACAGTGAGCATGAAAAATGTTCAGCAGAAGACACCACTAAAGTAGAAACTGAACTCACAGAGAAAGAGGCTGCAGTGGAGGTGTTGCACACTGAAACTGATAAGTCTCAAACTCAACAGGGAGAGCTGGAGGGCCAGACCCATAACAAGACAGAGGGACCTTCAGTTAGAGTCCAGGCTGAATCACTAAAGACCAAAAATAATGTCAGAGATAAGTCTCCCATCAACCCTAAGAAGAAAAAGAAGGGAAAAAAGGCGTGTTGTTGTTGTATATGTTGATCTGATTGACAACACACAGACTGAAGAGACTGAGCAGCCTACAGTTGTAATCAAAGATGAACCTCAATCCTGAGTCCACAGATGATTCCAGCTGTGTTACACCTGCTCTAAATGATCTTCATGGCAACAGCGAATCAGTTGAGGCAGACACCACAGACATGAATGACCAGAAATGTCCTGAACTGGCAGAACTTTCTTTAGCTCCTCTGAAACCTGAATTTAGTGAAGCTGAACTCCAGGTAAATGACATGGAGCTATTGAAGGAAACTGTCCTTGCACCAGTGGGGCCCAAAAACAGTGAAGACGCCACTAAAGCCATATCCGCATCACCAAAATATCAAAACTTTTTTCTAACTGATCTTATTTTTCCAAACCAAAGTTAACTTAACTTACCAAACTACTCCTACTAAACCAAATTTAATAGGAGTAGTTGAGTTTGTAAACTACTAGTTTACAAATTAAACTTTGGGCTATGGAAATAATATGTTAGAATTATTCGAAGACAACAGTGTTCAAAGATCTTCAGGATTCCGAGTCTGAAGAGACTGAAGGAACCCTGGAGATGGATGTGCAGATATCGGGAGAGATGAAAACCAACTTCACTAACTGCAGAAGGAGGAGAGTCAGGGAGATCTAGGACTGTGGCGCTTTCTTCCAAATGTCACAATTAATCTCAAAGAAACAATGAATTAGCAAATAACTGTTCTGGTTGTTGATTTCATTTTTTCAACATGAAATACTCATATATTCTTGTTCCTTATGTCTTGGTTAATAATAAAGTGCATCAAAAGTAAATAATTGCTTTTAAATATAAGGATTTTTTTTACTCTTCTTGTTTTCAATACCAGGACTGTCTACTCCATTCACTAGGAAAAAACACATAAAAAAAAAAACACACTAAATCATTCACAGATTGTCCTCTGTGCATCAGATTTGTCTTTATGAACTAATGAGTAAAAAGCGAAATAGAAGAGTGTTATATGGCTGTATGTTACACAAACATGTAACAATTTCTTTTATATCCCAGATAAATATATTTTGTGATAATATTTACAAAAGTGAGAAGTTAATTTGACTTGACTTCAACTTTAGATAATTTTTTGGGCCTTACTGTGGATCTTAAAAGCTAATTAAAGCTGCAAGTGGCATTCAAGGCCCTCGCCACCCCTTATGGCTCAAGGGTACATGTCATCCCTGCCTATACTACCCCTCCCCCCAAATGCAGCATATACAGTACTATATTTCACAATTCATTTTATTCCTATGAAACATTTTGTGACATTGGGTGGGAATCATGTTTGAATCGCTTTGTACTAAGTAGTCCACTAAATAGTGCAGGCCTATGTAGTGAATAAGGGGTTAGGGGCTAGGGTGGACATTCAGACACAGCCATGGTGAAATATAGCAGTGTACGTTTTAGCTTCTGTAGTGGACCAAACCAAAAAAAAAAAAAAAAAAAAAAAAAGAGGCAAAGACAAGGTATAAAAAATTATGTTTAAATTTAATAAAGTCAAATAAAAATGTAATTTAACAAAGGCTCATATTAAGTAAATCATTAACAAAAAGTCAGGCCCAACTGGGGTAACTTATATCCAACTAAACAGAACAAAAACTAAACCCTAGACAGAGAACAGGTGACTAAAGTCACTGGCGAGGGCCAACAAGTAAATCACAGCTATATACAAGAGACAAGAATGGCAGTGCAATGATATGATGATTGAAAGGGCATAAGGTTATTCGTTACATAATATTGAGTTGTTGTACAGTTGTAGGGAGTATTGTCTGTTACTTAAGGATGAGTTGTTGTACACTTGTATGGAGTATGGTATGAATGTAGTCCTGTATCTTTCACTTTTTGAGTGGAGCTGAAAAATGAATGGTCATCTTAGTGGTCTGTGGTGAGGTATGGATTGAGTGTCTGGGAGGTGTAGAGATGGGGGTGCCAGGGGATGAGAAACGATTAAAATGCAAATTGAGTAGGTTTGATCTGTCTGGGCTGTTGTTCTGCTGCTTTGTTTTGGAGAGACCTGTGACGGCCTTCATTCCCCTCCACACATCTTTAGTGTTATTCTGTTGGAGTTTAACCTCCAATTTCCTTCCATAGGCCTCCTGGCCCTGCCTTAGCTGGACCTTCAGCTGCCGTTGCACCCTCTTCACCTCGTCCTTGTCACCAGAGTTGAAGGCCCTCTTCTTCTTATTAAGTAGATCCTTCAGCTGGCTGGTGATCCAGGGCTTGTTGTTGGGGTAATAGTGGACAGTGCGTGTGGGGACGGCTTTATCCTCACAGAAGAGCACATTCCATTCTGTGGGCTCAAAGCAGTCCTGAAGGGCATCGCTGGCTTCCTGACTCCACTTCCTTACAGTCCTAGTGGTGACAGGCTGCCTCTTTACTACAGGTACATACTGAGACGTTAACAGGACAAGATTGTGGTCTGATCGTCCCAGTGGGGGTGGGGCAGTGCCGTTGTATGCTTTCTTAGAATTGGAATACAACATGTCCAGAGTTCTATTGTCCCGAGTTTTACAATCCACATAGTGGTGAAGTGTGGGTAAAACACTGTCCAAGGAAACATGGTTGAAGTCACCAGAAATCAGAAGCAGAGCCTCTGGGTGTTTTGACTGCAGCCAGCAACCACAGTGTGTATCCTGTCTCAGGCAGCCTCTTCATCTGCTGAGAGAGGGATGTATGCTCTGATTAACAGGACAGAAGTAAATTCGCTTGGTAAATAATATAGACGCATTCCCAAAACCATAAATTCAATGTCCGGCGAACAGATACACTCTTTCACAGTAATATGACCAGGATTACACCCCCTCTCGTTCACCAAAACAGCAAGCCCGCTGCCCTTCTTCTTACCTCTAAGGAGAGTGTCTCTGTTGGCACACATCGTCTTAAAGCCTGGTACAGGTGCACTGTTGTCTGGGACGTTTGTATGAAGCCAGGTCTCCGTGAAGCACGTGATACTGCTGATGGCGTACTCCCTCTGGGTCCGAGCAAGCTCACACAGTTCGTTCATCTTATTTCCCAGTGACCTTACATTCCCCATCAGAACTGACGGCTTGAATGTCCTTCTCTGCTGTTTCACTTTCACTCCGGCGTGGCATCCTCTGTGCGTTTTCCTCTGTAGTTCCACAGGAATGTCAGGCTTAACTCCAAACAGCACTGGAGACTTGGAGAGTGAAAGAAGGTGCTCTCTGGAATACTCAATAGGCCATCTGGACTGCTGAGCCACACAGCAAAGAACAAAGAGGCCAGCAAAAATCAAGAAAAAATGACAAAAATGGTGAGTGTTTTATTGGACAGATAAAGTAAATAAAAATAAAATAAAATCTTAAAGTGCAAACAAGAGTAACTTAAAAAGGTAGTGGTTTTCAGGAAAAACCTCTGGAGCTACTGTACCCTGCTGCCACTGTCTCAGGGGCACAGGGCACAGGATGTTATTTTTTATTTTTATCGTTCCTTTTTACTTGTAACTACTATGTTTGTTGTTTGGACTATGTGTTCCTATGATTGGTTTATCTGCTTGTCAGTCATGCCCATTAGAAATTGTGAGGTGATTCTAGACCCACACATCTTTTATAAAGCATTTGTAAAGCATGTGGTTTTGGTACAGTATAAATGCCAAGGATTTATGAATTGCAACATTACTGAATCTCCAAAGGAGCATATCAGATTAGCTTTTGGTGCCATGATCTCAGTGTATTGGGGTGTAGGGTTTGTATCAGATCAGATGCCCTTTTACTTGTGGTTATGCCTTCTTATGCCTTCTAATGTACATGTCTGTGAGAGGTGGGCAGATATTGTTGATTAACTGTCACTAAACCTCCTTTGTTTGCACTACACTTGTACATCTCATTAGCCTGGCTTTTCCACTCTCTCTCCTCTCCTTTTCTCTCTCTCTTCTCTCTCACTCTCTCTCTCCTCTCTCACCTCTGTGGACGGAGACCAAAGTGAGTAAGAGCAGGTGTGCCAGGTGCAGATGCCAAATAATGTGTTATTCAGAAAACTAGCTTTATTATTGTATCATCCAACATATGAAATTACTGGTTTATGTTAATCTTGTACACTCAGTTGACATTGCCCACACTTCTGACAGGTCACTTTTCAAAGATAAATCTACCTGTCACTCACAGAGCAGAATAAAGGCTAACCATTAGAAGCCTTAGTTGAGGAAATGTAGATGACATACCTTTAAGCATAGAGCTGCATTAAATGCATTATTGTTTGTTTACTCTTTAGTAACCATTGTAAAGAGTGATTTCCTTAACAAGTGCTGAAAGCTTGCAGTCTGGACATAGTGTTTCTAACAACAACAAGATATTGAACAGTTTACCCCAGATGAGGTATTAAGCCACCACTGCAGCCCCACATTAGCCTTAATCCACAGATGTGTGAAATCACTGCTTCCAGCTCACATTTGGCGTCATTTCTGTGGTGATCACAGCGGGTGAACTTCCCGTGTCTCATCTTGTAGTTCATAAGAGGGAAAACCTTGTAAGCAGCTAATGGCAGAGTGTGCGTCACCATTGTACTGAACCATAGAGTCCTCTGCAGTGACGCACTGCTGTGGCTGTCAGGCTGCAGTGCTAATGCAGACTAATACACCTCAATTAGATGCACGGGCAGGAGCGGGCTCATTCACTCTGTAGATTCAGTGAGACAGGTTTAAAATGTATATTCACTGTGGTTTAGATCTTGTGGGTGGGCTCACTTGTCATGGTTTAGTCCTGGTTTGAGCCCATTTTACTCCCCATGTGTAGACAAGTTTTGATCCAATTTCAGCCTTGAAGCCTCCTTTAAAGTTAGCACAACTTAGACTTAGACAAACTTTATTGATCCACATGGGAAATTATTTGTACACAGTAGCTCACTAATCACAATATAATATAATAACAAAGAGTAAAAAATAAATTGTAATAATTAATTCTAAAAAATAAGTAGCAAAAAAGATAGCAAGAGACAGGTGTCAAATAAGGCATAATTATATAAATGTATATGTACAAGTCAAAATAAAATAGAAAAATAAGTAATAAAAATATAAAATCACAGCTATATACAAAAGACAAGAAAGACAGTGCAACAATGATACGATGATTGACAGGACATAACCTTATCTTACAGTTGTAGGGAGTATTGTCTGTTACATAAGGGTGAGTTGTTGTACAGTTGTATGGAGTATGGTATGAATGTAGTCCTGTGTCTCTCACTGTTTGAGCGGAGCTGTAGGAGCCTGTTGGAGAATGAGCTCCTCTGTCCCTCTATAGTCTGGTGCAGTGGGTGAGCAGGAGTGTCCATGATGGAGAGCAGTTTGTCCAGTGTCCTCCTGTCTCTCACTGTGACAAATATCTCCAGCTCACAGCCAATCAGATGGTAGCATGGTAACTTCATTGCCTGACCAGCCAGTCCCTTTTACATTTTGTTTGAATCCAGAAGATACTGGAACCGGACAATAGAGTGTGAAAAACCTCTGTCCAAACTTGAGACGATTCAACCACAGCCGCTAATTTGTAGCATGTGTCCCTCAAATGCAGAAGACCTCTCCTATCGAAAATTCTCGCAACAGTCAGAACAAATTTTATACCTTCTTTTCCCTGAAATAAGTAATAGTTTGGTTCTTTGATTGTTGAGTCTGTAAAAATCTGCAGTTTCTCAGTACTACTCAGTACTTAATTTTCTCCTTTTTTATGTGAAAGCAGCCATGTTTGTTTTTGCCGCAAATGGAGCTTGTGTCTCTCTGATTGGTTAATCCACCAGTCAGTCACGCCCTCTGAAATCAGGGAAACAGGATACGGCTCCAAATGCACTCTCCTTTTTAAAGTTTTTTCGAAGCACGTGGCTCTGGCTGGCCAGGTAAGTAACTTCAGGGTTAACCCTGTAATGGTTAAAGCTAGGAAGCTTTATCATGGCAACACCTGAACTCATAACCTGCTCCAGACCATGGTGCTATATTATGTTATTCATGACACATTTGTGCTTTAATCTTGTTTATTCATCGCAATCAAACTAACTCTCTGGTGATTAAATGCCAACACCATGTGTCTCTTATAGCCATTCTTTATGGCCCTATTAGAGCAGCCGAATTTGGTTTTTGAAATTAATAAGAAACACATTCTAAAGATTGGGATTTCCCCAAGTCACCCATGGTACCATGGCAAAATAGCATTCCTCTGTATTCATATCTCACACCGCATGTGCACCGCCATCAGCCTTGTCATTGTCCTCTCTTTTAAAAACATTACTCCAAGTCCCCCATATTTTGTGTCCCGTGAGTTGTTCGGCTGTTTGTCTCTAGACAAGGTGGTGCCTGTGTGATTACATAATGATGCTTGTGATGCTGTCAGCACAAACCAATAGACCCACACCTCCAGACATCTAAATGTCCAGTCTGTCCCACACTCACTGAGAGACCACTCTCTCCGCCTTCTAATAAACACACACAGGATACAGACAGTTTCAGAAATCCATTAGATTATTTTTTAAATTGCTCAGTTTCAAGTTCTTTACAGAGTGTGTTCAGGTGACATCACATTTTATAATTTATCTGGAGGGAAAGTTAATTTTCTATGGTAGAATTTTCTGTTAAGATGCAGTTTCTGGTTGGAAGTGATTTAGATTGCAATTGTATTTTTCTTTCTTTAAATCTACCATCTGCAAGTTTATTTGATTTATTTTCTTTTCCAACAATAAATAGCAGATGTAAAACCTGTTCCCCTCTGCCGCCAGATTGATATGTGTAGTACTCTAAATAGGTCAATCTGAGATGACTCTCATTGAAAGTGATTGGAAAACACAGAACATCGTGACGGTTATTTGAATCAGATTGGTCGAAGCATCACAAGAGTGGAACAAGACGAAAAATCAAACTTTTGTTCCATCCAGTTTAGAGAAAAACACAGATATCTTCCCTGTCCAGAAATGCACAAAGCACTTACCTTCGCTAATATAAACTGAAGTACAGTATGTCTGTTGACGTTGCCATGTTTGTTTTGGTTAGTTTGGGTGATTCGCCTTTGGCTTCCATACAAACCTCAATACTGCTCCATGATTGCTCGGCCCCACTGCTTAACCCTACAGCAGGAGTCTCTCAAGATGGATTCTTCTGAATTGCAAAGTTACCTCACACCTCCCCTGGCCTTTGTTCAGGCTCACTTGTGCTCTCTAGTCTTCTTCTGTCAGACCAAAGACGGAAAGCTGGCACACTATCAAACCGCAGTAACATAGATGGCATCTAGTGGTATTATATGAGAATACAACAGGGGCTGGTCGGAGAATCTAAATACATATGGTAGTTTTGTCTTTACAGAGATTACAGAGATTGAGATTACAAATTTGTGTTATCTCAGTTTACATATTTGATAAATTGCACACACACATAGAGTAGGCTAGGCCTACAACAAAAGTGTGGTAGGGAGCAGAGAAGGCTGTTAGAGCAGGGTTTTAGTCCACTTTAAAACATCAATCAAAATATTTTGTAATCCATAATTTGTTATTGCACAATAAAGTTGCACAATTTGTAATACAATTTCAAATCAAAATGGCTTCTCCTGACAAACTTGTTGCAGTAACACACAATCGGCATCATGCCTCTCCACTCATTTTTTCTCTCACGTTTTTCATTCACTCAGATAATTTTTTAATTGAAAGGCCTCACCGGTCTAATATTGTGTAACAACCTTTTGGCATCAAGGCTGAATTGCAAACTATAATTGTTGCTTTTGAAAGATTTTTACCAAGATGACCAAGTGCTTTTCCATCATTTCTGAACTCCACATCAGGCATAAACACATATGCTATTTCACCCCCTGTAAATAACTTAATGTACATATAAAGATTTTTTTTTACACTTCATTATTATGTATGTATTGTGTATTTTTAGATGTCACGTTTCACTGAAGCATTATCCTGTGGTGCTAACAGTGCCATTAGAGCATAAAGAGAGAATGTGTATGCATGGCCTATATTAGCCTGTACAGGGAATATAGGAGCCAGATGGTGTGCCATGCTTTGTTGTGCCATGGCATTTTGCTTTAGGCATCAAGTCTCAAAAACAAGTATAAGACATGACAGAATATAGTGCACCATCTTGGATATGTACAGTGAGAGAAAACACTGGAGACAATAATTCTCTTTTTCTTGCCATGGCTACCAGTTTACAATGCGAAAAACATTTAGGCTCTCTGAAATGCATTCACATTATAGAAAAACACGCAAACAAAAAAATCAGTTTCCCATTTTCTTGCTTGTAACTTGTATGGAGATAAATGCTTGCCAACACTAACAGGGCCTACAATTTATATTGTCTCATTTTTTATATACAGTAGATTAAACTTTTGTTGGTTAAAATCATATTAGCTGAAAAAACTGTCTGCTCAGAGATGGCTATAATTCTCTCTCTGTAGACTAGAGCATATCCAGGCTAATTTTCTTAGTACGTTATATCACACATTCAAATTAAAAGAAGACATTTTATGCCAAATCTACTTTTAGGTTTTTAAGCATGTTATTGTACCATATTATGGTTCTTCCGCATCATGAGGTTATTCTGAGTCGTATTTTTGCTAGCCAGAGTAATCCTGTACTGTTTCACTTTTTGTCTACCCCGTATTGACGCCCACTACTCTGTAATTGTAAAATCACAACTCTGAAAAATATAAAAACTATGGCTAC
Source organism: Taenioides sp. WSHXM2023 (assembly GCA_029959045.1). Classification (NCBI taxonomy): domain Eukaryota; kingdom Metazoa; phylum Chordata; class Actinopteri; order Gobiiformes; family Gobiidae; genus Taenioides; species Taenioides sp. WSHXM2023. Next base: position 18,250,861 of record CM057096.1, on the reverse strand, counting down.
GGCGTAATGCCATGAGAAGCAGAGCCAGCAGAGAGTCACTTCTTCAGTTTTGAACAAGAAGTCAATAGACTTGTCTCTATTAGTCAACGTCCTTTTAGATCACTATTATGGTTTCCAATAAATTGAACCACCACCTTAACGTGGTGGAGGGGTTTGAGTGCCTGAATGATCCCAGGAGTTATGTTGTTGTTGTTATGTTGTTGGGGGCTTCATGCCCCTGGTAGGGTCACGCAAGGCAAACAGGTCCTGGGGGCCGGGTCAGACTAAGAGTGGTTCAGAAGCCCTTATGATGAGAAACACAGCAAGGCCAGTTACGTCGCCCAGATTGGCGTTACCAGGGCCCCACCCTGGAGCCAGGCCTGGTGTGAGTACTCGATGGTGAGCATCTGGTGGCCAGGCCTTCCCCCACGGGACCCGGCCAGGCACAGACCAAAGGAGCGACGTGGGGCCGTCCTCCTGTGGACCCACCACCCACAGGAGGATCCATAAAGGGCAGTCGAAGGCAGAAGGTTGAATGTTACCGAGTAGATATAGTCGGCTTCACCTACATGCACAGCTTGGTCTCCGGAACTCAACTCCTTGACGGGGGCTGGACTCTCCATTTCTCTGGCATTGCCCGTGGGGAGCGGCGACAGGCAGGTGTGGGCCTGCTCATTGCCTCACAGCTCAGCCGTTGTGTGTTGGAGTTCACCCCAGTGAACGAGAGGGTTGCGTCCCTGCGCCTTCGGGTCAGGGACAGGACTCTCACTTTTGTGTCGGCCTACAGGCCAAACAGCAGTGCAGAGTACCCAGCCTTCTTGGACTCCCTGGGAGGGGTACTGGACAGTGCACCGACCGGGGACTCCGTTGTTCTACTAGGGGACTTCAACACCCACGTGGACAACGACAGTGAGGGTGATTGGGAGGAACGGCCTGATCTGAACCTGAGTAGTGTCCTGTTATTGGACTTCTGTGCTAGTCACGGTTTGTCCATAATGAACACCATGTTCGAGCACAAGGTGCACATGGCACCAGGACACCCTAGGCCGGAGGTCGATGATCGACTTTGTTGTCGTGTCATATGACATCCGGCTGCATGTCTTGGACACTCGGGTGAAGAGAGGGGCAGTGCTGTCAACCGATCACCACCTGGTTGTGAGTTAGGTCCGCCGGTGGAGGAGGAAGCCGGAAAGACCTGGCACACCCAAGCATATAGTGAAGGTCTGTTGGGAACGTCTGGCAGAGCCCTTTGTCGGGGGACCTTTAACTCATACCCCCGGTAGAGCTTCTCCCAGATTTCGGGGGAGCCTAGGGACATGGAGTGTGAGTGGGCTTTGTTCTCAGCCTCTATTGTTGATGTGGCCGCTCGTAGCTGTGGTCGTAAGGTCTGTGGTGCCTGTCGCGACGGCAATCCCCGAACCCGGTGATGGACACCGGAAGTAAGGGATAGTGTCAGGCTGAAGGAGTCTTATTGGACCTTGTTGGTTCACGGGACTCCTGAGGCAGCTGACCAGTACCGGCAGGCCAAGCGTGCTGCAGCCCGGACGGTCACAGAGGCAAAAACTTGGGGGAGTTCGGCCATGGAGAAGGACTATCGGATGGCCTCAAAGAAATTCTGGCAAACCGTCCGAGGCCTCAGGAGGGGGAGGCAGTGCTTCACCAACACTGCTTATAGTGTGGGTGGAGAGCTGTTGACCTTGACTGGGGATGTTGTCGGACGGTGGAAGGAATACTTTGAGGATCTCCTCAATCCCACCGTCACGTCTTCCAAGGAGGAAGCAGAGGCTGGGGACTAAGAGGCAGGCTCATCCATCACCCTGGCTGAAGTCACTGAGGTGGTTAGCAAGCTCCTCGGTGGCAAGACTCCAGGGGTTGATGAGATCCGTCCTGAGTATCTTAAGTCTCTGGATGTTGTGGGGATGTCTTGGCTGACACGTCTCTCCAACATTGCATGGTGGTCAGGGACAGTACCTCTGGACTGGCAGACCAGGGTGGTGGTGTTTAAGTAGGGGGACCGGAGGGTGTGTTCCAACTACAGGGGAATGACACTCCTCAGCCTTCCCAGTAAGGTCTATTCCGGGGTACTAGAGAAGAGAATCCAACCAATAGTCGAACCTCGGATTCAGGAGGAGCAGTGTGGTTTTCGTCCCAGCCGTGCAACACTGGACCAGCTCGATACTCTCCATCGGGTGCTCGAGAGTTCATGGGATTTTGCCCATCCAGTCCACATGTGCTTTGTGGATCTGGAGAAGGCGTGTTCTGTGGGGAGTGCTCTGGGAGCATGGGGTTCAGGGCCCTTTGCTAAGGGCTGTCCAGTCCCTGTATGACCGGAGCAGGAGCTGTGTTCGCATTGCCGACAGTAAGTTAGACCTGTTTCCAGCGCACGTTGGACTCCACCAGGGCGCCCTTTGTCACCGGTTCTGTTCATTGTACATATGGACAGAATTTTGAGGCGCAGTCAGGGGCCGAAGGGGATCCGGTTTGAGGACCACAGAATCTCATTTCTGCTGTTTGCAGATGATGTTGTCCTGATGGCTTTATCAGACCAGGACCTCCAACATGCACTGGAGCGGTTTGCAGCCGAGTGTGAAGCGGCTAGGATGAGGATCAGCTCCTCCTTGATTTGTGAATGCAAATGGACCAGAGAGTGGATCAAGACCAAGAAGTAACAATAGTCCCTGCACTAAAAGTCACTGATCTTTTTTCACATTAACCTTAACAAACACTACTAGCAGGTGAATCATACTCATGTTGCCTTTATGCACACCCTCAATCCCATTTGGCCCATTGTACTGCCGTGCATTATGCTTGGATGACACATGTGTTCCTGTCACTATATGCTGCTTATGAGGTAGATGTTTGCCCCCTTTTATGACAATTTGATGAAGGCCTTGAAGTGCATGTGCCATATCTCTGTTTATTTATATCACCCCTTTTACTTCTCAGTCATTGCTGTAGATTTTGCTAGAGACCTTTCCTTGTTCTTTTTCTTTCCATTGCCTGTGTCCATTGTGCTGGTCCAATTCCTAGGCTGGATTTCTTGTTTTTACGTCTTATCTTCCTAACCTGACATCCTGCTCATCTTGCTTCCACTTGGAGTTGCAGGTTACATAATATAAATCAGAGACAAGCGGATGTAGGCGAAGGGAGAGATGGAGGAGGGGATGAAGAGGCCCCGCTGCTTTTACAATAAAATCTGATGTTGTCATGTTGTTCTGAGCAATGCTTGTCTCATCCCACTAACCCACTCTCAGACATCTTTAATTACAGGCTTAATTTGAAAGTTTTTACTTTAATGGGAAAGATAACATTCATTGTCAATTCAATATTATTAATATATTATTGAATGGTGCCTATGATTTTAATAGTTTTAATGCTACCAGCTCTCTTGTTGATTACTTCCACAGAAATGTATTTTCAGTATGTTTTCATTGAGATTAGTCATTGGTTAGACTAATAATTGACAAAAATGTTAAATTATGATGTAAAGGTTTTCAGAAGGTTGGTAGTGGACAGAAATTTTGTGATTTGATTCAAAATATTAAAAATACTTAAACACACCTGACCATACTCCAGGTCTATCATTGTTACTATTTATGATATTGAAATAATACCAGCAACATCATCCATATGTGGTTTTGTATATTATTCATTCTGGCCCTCTCACATACATATACACTGTATATTATATGTACATACATGCATTATCCTCTCAGATACGTGTATTTTTACTCTTATTTGACAGATTTGACTTTGTTTGGTGTATACTTTATACCTTTGTCTTTAGACTACGCTGCCCTCATCCTTGGTCATAGACAGGATCAGACTGGCCCAGTCCCATGTGGATGCCCCTCCCCTTTCATCTGTGTCATGATTACACTGTGCCCCTCTGACTTCTGGTGATGTAACTCCTTTTTTGTCTGCAGACTTTGACCACGCCAGCCATTTAAATTCCCTTTCTGCCCCAGTTCTAGCTCTGCACTGTCCCTGGCTGATTTTGAGGGTTTAATCTGTTCGTAATGCATTTCTCAGCAAGGGCTCAGTGGCAGCAAGGGGAAGGACTGAAGTTTGGAATGCCCCCAGCTGATTTGGTGCTCCAGTTGTACAACTATGCAGACTTAAAGCAGCTTATAGGAAAATATTTTGTCCTGGTTACTAGGGCTGAGAATCACAGGGTCCCTCACAATTCAACATGATACGCGATACATGGCTCACAATACAATATTATAACTTTTTTAAGAGCCAAGTATATTTTAGCAACAATATTTCTTTGTTATATTTCACTATTTGCACAAAGTTAATATGAAATACATCTGTTTTCCTCATCAAAACAGTGAAAATGTCATGTGTATTGCATAAACAAGTTTCCTTACACTAAATAAGCAACAACATTGTAGTGTGGTCACAAAAAAAAATGCTGAAAGATACCAGAAATACTCTAAAGTACTCTATTGAAATATCGATAAAGCAGCCCACGATAACAATACTGTATCATCAAATATAGTATCACAATATTAAAATTTTTTGCACACACCTACTGGTTACACTTGATATGAAAAAATGGTCTTTGAGTAAGACCTAGGTATTAATTGCTGAAGAATGAGAGCAAAGAGACAATTTGCTATGAATTCCACTTATCCCACCCCCTGTGACTATTTGCTATGCCAGCCCTACATCCAAATATGGTGCTAAGTCCCAAAGGCAACTTAACCCTAAAATTTCAAATAGTAATCTCCTCTTCTTAATTCCATCTGTCTAGCACATACTTTTTTTAATAAGAACACACTCCCTGCTGCCAGTGTAACAGTAGCTCGGCCTCAGTAACCCACACCAAGCACTGTTTTTGGTCATTATTACACAGCAGTGTAGTCTGGGAAATTAGGACTCTTAACCATCCCTTAGGACTGACAGGGGTGACATCGTCTCTACACAAATAAGCACTTTTGTGACCAGTGACATTCAGTTGGTTGATATAATAATTAACATGCTGTAATTTGGTATTAGATCTGTCGTCATAACAAATTTTGATGTGAGATATGTTGCTGAAGAAAATATAGATGATAAATGAAAATTATAGCACTAAAGCAGAATTATCTGCAAAAACTATTGTAAATGGTTTAAAAAGACGTTTAGAAGAAGAAAAATAACAAAATGTTCCCCACTACTATGATAAATATTGAACCTCAAAAACTGTTCCATCTATCATTTACTGAATGATAAATAGATATAGTAATTATAGTGACAGGCTTATTTCGTGTAGGTGAATGTACTAAACCAACCATTTAGAGTCAAAGATGCAGCAAACGCCTCACAGTAGCAGCAAAAGAAAGACCCCGAATACACTTCGCCTGCGCTTATCTGTTTCTACTCCTTCTGTGCCTCCATAGTTTTTACCACAGCTCAACATTCCCCTTCACGAGTAGTCATTCATATCCTTGCATCATCTTGCATTGATGGTTCTCTCCCCTCCTCGCTCTGCAGGTTTTCATAACATTGCAGCTGTCGCTTTATTCTACACCTTTTACTATTACCTCTTTGCATGACCATATATGAACTTCTTTGACAGTGACATCACAGCTAGCTCCCTTGTCTGTTTTTCTTTAGCTACTGGCAAAAAGGTCAGACATCCAAGGTGGAAATTAAAGTGTATGGGGCTGGGAGGAGGAGCTCAGGATTGGAGACACCCCTTCTTTCTCCTCCTTTTCCTTCTTTTTCTCCTTTTCCTCCTCTTCCTCCTCTTTCTTCTTTTCTGGATTTGTGAATGAGAACTCAGAGTGCGTTCCAAACATCACTAGCTAACAGATTAGCAATTATTTAGATAATAGAATCTGCAAAAGAACAACATATGAAAAAATAGTTTTTATAAAAATATCTTGATATACCTGTAGTTTTATTTCAGTCTTCACTGAAATGTTACTGCTCCTGAAGTAGTTTACTGTGAGCATACTGAACTGAACCCAACTTTTTATTATAGCAAATATAATCACAATTGCAACTGTTTATTTATTTATTTATTTATTTAATTAATTTATTTATTTATTTATTTATTTTTTCAAAAATCATAAAGCCCTACAAACAAGTTTTGGTTGTGTGGTAAACACAATGTGATCTATGTATTTGACCTTAAATATTCTTGAATTTTATTTTTGTATAATGTGAGCCCTGAAATGGTCATCATCTGAGTCTCTGAATCAGTCAATGTCTCTGACAGTCAGACGACAGCAGCAGGGTTAGGACTTTTAGGAGCAGACCGACTGTGACTCATTCCTCATTTAGCAACTTCACTGCTACCAGCTGCTCACTAGTGGCCCTCAATAAATGTTGCACTATTAAACCAGAGTGGATAGTGGATTTTTTATATCTTTAATCTAAAACTAAGCTGATGTTTTGTACATTGTCTAAAGTCAGATAAATAAGTGATTTATAGTGGTGTATTAAATTGTAGCATGCAGTACGTAACATCCACTGAAGACCAAAGTATGCTTGAAATATTTGACAGCGATCTAAAACTAGTGCCAAAACACATACAATCTGGACCTGTAAGATCATTTAAATGACATACATACTTCAAAATCTGATTTCATATGTCATTTTAGTGGTCTTATTAATAAAAAAAAACAGATAATAATCAGATTTTGAGTGTGCATGTAACCGCTGCATCTGAAATATGATTTTAACAGCAATGCAGGGAAATGTAATGGATAATTTTGTATTTTAGCATACACCTGCTAAAATACAGAATTTATACTGTAAAATCTACAGCCAGTCTATCACAGTCTACATCATATTTCCAACAAATCAATGACGTCTATGGGTCTTTCTGCGATCCATCACACCTGTACTTTCTGCTGGGGTCATGAACAGGATGACCGCAGCCGGACAGTTATAGATAGTTATTTTTGCAGGGTCCAAGGGAGCGTCAGGCAGCGGAGTAACTCACCTCTTATCAGATGCTGGTGACACAGTGACACTGCGCAAAGACATGTGCTATTTCCTCCGTACTGATCGATATGCTTGGTCAGCCATTAAGCCCGCTGTGCCTGCACTCATCTGTAAAACCTGATCCATATGGCATAATCACCCCAAGGTCAGACTACACATACATTTGCATATTCTGTACACCAGCAACTTATACTGGCAAACTTCACAGCTTATCAGGATTTTCATGGACATAGTACTGTCTTGATCTGGTGTTTTCAAACTGTGGAACTACCCCTCATCCAGCTCATGTTTGGTCCAGTTTAGTATTGTCATTGTTGGTTTAGTCCTAGTTTAGTTTTGATGTGAAATATTTGTTGTCGGCTCTTAAGCAATTATTACTGAGACCAGAAATGTCTTCTTTTTTTCAAGCCATGTTATTTTGTCACAAACATATTTGTGAGGAAACCAAATGGTCAACGTCATCCTTACTGTTTTGGCCTCATTACGTCACTCAAAAGTTGGTCCAGTTTAATCTTGAGGTTACATAAACCGCAAAGCATAAATGTAATCTATTATTATACTATATTCTATTATATAGTATTATTATACTATATTCTATTATATAGTGTTGATACACTGCACAAATATCACATCTTGTTTACTTGTTTGTTTGTTTGTTTGTTTGTTTGGTTGGTTGGTTGGTTGGTTGGTGTTTTTTGTTTGTTTTGTTTTGTTTGTTTTACAGTTATGAGGGTTAAGCAAGTCTATGCTCATGGACCACCTTCTCATTTAGGCTTTGCAGAGTATAATCCCCTCATTGAAAGCATTCCCACTGTTTCAAATTTGACTGGAAAACAGCTTTCTTAATCTTTGGCATGTAGCAGAAAGCTCAGTTCAGACATATTGCTTTTTACATAATAGTAAAAAGAACCAAAACTGTGTTGCATCATGCTCCACACTCTGTCTGCGGGCAGTCACTGTAGAGAGTCCTCTGCAGGCTGTGGCAGTTACCTCTCACTCACTCGTGCATCATATACTCTTATATGAACTACTGTCTTTAGTATCACACAGAGTTAGAGGTTCTTTCTGAATGCAATACTCAATGTGAACCACGCACCTTCAGGTGAACTTGTCCTTTTAAACACAGAAGGCCATGTGATGTGCTCTCACTGCTCTGAATCATAACCTTCTTTCACCCATTTCCAATCTTGGCTAAATATCTTATTAACATCATTTGTATGGATTGTTTTTCATTCATTCTTTTAATTCACAAAATGTTACTGTTACTCTTCTGTATTATGTCATCATTTCTCAAACAAGTACAGTTTAGAGTAAGCAAATTATTAAAACAAATTTCAACTTCACTTCATCTTAAACCTCCCTTAAATTGTGTCTCCAATGAGGCAACACATTTTGCAGCAAAGAGATTAAACATTCACCACAGGAATGAAACTTGATTGCATTCTGTCTATCCTACTCTCTAAGTATGCTATTGTGAATGACCCCCAGTTCATTTTTAACAACAGATAAAACTCTAAAATCCTGGCCATATCTCTCCATAACCCTTTAAACACTGTCCAGAGATGACAAACTAAATGTAACTTGTGCTAATCTCAATCCAAACTGGTTCTCACGAGGGTTGCCAAGATTGCACATCACAGACTTTCTGAAGCACACATTTTGTGCTCCAGCAGCGTGATGGAAAATAAATATTGGTACCTCTGCAAATGACTCAGCACTGCTTTAATGAATTTCAAGGGGAGTGTGAGGGGGAAGCTGTTGACAGGCACAGCTGTTAACACAACTGTGTAAGCAAACAGCCTTGGCCTTTAGCCTGTGGTAAATCATGAAAATACTATTGCATTTATAAAATAAATATTATTGATTTTGTTTTTTTTGTTTGATGTCTTCAACATCTAATTGGATGATTTTTTAAATTTATATTTCAATCAATAACTGTCAACTTGGGAAATCATTCATTTTTGTCTGGCTTTTTATATATTCTGAACGAGCAGCAGTAACAGACCAAAAACACAACCAGGCTACAAGAGCAAAGGACCTATTTGCCATTCATCTAAAAAAAATAATAACTAACTTAATGATTAAATGTGTAAGTCTGAACATTTTTGTCTTTTAATTGGAGTATGGAATCAATAAACTAAGACTGTATATTCTTTATATGCATAACATACTATGCTAGGAGTTGATATAAAGAGTTGGCTAAACATGGTTTTTCTGTTGTTTCTTCCTAGCCTAATTCCCCAGCTTGGAGCCCATTGGAGAGGCTCATTCATACAGTGGAGTCCTTCCAAATGTTCACCATACGAGAGTCCATCAAGCAGTTACAGATACAAGTCCAGGCTTAATTATACAGGCACAAATGATCTCATACACTGGTTACATAACCAAGAGTACTTTGAGAGTGAAGGGAGGGGACCTGAGGAGCAACTAGCCGGAAACACAAAATTTTCCTCTGGCCACACGACTGATGCAACTTATCTCAAGTGTCTGAAACCACTGTCTGGAAAACAGCATAAATAAGTACGTTTATATCTAAATCAGGTGCAGGTTGGTAATTCCTCCAAACACTATGAATCATTCGTATTTTGAAGAAAAATAGAGGGGAACTTTAAAACAGTTTGCATGAGTCATGCTATTTTGTTTGAGCATGTGATTAAAGTCAAACACCTGTCATAGCAATTTCACCGTTTAATTAATCCAAAGCAAGCCAAGAGGTGAGATCTAATTGGTTAAAACAAGGCCCAGTGTGAAACTATCCAAAGTTATTACTGTCATGATGTGTGCCCTTAAACGCACGTGCCCCCTGCTGGTCACGTGACAAATGTCAGGCTTCATTTAACATCATGAGCTCATATGCTGTCATGTTTGAAACCATATGATCATCTTTACACATACATATGTATTCCAAAGACACAATGTATCACAATAATGACAAGAGCCATCTAATTTTGTTTTGAAACTATTAAAAAAAACAAAAAAAACAAAAAAAAAACCTCTTTCTGTAGTACTCTATACTGGCCAGAAGGATACATTATGTTAACTTCAATCTGTCTTGAAAAAATTGCACAAACATTATCATCAATACAGCCATAACATTTTTGAAACTTAAATTGTTGCATATATGATTTATAATGCCTTGTTGCAATAACCCTTATACCCATTCTGTGGAGTACACATAATGCATCTTCCCAGTGTTGACATTTGCATTAGATGCGGCTGAATTTTGAGAAGGCTCACTGTGGCACTGGTTTACCTCCTGTTAGCCCAGAGTGTGGGGGGGTGAGGGGCTGTTTGTTGTTACATATAGACCTCATCTTTCAGCAGGCCTGGCCCTGTACACTTCCTTAATGTGTCTAAACCAATATGGGATGTGAGTGAATGTCCTGCATGCTTGTGACATCATGGAGTTTCCACTGCTGAGCTCAGCTGGGGTCACAGATAGCAGCTTTGATATTTGCGCTCTGGCAGGGGTTCCCCACCCAGTGCCCCTCCTGTCCTGACCATACAAGGAGTCCTGGAAGGGCTGTTTATGTGAGTGAGGGCATTTGATAGCGCAAAGGTCACACTGCCCATGGCTGCTAACAGTCTAGATTACAGAATATCTTAATGGTTTAATTCCCATTAAGTAGTGTTTTCAGTAGATTGTGAAGCATCAATATATTAATGTAGGATTGTTTAAATTAGGGATGGAAAGATACAGTTTTCCCACGATTCAGTACATATCTTGATACATGGGTCACGATATCAATTCGATTAAGATACGTTTTAAGACGCAAAAAAATCTCATGCAATTTTTTCTGCTAATGAGTATAATATAGTAATAACACTATGATGTTAATGAAACATTAGATACATTACATTACAGTACAACTACTGTAAAGTTATAGTTTATATGTGAAGTGTTTTAGTTCATTTGGTTCAATGATTTACAGCTCAGAATTTTTATTCAGTGAAAATAAGAACAGCGTTCTCAGGCTATTTTATATTTTATAACTTAGCCAGTCTACTGTTAATATAGAGTGGTAGGGGAGTTACACTATCAGACTTTTCCTTCTTTGATGATTTCCTTTCCTCCTGAGTGCTCTCATTGCGTTCACACGCCTGTGTCTGCGCTGCTCTGCTCCCCTCCAGCAGAGACAGACAGTAGCTCCTCCTACACTGCCTTTCTACAGTCTGTGCTCTTAAAGGTTGTATAGAGGATTTTCCAAGGAACGAGAAATCCAGCGAAATCCAGTGTTTGTCCTTTTTCAAATGTTGCGCATGTGTGAAATCACCCCCCCTCCTCCACAGCTCCCTAAGTAGAAACGCCTCCTCCCGCCTCCTCTTTACGCTAGAAATCATGTTTGTTCACAGCCGGTGTGCGTTCAGAATCATGTTACTGCTGTAACTATACAGTACATTTTCAAATGATAAGCAGAAGTTACCTGTCCAGAAGTCATTTAGCGACCAACGCGTCAGTCTTTAGACCCTCTGCTTCAGTGCACGCCATCGCTGGAAGGAATCTCCGAGAATCACCTTAGTTTGGCTTTGCTCCTTTTCCCCTTCTCTTCTTCTTTCAGCGACCTCAAAAACGGACTTTCTTTTGCGGCTAACTGGTAGTGGATTCTTGTCTGCCATCGCAACAAACTTTGTGCTAACTGTGAGGAAGCTAAAGTTGGAAAAAGCCACTAAGAACCACTGTGTTGGTCTGTGAAATGCGTGAGAGGCGTACATAAACCATGTAAAATCAGTACGTAGGGAGTTTGATTAACAGTCAATAGCTAATGAGGTAGCCATGTTTATTTGGCCCAACCACGTCCACAGTTGATGGATTATCATTCTTGTTTTTTTTGGTCATCATAATTACAAGGCTGTTGCATCTCTATAATGCTATCATTGACAATATCAGTGTAAAATAATAAATGACTGAAAGATAATATCCACCTATATTAGAATATTTCAGCTGCAAGTCCCTATGGGGCAGCTGTAAGTCCCTATGGGGCTGCTGTTTTTCTTGCTGCATCTGCAATAACTGTTTCCGTTTAGGACCAAAATGAATGACAACACAGCGCGCATGTAGGGACACGTGCATATCAACCGAACACATGTATCGAATCGTGAGACCAGTATTGAACAGTTCAATATTATATCGAATATTGTTGCATCCCTAGTTTAAGAAAGATATCAATATGCTAGTGAAATCATTATTTTATGTCATATAATCTAATGTCTCCCATGTTGTTTTCCCAAAAAATCAAAAGAAGTATCAGGTTCTTTCTCTGCTTTCCATGAGGGGCTTGTGTTCCTTTTAGCATTGGCAGCTTTTGATGAAACAGATCAACTTCTAAACAGACTAACACTTTGAGGCATTGGTCTCAAATGGATAAAACCTGTGATGGTTATTAAGACAGGGCTCCGATTTTCCATAACACGTGTATGCCCTTTCACACAGAGTGCTAGCAGCAGTGATATGACACCTCTAACTTTAGGCTCTGTCTCCAGCGCTCCACCAGATTATCTGGTTAAGATGCAGCGAGAGGAGGCTTCAGATGCTTGACAACACACTTTAGACTTCACACAGGTTTAGCTTTTTCCCACAGGTTTAGTTTTTTTTTTTTTAAATGTATTTAGTTTTAAACACATTTCAAAAAGCTTTGTCTCGAAAATTATTCCTTCACTCCACATACTTAGTGTCACTAAGCTGCTTCTGCAGCCACAGTTGCAGTGGGGTAGACTGGTGGAAGCGAGGCTGCCCCCTTACCCACCACACCTATACAGAGGCAATTGTGGCCATACCAACTTGTCAAAGCCTGATCTCGTTAGATCTCAGAAGCTAAGCAAGGGCCTGGGTAGTACTTGGATGGGAGACCACTGGGAATTCCAGGTCCCACAGTGGGGCGCCAGTGCAAAAAACTTCACCCACATTGCCTAGCAATAAAGTAGAGTGTATGTGTGTGAGTGTTTGTGGTGGTTGGAGGGACCAGTGGCTCAGATTGGCAGTCTTACTTCTGTCAGTCTGACCCAGGGCAACTGTGGCTACAATAGTAGCTTACCATCACTGAGTGTGGAGTGAATGAATAATGCACTGTAAAGCACTTCTGGTGTGTCTTGTGTCTTGAATGGCGCTGTATAAATGCAATGATTAATTAATGATTAATTAAATGTGACAAAGTTGTCTGCCCTAGGACATGAAAACAGCGTGCACTGGTTGTAGCGTGGATTGAACCAATGACCATCAGGGTAGTGGCTGAATACTCTAACTGAGTCACTAAAATGGCTCAACAGCAGTATCCTTCCAGACAAGGGATAATTTAAATGCTAATGGATGGAACATTTGTCTCTTCTGTAAAAATTTGTTTTTGTTTTTTTTCCCCCAGAGATCTTCTTAGTTATTATGAACCTTTCTATTTTGAATTGGGATTCCTTGTTATACAGGTAGTTCAGGTGTGCAATGAGTATATCCACGTACAAAGGTCAGAAGTTGCGAGGGCCACCAGCTGATGTCACAGAGTCAAAATAGAAAGTGTCCTCGGTGACAGCCTAGCAACTAAAATTGTGGTGACAACCCCGAGGAATGTGCTGTCATGTGACACCCCTTCCATTCCTCCATGGAAAATCCAAACACACTAGGGGCTGTGTCAGCGGGGAGAGCCCTTTGGAAACAATGTCAAGCTCGCTCACCCGGGGATTTCAGGGAGCAGTACTGCAAAGAGAGAGAGACTACTTCCACTATGAAGTGAAATCAGTGATAGAGCTATGAAAAATCCACTCAATTAATTAATAACAGAGGTGAATAAACTAAAACATCAAAACGCTGAACTCCGTATCGCAACTGATAATGTTGCAAATTACATATTAGACCTACATTGCAGGAGCATGAGGAATAATATTATACATGGAGTTCCAGAGGAACAAGGAGAAACCTACCAGAAGATGGAGCTGATGGTTAAAACCTTTATGTATACTCACCTAAAAATGTATGATGCATCCTTAAAAAACATCAGCTTTGGTAAAGTTCACCGCATTGGTAGAAATCAACGCAAACAAGGAAGACAAACTTCTCGTCCTATTGTTGCACAACTCAGTGATCCAAAGAGCAAGTCCAAAGTGATGGAGCGTGTCAAAGAACTCAAAGGAACAACTTTCTCCATCAGTGCTTAATTTCCACCGGAGATTCTCAAGCGAAGATGGCTCTTGTATCTAGTTATGAAGGATGCGAGAAAGAGCAATAAAAGAACCCGTCTCACAGTGGACAGTGAACTTTACAACGATGGACGGCTAATGGACTAATGGACGATGGACAGAAATTCCAGTGTAACATTGTATGTATTGGTTGAGTGGAGATGACAGTATAGTTCAAACTGATAATACTGCTCTCACGGCTCAGCCGCATCAAAAAACTGATGCGCGATGATGACGTCATGACCACGCCGGCTGGATCTTTGTAAACTGCAGTGATCTATTTTAAAAGGGTGCTCTGACAGGCACCCGGTAATACTGCTATTGCTGCTGCTGCTGCTGCTGCTGCTGCTGCTACTGCTGCTACTACTACTACTACTGTGACTACTACTACTACTACTACTACTACTACTACTACTGCTACTAGCCAAACTACAAACTTGTTCCAAACAATATCAGCCAGCATATTATGTTTAAGGGTCTAACACTGGCCAGATCCCCAACAGTACTCTTGACAGCCAGAATCCTGACTGACTTTACCCTTATTCTGTTTATATGTTTGTTTGTTTGATTGTGTGTGTGTGTGTGTGTGTGTGTGTGTGTGTGTGTGTGTGTGTGTGTGTGTGTGTGTGTGTGTGTGTGTGTGTGTGTGTGTGTGTGTGTGTGTGTGTGTGTGTGTGTGAGTGTGTGACGTTTTGTATATAGCACTCTCTGATTTACATCTCCACACCCACTTTTGCTGTGTCATATATTTATGAAAGCTGACAAAGGTATCCAAATTATTCATCTTAACATCAGGAGCCTATTGCCTTAAATCGATCTACTAAAAGCCTGGCTCTCCTACAGCAAACCTTGTGTAATTACCCTATCTGAAACATGGCTGAATAGTAACATTTCAGATGAGGAAATTAAACTTGACAATTATATATTATATAGATTGGACAGGAATTCTAGAGGTTATTACATACATTTTTTCAACATTAGTCTCTGAAGTCATTACACAAAAAGAGAATCCCATCTATTTTGAATGTCTGTTTGTCAAAATCACCCTACATTTAAAATAAAAAAAAATGATCATAGGTAATATTTACAGACCACCCAATGCCCCAGATGAATGTACAAAATCTATTCTTTCCACTATTAAATCCTTAGGTACTCAAACTGAGATGATTATTCTGGGTGATTTTAACAATAACTGGCTTAGTCGCTCCTGCAATAATGATTGGACTCATTTCAGTAGCATAAGTCTAACGCAAATCATAGCTGAACCTACTAGAATTGGTCTCAGGTCATCAACTCTATTAAACTGGATATTAGTTACACATCCATATAGAATTATTTCATCTGGTGTGCTTCCTGATTCATTTAGCGGTCACTCTATGGTTTCTGCGTATGGAAAATTAAAATACCCCACTCTCCTCCAAAACTGATAAAAATAAAACAATTCAAGAAATTTAATTCTGAGACTTTTATCAATGATTTAAATAAAATCAACTGGGATTGATTTCAATTAATGTATTTTGTTGATGAAGCCTGGAATTATTTTTATACAAAATTTCTAAAGGATAAATGCACCCTGGAAGAAGAATTAAAGTTAAAGATGTACACGTACCCTAGATTAATAGTGTACTACTAAACTTATACAGACAAAGAGACTCAGCTTGGAAGAAGTATTGCTTATCAAAAGATTCTTCCGATCATGACACTTATACAAAGTTAAGAAACATTTGCACAACTAAAACACGAAATGCTAATGCAAACTACTTCACTTAATTTTACTACTTAATTTTAACAATACCAAAAACTTCTTGGAACAGACTAAAGGTGGCGGTTCACCTTAACGTAAATTAAACAGCGTAAATTATATGATGATTCCATTTAGATTCCAGCATATAATTTACGTCACACTGAACAACTGTTTTTTAATGTTCCTACTATAAAAAAAGAAATTGGCCGCAGAGCATTTAAATTCAAAGCCCCAAATGAATGGAACAACTTGCGCTCCTCAATCCGAACAATTACACTGATCCACCTGTTTAAGGCGGCAGTCTTCAGATACTTACAAACATCTTGCTCTTGTTTTTGATAAAAATACATTTTTGTTTTATGCACTTTCTGATGTACATAGAGTTGCTTTTTCCTTCAATAATTTACAAATATAGGTGGTGGGATAATTAATTCAGAGAGATGTATGTATATCTTAGGATCCTGTATGTGTTGTGTGAATGTGGTCTGTGTGTTGTGTTTGTCTTTTGTTTTGTTTGGATTTGTTCTTTCTTTGTTTTCTGTAAATGCTATTTTTGTTAATGTATTTGGGACCCCCTCGCAAGCGAGATGTTACATCTCAATGGGCTTCCCTTATAAATAAATAAATAATATGCTATGTTTGTAATGGGTGCTTGCATAATGTTTATTTATTTATTTTTTTTATTGGGACAGAGCATGTTAATGGACAAACATGACACAACATGAATGTAAACATGCCGGATTGTAGCCTAAGGCCAATTTCCATCCGTTGTCCCAAAGGGGCTGGGGTCACAGGGGGCCAAACAGTAAAATATTGCACACTCCACTCATTGCACAGTTCCCATTATTGCACACTCCACTCATTGCACAGTTCCCATTATTGCACACTCCACTCATTGCACAGTTCCCATTATTGCACACTCCACTCATTGCACAGTTCCCATTATTGCACACCCACTCATTGCACAGTTCCCATTATTGCACACTCCATACATTGCACAGTTCCCATTATTGCACACTCGATTCATTGCACAGTTCCCATTATTGCACACTCCATACATTGCACACTCCCCATTATTGCACAGTCCAGTCATTGCATAATTCCCATTAATTTGCAGTCAATCTGGCCACACCTTCAGTACATGCAAATATCTGTCCATAAAAGATCAATTAAAATCACAGTGCAACTATACGTGAGGACATGTTTGGTTTGACCATAACCAGTTTTTCATTTGAGCTTTAAAAGAGCTGTATGTAGGACATTGTCTCAGTGTTGGTGGGAGACTATTCCTCAGATTCCCACCTTGGACAGATAACACATTCTGACCAAAGGTGGTCCGTCTGTGGGGTATGATCAGGTCACCCCTGATGGTGGCTCGCATGGTCCTTTCTGAACTGTCTTTGCATTTGATGTACTCCTTTAATGGTGGTGGTGCGAGGGAGTGTAAAACCTTGTAAATTAGACAAGTCCTTTTAAGGATGACCATGTTGCTCAAGTCCAAAAGCCTATGCTTTTTCAGAATGTGACAGTAGTGGTTGGAGATGGGTTTTTATCTAGTATTTTTAGACCTCTTTTATAGAGGTTTTCAATGGTTTTAAGTGTTGTGGGGCAGGCAAGAGACCAAGTGGTTAAACAGTAATCTATGTGAGGAATAATCATGGCGTAGAAATAAGTTTTGGCAGCATTCATGTTTAAGTTGTTCCTGATGTGACAAAAATTCCGATTATTGAATTGGATTACCTGAGACACTTTTTTAACATGACTTTTGAAGGACAATATTGGATCTAGAATAACTCCAGGGTATTTTAATTCTGGGACCACATCAAGTTCTACTCCATTAAGAAAAACATTTGATTGCTTCAGTTCGGTATGACGTTTTGAAAAGTACATACAGACAGTTTTTATGGTGTTTAACAATAGGCACGCATCCTTAAGCCAGCTATGCACAGATGATAGGGCAGCTGTGAGGTCATTAGCAGCTTGCTGAAAGCTTTTGGGTTGAGTGTAGATGATTGCGTTGTCCGCATACATCTGTGAGAATACATTTGGACAAACATTTGGCAAATTATTGATGAAAAGGTAGAATAACACTGGCCCAAGGATTGACCTCTGCGGGACACCAACATCACAATCCAAACATTGTGATTAGGTTTAGGGTTGTATGTAGGCATTAGTGAGGTCCCTGCTGTGTGAGTAAAGTTTAATTCTTTATTATTTGATTTTTACACTGTATTATGTATAGGTCTCCAGGTGCAAATGAAGTCCTAGCCGATGTAAATCTAGCATAGGTTTTCTGTATAAAAGACAAACACACGAGCATATCAAAATAGTACCCAAGTGTTGTTTAGCGTGTGAGGCTGCTAACTGCATGAGTCTTCCACACACGTACATGTTTCCAGCTTTGGGGAGTTGGTAATTAGTGAAAGCAGTAAGGTGATAACAAGCAGCAGCCACATGTTAACAGCAAAGGTGTCAGTGCAGGATATCACAGCCGCTCCCATTACAGTTAACAGACATAAGCTCTGTGCAATATGTAAGATACAGGCTTGTGAAGGCAGGAAATATATCTTTAATTTACAGTTGGCACCATGTTTTGTCACACATTTTCTGAATGAAGTGAAATCTGGAGAAAATTTGCTTAAAAATAATGCAATTAAATAAGGAGGGTTAGTAATAAAAATAAGTGATCTGTTTGACGTGTGCCAAAAATGGCACAGATTGAATCCAGTCACTGAAGTAAACAAACTCAAGGAAATATGCATTAACTGCTCAAAAATACTATTTTGCTATTTTTTTACTGCCTGTTGTGTTATTGGGTTGTCTACAACATTACATTAATAATGTAATTATGTTACTTGTCTCTGCCCATCATTAGTCTGTGTACTCTGCTACAGAAAAGCTACTTGAGGATGAAGTTGGCATGCAATTTGAGAACTTAAATTGTTTAAGGCTATACAAGAATGAACAAAAACAATCAGCCTCATTCATGAATCTTTTCTTAAATTTTTTTTTGTAACTTCGACTTTAAGAAAATGCTGAGAGAACTCTGCACCAGATTCACAAAGTGCTCTTAAGCTTGCAAATTCCTTCTTAAGTGACAGTTGTGCCTAATTCAACAACACCCAGCTACGAACATCTCCACGCTCATTTACATTTTATTTACATAGAAAATGAATATGTATTTGGTTAGAAACGCCCTCTGAACTTCCAAATATGGCCAATATGAGTTTGGTATTGTGACACGTGAAAGGGCGAGGGAGAGTGTGACCGAGGAGGTGAGGTGGAGCGTGTCTACAGACTATGGCTGTGTTACAGCTTCAGCGGCGATTTCAAATAGCCAAACTCACATGAACACACTCACTGAGGGAATGTTTATGTCATACACGTATAGAAATAAGCGGCCACTTACGTATTTATCACACTTTCCGTGATCATGGACCCGTGGTAAATAGCGAGGGAGGGGGGCTGGGATAGGGGTGCATAAGAGTGCTCTCTGGTCATGGGGGGTCAGGGGTCATGGGGGTGTTGAGTCCAGGGCGGTGACCTGGCGCAGGGCTGTAACAGACAACATATGCAGGGCACTGGGGCTGGGACAGACTGAGGCTCACTGCAGCCTGTATAAAGTCTGTTAGACCCAATAGACTACATGCTTCAGAAAACGCCTCATAAATGTTATTAGATTATATAGTAATATGTTTATAGGAAATAATTTAAGAAAATATATAATTTATAATCATGGAGGAATTAGAATTTTTTGTTGTATTATCAGAGTAGTAATATTCTATAACAAAATTTTTGTTCTTACGAGTGGTCCTGACTGTTCAGAATTGTTCTTTCAGAAGAACATTTTCAGTTAAAAAAGTTTTGTGAATGTGAGTGACATGTTCATAAGAAGGCCTTAAGTACAAATCTGTTCGTAAGAACGTTTCATGAATAAGGCCCAATACATACTGTGTCACACTCTAGACTGAATGTGGCACATTTCGGGATATCAATCATTCAGCCCTCCTTTGCTCTCATTGTGAGCTGCTGTGTGCTCTGGGGCAGACTGGCCCTTGAATCATACATTCATATACAGGGTCATCCTGTAGTGTCTTGCCTGAGGACATGACAGTATGTTATAGTGGGGGAGAGTGGGGAGCTTGACACCCAGGGAATTGTGCTTTCTTATTTGGTTTGGGGTTGGGCAATTGAATTTTTCTTAACCACATGACTCAAATATGTGATTGCAGTTTGTAAACAACTTGTTGCTATAAATCCAGAGAAGCATTCACCAATGTAATAAAAGATGCAGAACATTTTGTGAGGAATATGACAAGTTTATTGAAAACCAGCTGTTCTGGTAAATACAGAGCCCTCTATTGCAGTGTTGGTTTGAAAGCTGGAGAGCATTACAGTATTTTTGTAAACATTTGAATGTTGTGCTTTCTGGGCCTTTCCTCCTAGTTCTATGAGTCACTGCCTTCTTTGAGCAGTGTTCACAACTTCATCTGGCATCATACTCTACTTTAATGTCCATTCAGTGTATCTCATCAATGTATAATCAAGACTCATTGAGGGTCTGTTTCTGTTGGATGGTTATGAATGAGCTGCAGTGTGGACACACAGAGTATGTTTCATAAAGCACAGGAGGTGGTCACAGACGTGATTACCATGGCAGCCACAGACTGCCTCTTTAATCACATTCTGTTGCTGGATTGATCACACCCTGGTTTGCTCATACTTGGGAACATATGGATTATGACTAATCAATGAAAAAATCACACACATCTTCCAATGCTTTTGATTAAGTGAATCATAGAAAAATACTGTTAGAGCTCCACAATGAAACCCCGCTTCATACTCCTGTCCACCACCAGTCCTCTACCTCTTGATCCTCTACCATCTCCAGTGTCTAGGCTCTGGGGGCACATCTTGAAAGAGCTTATCAGCCCATGCTTGTCTTGGCATTAGGTGCTCCTGGCATTAATGCTCCTCTGTTTCTATATGAGTTGAATTACAAGTGAATCCCATGTTCCTCGATGGATGTCTGTGTTTAAATGTCTTTGACAATAGACAGAACTACTGTACTAATTCCTCCTTTTATGTTTTGTTTTGTCTCATTTGTAGGATGTGGGAATAGCAGCATGAGTGGAGACATATACAACGCAGGATATCATTCTATCACCAACATTGATTACTCATCCGTGTGCATTAATGCCATGAGCTACAGGTACAAGGAGTGTCCTGGGATGACCTGGCAGCAGATGGACATATGCCAGCTTTCTTTCCCTGACACCTCCTTCGACGTGGTGCTGGAGAAGGCCACACTGGACGCCCTCATGGTGGAGGAGAAGTCTCCCTGGAGCATATCCCAATCGACCGCCACCTTCATTCACCAAACTCTCACTGAGGTACTGTTCATCACTTAGTTACCTAATAAGGCTATGAAAGAAATGAGTCTTATCAACTTCCAGGCCAGTTTGATATCAGTAATATAATTCTAACATTTTGAACCTTAAACTGCAGGGACATTACAAAGACAGGAAAGTACTTTCGACTGATAAACATATCATTTATTTATAACTTTATTATAAACATATAATAAAGTTCATGAAACAAAAGCCAAAATGTTCCAGAACCAATTCCACTGCACACAGACTTATTTCTGCCTCAGACAGTTTTACACTGTACTGCGACACTGCTACAGGACTTGATCTGTAAATGAGTGTGACTGCAGTGAAATGGGTAATAGAGGCACTTTACATTTGCAGCTCGTCCACAGACCATCAGTTATCCATCATTGAGTGCCCTTCAGCTGCTGACTGCAGCACTAACCACCACTGTGTCAATGTGACAATAACAGTGTTTTGGCCATTAGCCATGCTTGACCTTGACACAGTAAGACAAGAGTGTGTTATGCCTGAGTTCACTCATGATGCACTGAGACCTGCTTTTGTGACCAGACTGTAGGTGGTAATGTTTTGTTCTTTAAACATTAATGATGTAGTGAATGAAGAGAAACTGTGCATTAGTCATTTATTCTAATGGAGCAGCATGAGAGGCCATGTTTGTATTAAGTTGTGTTCTGGCCTTTCACTTGACAGTCAGTTATTTGTCATTGGAAGGTTGTGGTTGTTTTGATTGAATAATTGATATGTGTGTTTGAGCAGAGAGCTCTATTGAACTAAAATCCCTTAAATGACAATATATTGATCTCTGCAGTCTGGCAGATTGGCATTGGGACTCCATGTTTTTATGCAGCAAAATAATAATTACATAACTTTCCATTTTCTACTACTGACTACTGTCAGAGTGTTAAGAGACATGGTGCATCCTAAAATTATAATCAGACAGATGGTATTTCTTTTCTAATCTGCCACGATAAGGAGAACTTTAATGCCAGCAGCTTAAGTTTGACTGTGGAAGTAAACAAAGGCATTACACAGACAGTGAGTCAGGGATGGAGGCTGATAGACAGTGGCTCACATGCACACGTCCCAGTGAATGGATGGATGGTCCTGGTGTTTTCCTGACAGGAGGAAGTATTAAAGGATCTGAGAGTGTGTTTGGGGCGCAGATGGGAGGATTTGAATCTCTTCAAAGGAACTGAGGCTGATCTCACGATACAGGTTTTGCAGATGGACATTGCACTCAGTAGTTATTATTACCTTAAACTTAATTTCATGTCCCTGTCTCCCTTCTATTGTGCTTATTGTGTTTCGTCTACTTTGTCCTAAAAAGTATTCTACCAAAATAAAATCTATTTATTTTCTTTTCTGTATATATTTTTTATTTTTATTAAAGACAAGTTGCAACCAAGGTATGCTCTTTTATAAATCTGTCAAGTCTTTTCACATACACTTAGATATGTAGTAACATTTTCACTTAATTCACAGTCTAAAAGTCTTGTTCATTTTTTAAAATGCCCTTGCTCTCTATCCTCACTCACTGGGATTAGATCAGAAGAACACACAGGATTATCTAAAAGAGCAAAGTTATTCTCTCTTAAGTTATTCATCGCTCTGTTGACGTTGTCCTGTTGAAGCAGTCAGTCAACATCAATTAAAGGAGAAGTACTCAGAATACTTTATCTGATTTCTCCAGAGAACCGATCAGACTACTTTTTTCCCCCAGTCTAGAAGCAAATCAAGAAGCTGAAAATCATTTGTTCAGAGACATCTAGTAATTACCATTAGCACTAAAAGTACTGTTTTGCCTATATATATATATATATTTTTTTTTTTTCTTGACCTGTGCAGTTGAGTGCCTTTCCTGGCGTAGTTGGTGCATATGGTGTATACACAGCAGTGCTCTCAGTGCACTCTTACCCGGAGTTTATACCAGGAGCTTCAGCGTTGTACACGTAGGCGACACATGTATACTTCAAAGCGTCAATTTACACCAGAGGCAACAGCTGCTCCTGCAGCGCTGGCCTTTGTATATTCTCACATTTAAACACCAAACTGTTTTGTATTGCTTACATATTCATTGTTGATTGGATGAATTATGTTTTAAAAGTATACAAAACAAGCTGACAAGAGGGACAATGCTTTGCATGGCAATAACAAGCCAGGGTTGTGGTGCTTGCATTAATTAGGCAACTGATCATTTAAGTTTCAGTGTCTACACGCCAATGTCAAATTTATGTTTGACATTGTGAAGTGTACTATATTTACCTCCACAGCTATAAACTTTTTGTAGTCCGGTGTTTTTAGAGAACTTATTTTGAAAGGACATCAAAAGTTTATTTTGACACCAGGTGCTGTTTTCCTGTCTTTCCCCAGCAAAAATACCTAGACACGCCCCCTTGATGCTGAAAAATTAGAACTCAAACCTAATTTGAGCAACACGTAACATAATTACACCCACTGGATGCTTGTGTGACATTGTTGGTGTAGATTGTCCGACTAGTTAAAATGAAAAGCGATTGCTGCCCATATGCTGCACTTAGGTGAGGTTAGATCCCCAGTTGTGCTGCTGTGATTATAAAAGTCAAATCATGACCTGCATGCATTTAGAAATCTTGTTTGGATTTGAGAAATTAGTTTTTTAGCATGCATGTAGATGGTATGAGCCTTAATGTATGAGCCATACAGGTCATAGCACTGTGGTAATTTTCACTTCTAAAGTCTCTCAGTGATTTTAGAAATAAAAAATGACCTGTCGTAATGTACCCAACCTTAGCAGCAGTACCACAGTGAAAATGAAAAGTTTGGACATTTGCCATCAGCAGGTCCTGACATTATGAATCCCTCAGAAAATCAGACAGAAAGGGAAAAAGTTATACACATCAAGACCAATACAGAGTCCTACTGCTGAGCTTCCCCAACACTGTATGCATGTTTGTGAGGCAGTTATATTTTCTATCTCTCTCTCTTCTCTCTCTCTCTCTGTGTTGGCGGTCACGATTCCAGTACGTTTATTTCCCTGTAGCTAAGCAGATGAGCTCACTTCCTGCTTTCATCTTACAAAACTGAAATAGGGCAAGCAGGTGTACATAAGACAGTGGAGGTAAATGAGCAGTTATTGGAAACCTGTTTTTTCATCTACAAATACCAAAAACTGTTGACAAAACGTTAATAAGTGTGAATCTGCGTAAGTGCAAAGCAAGGGAGCGAAAGACAAGCACAGGAACTGGCAGAAAGCTAATGAGCAGTGTGCCAGTGTGAGAACGAAAATAAGTGAGCTAGCAATGTAGAGCGCAATGGGAGGGAGGTAAGCGGAGTGCTCGTAAAACTTTTAGCAAGTTTTACGAGCACTTTTAAGAAAACTGTTTTAAGAGCACAGTTGTTTTTAACTTAACTTATTGGCCAGACCTACTGTTTTTAACATCAGACCCGGCTACTATTGTTTTAACCAAGAGCCGGGTGCACTGCGCACCCATGGCTAGCGCTAGCATGCCTCCCGAGGAGAAACTGGACACTACTCCAAGCTCTGAGCCCACAGAGGGGTCCACTAATGAAACGGGCAGAACCATTTTACACCTGGAGGAGCAGGTCCGGCGACTTTCGCGTGAAATTAAGAAGAAGGACTCAATAATTCACCAACTTATGGACGTCGCTACCGGTCAGCACAAACGCATCGCCTCTCTCAATAATTCACTCCTGGACACTCTTTTATGGGACCCCGCCACATGCCCCTCGCCCTCCTGCTCCACTCCCTGCCTTCAGGTACCCCACAACAATCCCAAACACCCCTCTGCCGCTCCCCATGCCCCTTCCCTGAGCCTATCCAACCGCTACAACATCCTCACACCGGACTCACCTGCACCATCCGCCCTGCCTCTGGACGCTACGGAGTTCCCTCCTCTCCCGAGGAACGTCCCGAATCAGCCACAGCAGCCGGCGAAATCATCGGCCAGACGGAGGATCCTGGAGGAGGCAGTCCGAAGACGGTCCAGTGACCCCCCGGCTTCGGCTCCGGTCATGCCGCCGTCATCGCCGCTGCGCGCTTCCCTCTCGGCCCCGCTGCGGAGTCCGGCTGTCCTGCGGCCGCAACAGTCCGCGGAAGAGTCGGCGTCACCGCGCACGCAGGCGAAGGAACGGCCACAACCGGCCGCGGCTTCGTCTGCCTCACCGGCCGAGGGCGCGCCACTGCAGCCGGGATCTGCCGTGTCCTCGAACGGCCCTGCTCACCAGCCGGGGGCGTCGGGCCGATCTGCGCTGCCTCCCGCCTGTCCGTCTGGCTCTTCACCGCCGGGCCGCTCCACGTTGCCCAGGAATAGCCGCTCGGACTCCCCGCCACGACCACTCTTTTCTCCATCAACAATAATAATCGGAGACTCCATCATCAGAAACGTCCGCTTTTTTAACACAGTCACACACTGTTTCCCCGGAGCCACCGTGTCACGGATCGCGCAGGAGCTCCCGGACCTGCTCCGGTCCATGCCGTCCACCATCCACCGGATCGTCATACACGTAGGAACTAACGACATGCCCCTCGCCAGGTCAGAACACACCAAAAATGATTTTAAAGAACTTTTTAATGTCCTGAAACCCTGGATTATTACCGGCATGACTGTTTTTATCTCCGGACTACTCCCCACACAGAACCGGGGAGACGAACGTTTTAGCAGGACCCGTTACATGAACACTTGGTTAAACTTCATCTCCAGATCCCACCACATCCACTTCATTGACAATTTTAACCTCTTCTGGAACCGCCCCACTTATTTTAGACATGATGGACTTCACCTCAACAGGTTTGGCACTCAGGTTTTATCTAACAATATGATTTACTCCATTCACAATATCACACCCGACTGATGGTTCACCTCACACACGCCCCTCACTCACACCACCCCCAGTCCTCCCAGCACACAAACCACTCCCACTCCTGTTGCACACACCACTACCGCACTCAGCACTACCTCAACATCAACTGCTCCTCAACCGCTCTTTGCCCCTGTCACTCACGGTATTCCTGTTATTATCAGCAGAGAGCGGACGTATCCCAACCACAAACCCAAACCTGCCATGAACCCTCATAACCTTCAGCCCCTCCAAAAATCCCAACCACAACCAACAGATAATCAGTCAAGCACAAAAATTAACATGGCCCTATGGAACGTCCGCTCTCTGCTGAATAAAACTTTTATTGTTAACGACTTGATTTTAGAAAGAGAGCTGCATTGTTTATTTCTTTGTGAAACTTGGCTGGGTACGGATGCTGAAGCTGTCCTTGCAGAGGCCGCTCCTCCTGGTTTTAACTGTGCATTTTCAATAAGAAATTTTAAAAGGGGAGGGGGCACTGCATCAATTTGTTCAAACACTTTTGCCCCCAAACCTGTTTTATTTTCACATTTTACATCTTTTGAATATCATGCAGTTGTTTTTAATTCTCCTTCAATTTTATGTGTCACGATTTATAGACCCCCCCCAAAATGTCCTCTTTTTATTACGGAGTTTTCAGAGTTCTTGTCGATTTTACACAGTTCTTATAATATGATTATTTTAACCGGTGATTTTAACTTGCACATTGACAACCCCCTTGACCCTGTCTCCATTGAGTTTTTAAATATTTTAAACTGTCTTGACTTCAAACAAATGGTCAGCGGACCAACTCATGACAGAGGACACACTCTGGACCTGGTCATCACCCATGGCCTGTCCGCGAGTGTGTCCTCTGTCACTGACTTGGCTCTGTCTGACCACAGTCTTGTGCAATTTGAAGTTACTATTTTAGTCAAGCAGGAGGCCTCTGTGAGGACTGTGAGGAAGCGTCATCTGACCCCTGAAGTGGCTGCAAATTTTAAAGAGCTTTTAGACAATTGTCCTCCCCCTGTTTTAACTGCACCCTGTGATTTTATCGTTGATGCTTTTAACAGTAAAATTCGCACAGCTCTCGACACAGTTGCTCCACTTAAAACAAAAACCATACATACAAAAACAATTCCCCCCTGGAGAACCGAAGAGATAAAGAAACTTAAGCGTAAATGCAGGGTGGCGGAGAGGAGATGGAGGAAAAATAAAATTACTATAAATCAACAAATATTCATTGAACAACAAAAAATCTACAATACTGCAGTCAAAACTTCACGGAACAACTACTTTTCTAAAATAATCAATACTCACAGGAATAATCCCAGAACCCTTTTTACAACAATAGACAATTTAATCAACCCAGACAGCACCAAACCTTATTTTAAAGCCACAGACTCCCTTTGTGAGGCGTTTGCAGACCACTTCATGGGGAAGGTGGACACTATCAGATGTAACATTTTATCCTCCCACAGTAACATGGTTTTAACCACATCTGGGTGTCTGCCTTCACCAGAGGAAACACTGGACAGTTTTGTCCTGGTTGATGCTGAGAGTCTTGACAAAGTTTTCTCCTCGGTGAGGCCCACCACATGTCTTTTAGATCCAGTCCCTACTGAGTTTTTTAAGTCATTTTATGAAGTTTTTAGAGAGGAGCTTTTAAACATGATGAATTGCTCTCTTCAGACGGGGGTCTTCCCTGCCGCCTTTAAACAGGCGGTGGTGAGGCCCCTGCTGAAGAAGAGCAATTTAGATTTTAATGATCTTAACAATTTTAGACCGGTCTCTAACTTACCATTTTTAAGTAAAATTTTAGAAAAGTTGGCTTTTATTCAGCTCAATGATTTTATTAACTCACAGAACGTCCTGGAGAAATTTCAGTCTGGTTTTAGAGTGAACCACAGCACCGAGACAGCCCTTTTAAAGATTTTAAATGATTTTAGATTAAATTATGACTCACAGAGAGTGACAGTGTTGGTTCTACTGGATCTGAGCGCTGCCTTCGATACAGTAGACCACACTATTCTTTTAACTCGTCTTAAACAGCTGGGCCTCTCTGGTGCTGTTCACAGTTGGTTCACTTCTTATCTCTCAGACAGGACTTTTATGGTAAGTGTGGACACCTGCTCCTCTCAGGTTCATAAAATCACATGTGGTGTGCCCCAGGGTTCGATTTTAGGCCCAGTGCTTTTTAACCTGTACATGCTCCCTCTTGGCAGTGTCATCAGGAGACATGGAGTCAGCTTTCACAGTTACGCTGATGATACACAGTTGTACATCTCCATGTCTCCTGATGACACATGGCCAATGGACACACTTTTTAACTGTATCACAGATATTCGATCCTGGATGGCAGAAAACTTTCTCCAGCTCAACCAGGACAAAACTGAGGTTTTAGTCATCGGTCCTGAGGCCCAGAGAGAGAAACTTTTACCCAAACTACAGTCACAGTCTTTTAATCCCTCCTCACAAGTGAGGAATCTGGGCGTGATTTTTGACTCTGAGCTGACTTTTATTCCACACATTAAGAACATCACCAAAATAGGTTTTTATCATCTAAAGAACATCGCCAGAGTCCGCCCAATTCTCTCTCGGGCCAACACGGAGGTGCTCATGCATGCTTTTATCACCAGTCGCATCGACTACTGTAATGCCCTGCTCTCTGGTCTCCCCAAAAAGAGTATCTCTGGTCTACAGTTTTTACAAAATTCAGCAGCTCGTGTCCTGACGGGGACCAGGGGGCGGGAGCACATTACACCAGTTTTAAAATCACTGCATTGGCTCCCTGTGTGTTTCAGGATCGATTTTAAGGTTCTTTTAATGGTTTATAAGTGTCTTAATGGTCTTGGGCCTTCTTACCTCTCAGAGTTACTTTTACCTTATGAACCCTCGCGGCCCCTGCGCTCCTCCGGCAGCAGGCTCCTAGTTATTCCCAGAGTCAGGACACACACTCACGGCGAGGCGTCATTTCAGTTTTACGGCCCTCACCTCTGGAACTGTCTGCCGGAGGACCTCAGGGCCGCAGAGAATGTTAATGTTTTTAAGAGCAGGCTCAAGACCCACCTTTTTAGTTTAGCTTTTAGATAGCTTGTGCTCTTACTGCCTTTGGTTATAGTTATTTGTGTTTTAGTTGTATTTGTTTTAGGCCATTTTATGTTCTTGTCCATGTCCTTTGCAGTCTTTTTGGACTTTCCAGTGTTTCCTCTGCGGGAGCCCTCTGTACCGGGGGTGGCGCTTTGCCTGTGGCTGGCTGGGTACTTGGTTCTGGGTGCCTGGACTGAGGTGGGTGCCTGGACTGAGGTTGACTTTTTGGTCGCGCCTCGGCTGGGTGCCCGGCGCCATTGCCTGGTGGCTGCAGCTGGTGTGCTGCCCCCGGTGCAGAGGGCTTCTGTGATGGCGTTTCCATACTTACTTGCATCTGTGCCCAGCCTTATGTGTGTATCTGATGGGTTTACTTGTGTGGGTGTGCTTGCGGGTGAGGGCTGGGACCGATAGTGTGTGTGTGTGTGTGTGTGTGTGTGTGTGTGTGTGTGTGTGGGTGTGTGTGTGGGTGTGGGTGTGGGTGTGTGTGTGTGAAATTTATTTTTAATTTTTAATTTTTTGTGATTTTAACTTGTAAAGCACTTTGTGTTGCACGTGTGTATGAAAAGCGCTTTATAAATAAAGATTGATTGATTGATTGATTGATTGACTACTGTAATCTTAAATCTGCCTGGAAAATGTTCCCTCAGAAAAAAAAACAAAAATCGCAATTAACTGCAACATTAAACATAAACTGGTCATATTGAACCCACAAGTGTGCCTTTGTTCCTACCTGATCATTCCTAAAGATTTACTGGAAATGGTGTACAATGGGTGTGATAACAACAGCTCCTGGTTCTGTGTTAGTCAATGGTAGACACAAACACACACACACTAATAAAAGCTCACCATAGACACCACAGTGCGCTGAGCTGTGAAATGTATTTCTTAGGCTGACACACTCTATGAATCACTCTTACTGTTGCCATAGAGACGCTTTGGTTGAATATCTTCTTCTCAAAGTAACACTTTTTAATTGCTAACCTTTAGTCTTGTTTAAAGAGAACTCGTTTGATGCTTGTTTCAGGGACAAAATTATTTAAAAATATATCAGTTTTAGTTTCTAGCTGTTTTGGCGGTGGAATGAGTTTAGCGAAAATTTCTAAGTGGTCAAAGAGCACAGTCAGCAGAAGAACAGTGTCCCAGAGCTGTTCAGCATGCTGTGTGCGTTCAAGGGCACCAGCAGCCCTGACGAAGCAAGCCTTACAAAACTGTGAGATTAAAGTATGCTAATTCTGAGGGTTAAGTTAAAGCTGCAGTGAAAGGAGAAAAACAACAGCCATATTTGCTTTGCTGTCAGCAGAGGGTGATGTTCAGATTGGAGTTTTTCAGGTGATTGAGTGTAGGTTACAAACTGGTGATGAAGCATTTTCAGCACTGCACAAATGTATGAAGCAATGTTTTGCATTATGCGTTGTGTTATTATTTTGTTTCTACTAATGTTTCTTTTACTTTATACCAACTTGTTTATTACTACTATTACTATAATGGCTCATAATCACATATAAAGAAACTCAATGGATGGAGCTATATTGCCCAGTGCAACAGGGGGTGGGGCTTCTAACAGAAAGGTCAGTAAAAAAAAGCTGACCCTTAAGGAGGAAAAATTATATCATACATTGTATCGATGAGTAAACTATAGGTTAAGAGGCCTTGGTTATGAATAATCATACATGAGTATAAAGAGGGCTGCAATTCCTTTGTTCTGGATGGTTCGTTGGTGCTTGATTCTCAAGGTCAGTAGATGCATTCTAGGTTGGTGTGAAGCCATGTTCTGGGACCCTGGTTAGCTGTTCAGTGCCACAGCTGTTACTCCGAATGGAGTTATGGATGGAATTATGTCTTGACTTTATACCTCATATATGACCCAGCCTTATGGTATGCAGTCCAGATCATCATAAGTGAGAGGCTTGTTTTTACTTCAAATGTTCATATTTGGTTGTTAAATAACAAAACATATTGTAGCCCTTTAATCCCCAGGAATCCCCACCTCTTGCTCCCTGTTATATTGAGAACAACACTTTGCTGTAAGTGTGAAGATGCTCCTGTGGTGACATCACACAGGTATAAATCGCACCAGGGACAGATTTATTGACACTGATTGCTTGTCACTGCCCCCTGCTGTGCACTGTACTTCCTGCTCCATTACTGGGAACCTGGCATGTGTGCTGAGAACATAGCCCACAGGGAACATAATAGTAATACAGGGCACAGTGATGCAGTACATGTACATGTGAATTACTAGCTCTGTTTGTAACCGACTGGCATTAAATTTGAGTTGCACTACCAAACAGATGACGGGAGCAATCGTTCTGTATGTGGGTCTTTTTTTTTTTTTTTTGTGGTTATGCTGTTTTCCCTTTACATCACCTTAAGAGTATCATCAATAAATCTGAAAATGTCCCATGCTCTGGGTGCATCATTTAAAAACAAAGCTGTGTATCCAAAATGTTGACAGAGCAAATTTGGATCCACCTTTTACTATTTGGGCATACAGTTTCATATTTGGCTCCCACTCCCAGCTAGCATCATGGGGGGTCTAAAGACTAAAATCTTAACAGCAAAATGATTATGTTGTTGTGATCCCTCATCATATAGTCATACAGTGACTAATCGTTCAATACATGACAGATGGAACAATCATTTTTGGGGGTCAGTATTTATCATGGGTACTTTTTTTGTATTAGTGGGAAGATTTTGATTATTTCTCTACTATTATGAGGTTTGAGCTGTAGATAGTTTGTATCTATAATGAGCTAATCTAACTACTAAATTATTTTCATTCTGCTATTTATTTACTGCAGCTCATATTTTTAACAATATTGTGCATTTAGAATACATTTTCATTTATATATTTCTTATTGTTTATCTATATTTACTTCAATAATATATCGCACTTCAATTTTTATTTTTTTTTTATCATGACAAGCCTGCAGATAATTGAACTGGTAGTAACCATTATATTTTCATTTTTGCCTGAAAAACCTTGTCCAGTTGAGAACATTTGAAACCTTTATTACAAATTCATGTTCAGCCTGGGCATCTTTCCCCGGTGCTGTGGGTGTCCCATCTGTGCCCTGTGTGGCATTGGGGTTTGTGTGTGTTTGGAGGGTTCTTCTCTTCGCTCTAATGAAGTGAAAGTAGAGCAGTGGAGCGCACGTGACGGATGGAGAGCGTGGGTGATTTACTGCAGCCTGCGCATGTGTGGACAAGAAACAAGCCAAAGATCAGACACAAGACTCAAAGTGTCATCCCAGCTTGCAGTGCACATTTTAGTTTTTCTGTGCATAGGACTGTGCATGGTACGTTAAATACTTAGTTTGGTTGTGTGTCTGTCTGTGGCGCTGTGTGATTGTCGGTGTGCCAGAGCTTCCCAGGCTCTGGAGATTTTCAGCTCTGCGTGATTCTCTACACGTGATTTGTAACATTCTGCATTTGGATTGGCAAATGGCCCACTGCGAACACTTTACCACCACAAACAAACACATATTTATTTCCTGTCTGATGTGATGAGAGACTCTGAGTGAAATATGTGGCTTTTTATAGTTTTAGAGCTCATTATGGTAAAATGCATTCACATCATAGGGTCCATTTGGTAATGTTAAATGTTGGACTAGTTAAAAGATGTACAATTTTTTTATTTTATTTTTTTTATTTGAGCATCATTTTCTGTACATAACCGTAAAGCTGCAGCAGCGGAATGTCAGGGAGGTGTGGAGAAGTCTGAAGAGTGTCTCTGGTTTCAGTCCTCCGCCCGTCCAGACAGAGGGAGACCAACAGTGGGTGAACGATCTGAATTCACACTTCCTGAGGTTTGATCAATCACCCACCCCTCCCCCCGCACCGCTGCATGGGCTCACCTTGTCTCCTGCACAAAGGTCCAGACTGCCACCTCTTCACACCTCTGCCTCAGCCCCCCAGCCCCCGAATCCACATCAAGTACTCAGCCAGACCTCCAGCACACGCCTCTGCTCTTTGTCTGTCATAACAGCTCAGGTTAGGAGAGAACTGAGCCGGATAAGGAGTAGGAAAGCTGCTGGACCAGACGGGATCAGCCCCAGGCTCCTTAAGTCCTGTGCAGATGAGCTGTGTGGAGTTATGGAGCATGTCTTCAACCTGAGCCTGAAGCTGAAGGTGGTGCCACAGCTCTGCAAGACCTCCTGTGTGGTACCTGTGCCCAAGACACCGCACGCCAAAGACCTCAACAGCTTCAGGCCAGTGGCTCTCACATCTCATCTGATGAAGACTCTGGAGATGCTCGTCCTGGGTCACCTCCGCTCCACGGTGAGCTCAGCGATGGACCCGCTGCAGTTCGCGTATCGGCCCGGCATTGGAGTGGAGGACGCCATCATCTCTCTGATGCACCGCTCGCTGTCCCACTTGGAGAGGCCCGGCAGCACTGTGAGAATCTTGTTCTTCGACTTCTCCAGTGCTTTCAACACCATCCAGCCGCTGCTCCTGAGGGACAAGCTGGAGTGGGCAGGAGTGGACTGTGACCTGGCTGAGTGGATCCTGGACTACCTCACAAACCGGCCCCAGTTTGTGAGAGCCCGGGACTGTGTGTCTGACCTCATGACCTGCAGTGTGGGGGCGCCCCAGGGCACCGTCCTCGCGCCCTTCCTCTTCACACTCTACACTGCAGACTTCAGACATAACACGGACAGCTGCGTCCTGCAGAAGTTCTCCGATGACTCCGCCATCATCGGTCTCATCACGAACGATGACGACACGGAGTACAGAGGACTAACGCAGGACTTTGTGGACTGGTGTCACCGGAACCATCTTCTCATCAACGCGGGGAAGACCAAGGAGATGGTGGTGGACTTCCGCAGACGCCACTCTACTGCCCCCCCACCAGTGAACATCCAGGGAAGAGACATTGAGAGAGTGGACTCTTACAAGTACCTGGGTGTGCATCTGAACAATAAACTGGACTGGACTCACAACACAGATGCACTGTACAGGAAGGGCCAGAGTCGGCTTTATCTCCTGAGGAGGCTGCGGTCCTTTGGAGTGAGAGGGCCACTCCTGAGGACCTTCTATGACTCTGTGGTGGCATCAGTCATCCTGTACGGTGTGGTCTGCTGGAGCAGCAGCGTCACAGAGAGGGAGAAGAAGAAACTGGACAAGATCATCAAGAAGTCCAGCTCAGTCCTGGGCTGTCCTCTGGACTCGGTGCAGCAGGTGGGGGACAAGAGGGTCCTGGCTAAACTCATGTCTATGCTGGACCATGAGGGTCACCCCCTGCAGGACGCCCTGTCTGCTCTGGAGAGCAGCATCAGTGACAGACTGACTCACCCTCGCTGTGTGAAGGAGAGATTTCGCAGGTCTTTCCTTCCTGCTGCTGTCAGACTGTATAATGAACAATGCTAGTCATGTGTCATCGCCATAGTAATAATAACAATGTGCAATACTATTTAAAGTCACTACCTGCTACTTATTTATTTATTTAACCACCACTGTCCATCACTGCACTGTACACAATATTTTGATTGTAAATACTTATTATTATTTATCTTGTTTTTGATGTGTGCTCTTGTTTTCCTACTTTTTCTGAAACTTGCGTTGTGACATTGAAATTTCCCCACTGTGGGACGAATAAAGGATTATCTTATCTTATCTTATCTTATCTTATCTTAAAGGCATTATGATTTCAGTACACAGTACATAGCTGAGGTGCACAAACTTCTAGAATTTAGTTGTTAGCAGCTAGTGTGTTATGTCTGCAGAGTTTTGTTTTTTTTTTACAATTTCCAATATATAGAAATATAACATTGGTGACAAAAACCAGCATCCAATTTAAATTCAGTTCAAATACAGTAAATTGAAAAATATTCTATCTGAAAAATCACCTCAAACCTCTACATAGAAATCTCACAATAACTGTTGACCAACTTTAATCTTGTGTCCTACTTGTCGTAAATCATTTTCCGTATATGTGCAGGGTTCACCTCACTCTCCCTCTCCTCTCTGCAACCCTTTAATCTGATCCTGCAGTGTGAGCAGGGAAGTCCCACGAGCCAGAACCCCTCCTCCCCCCAATCCTTCAAACACGCAGTATTTCATGTTTAGCCAACTGTCCACTATAGGATATAACTCATACAGTAATGCACGCACATGGTTTGCCAGATGAGACAGGGAAAAATAATCTCACCAATGTCACTAGATTAGGTTTTAATGCATGCACGTAATGCTTTAATACATACAAACGCTGGCCGTGTAGGGATACTGCAATCAATAATAACAACCACAAGGGGCATTTGCTTCCTATTGAATATTTAGCCATTAGACTTTGTGGTACAATTAATAAAGCATTTATCTCTGCAATAATTCACAGCTGACGTCATCAACATTTCCTGGGGGTGTGCTGCTAACTGAAAGCACTATTTTGTTAGAAGCTCTGTTACTCAAGTTAGACTTAATCTCAGCTTCATATGAACAGAATCAGACCAGAAAGAGCTGACTTAGTTGGAACTACAACAGGTGAGCTGATTTGTGCTGTTAAACAAATCTTTCACACGTAAAATTACAGTCAAGAACTAGCTCAAAAACTGTACTGCTACTGCAGCCTACAGTTTATCTGTTAGTCACTTTCACCTTTTTTTGTCAAATCAGACACCTAAACAGGACCATGAATGCTCGTATTCATCACAGGCTCCTGAAAATTAGTTGTTTAAATTCATTTTTGTATTTCATATTAGAAGATTTTAAGTCCAAGTTTACTGAGTTATATGCCAAGAGCTAATTGTTTATATAACTAGCTACTATCGTCAAGTTATATTGGAATCTTTCAGAAACCTCTACAAACTTACATGGGCTTCTTCTGAACATTCTCACTGGACCATTTCTACCAGTATATTTAGTTCAACCTGTATTACTGAGTTGTCTTTACATACACTGGTAGTTGCAGTAGATGTAAACATAAATAGACAGAAATGTGAGAGGCGCGCACAGACACAACACACAAACACCCGCCCACCCTGCAGATCGCTGTTGCCTCGACGACTGGTATCGACTACAGAGCACTGTTCCTATGGAAACAGCGGATGCCTAAAGGAGGAAGATCATTAATTGGAATATATATGAGAGAGGGATGAGGAAGACAGGGGACAGGAAAGGATAATGAGAGAGTGTGGTCAGAAAGCCCTCCAGAAGAACTCTGGCCATTACACACATACATTACAGTGCTATTTTTCAGTGTGCTCTCTTCAATTATCTCAAAGTGAAAAATCCATACTATGTGAATCGCTCATGCATAGAGGTGTCTATTTAACCAGGAAAGATGCGATAAACACAGCTGCTGGTAAACAGTGAGGGGAGAAAAACAAAGGGGGGATCCATATTTGGAGGATATGAGGCAAATCAATCTTGGGCCACAGTTAAGCCCTTAAAAAAGGTTAGTAGACTACACAAATCTCCCCAGAGTCAGAGGCTCTGTGTGAGGTGTTCAAGTACATGATGTGTCCTGCTTTTTGGAGAATTTAGCCTGTTCAACTTTTTTTTTTTTTGTCTTTTCAGATTCAAATTCAGGAGACTTTATTAATCCCACCAGGGGCAATTAGTTTGAGCAGTGAAAAAAAAACACATAGGGACCAACCAAACATTCAACATACAGTGGACCAGTTCTGAACAAGAGGAGCTGTGATGGCAGCCAATTCAAAGACATTACACTTAAAAATTTAAAAGGCAATTTCAAATACGTTTTTGTTTTAGAATAGGGAACAACATGGCAACATCTTACTTAACTAAATAACAGTCAGTGATCTGCTTCATACTGTGATTTGCATAGTGAC
The DNA here is from genome assembly GCA_029959045.1 of Taenioides sp. WSHXM2023. Lineage (NCBI taxonomy): Eukaryota > Metazoa > Chordata > Actinopteri > Gobiiformes > Gobiidae > Taenioides > Taenioides sp. WSHXM2023. The sequence continues at coordinate 18,213,920 of CM057096.1, read as the reverse complement.
TATAATAATTCCTGATTCCTTTGTTGACAGTCTTTTCTATTTTTCATGGTTTGGAACTGGCACACAGTTCTTATGGCTCTATTTCTAGTTCTAGTTTGTGCCACTAAATCTTTTGGAAAAAAAATTAATTATTGTAAAGATCAAAATCAATGCTGAAGGAAACCAATGAGCAGCAATAAAGACTTGGCTCAAAAAAATAATAGATTGTAGTTCTGCATTACAAGACCCGCGGTGTATCCTCAGTGTTGTTGCAGTTTCCACTCTGCTTCTTCCAGCTCCCTTCCTTGTCTCTTCTGTCTTTTGTCCTTCGATTACAGCCTTAGAAAGCAGGGGAATCGATACCAACACTTAAATAGAGGCTTCTTTAAATCACCGCATTGTATAAGCAGGAAAGACTGCTTATACCGACTTAGACGCTGCCTGCTCCAAATGATTTAGTTTTATTGTGAAATTTTAATTGTAGCAAAACACCATTTAGGAATTTTAGGTATTTTACTATATTTTATGCATTAGGGATGGGACATGGTCTAGTGCCACATGATCTCTTTTCTATGTGTTTTTGATTGGACAAAATGGGAAGTCCTGGTGTTACAATTACAGGAAGCATATTAAATAAAATTAATAAAAAATTGGCTGAAATTATTAATCATTGTACAATTTTATTATTATAAATTGTGTCTAAATCTCATCTTGTTTCATTCTCGTTCACCCTATCTCATCCCAACCCATCATGCATGTTTCTACTCCAAAGTACATACAGTAAAAAAAAATTACAAACAATGCAAGATAAATTTGTATCTACATTGTTTTGAAATTTGCACATGCTTTATATAGTACTTATTTGGCAGTTTCCGGCTTTTATCCTAGAAAAGACAAGCGTAAAATAAAACTAGTTTGACAAGACAAATTTCAGTGTGACATAACAGCCTCTCAGTGTGGCCTGTTATGCCCAGTACAGTGCATGCACAGACAGAGCCGCAGTGGGCAGAGCATTAGACGTGTTTGCAGAGGCATTCATGTGTGTATGTTGGGAGTGTTTGGAGATGGATAGGGCTTGACTAACTGTGAAAACTATGCCTCTCCACTCAACAGATCAATCAGGCCCTGTCTCTCCCCTCTCCTCCTCTCTGCTGCACACTGGACATTTTACTGTGCATCCCGGGTCAATGGCTACACCTCGTGATCTGCTGCAGTCTGCTCCCACAGTTCACAGGAGATACTTAAATGCCATTTTCTCTTCTCTGGCACAGGTTCACATGCAGTTAATACTTGTTCAGTCTCAAGTGAGCCAATCGACCCTCCTCTGTTTTGGGCTAATGGATACAACAAACAGTCAGCTCCACAGTGATTTAGACTCCTGGGTCTTAACCCATTGTCTATAAAAAGTTTTCTTGGAAATACAATCCATCTTGAAGTGTGAATGTGACTTGCTGTTTGCTGGGACAATGTTGGGAAGAACACTTTGAAAATGTATTTAATTGTAGAACACATTAACTTTAATTATATTATAATGTAAAAATGGATAAAACAACTTCATGTTTGTTCCACTACTTGTAATACATGTATTTATCACTAATAAAAGAAGGATAAAACACACCCATTGAAGCCTAAATAGCATGATCAAATACTGCCATATAATCATTTTTTGTATTTAATACAGTATCTGTATTCTGAACACCACCAAATGAAAGTGCAACCCTACTGGAATGCAGTTCTCCAAATTAGTATCCTAAATACATATTTTTCATATGTTTTTAGTTTCTTCCTTTAACTGTGTGAGTCACAGTGCCGGCGTTTTTCTGAAAGAAATTTCAAATTTAAATAAGTTTATTAACAGTGTCTTGACTGCTGTATCAGAGGTGGTCTTGTCTGCAGCAGTTTGTCTCTCTCTAAAGTTGTTCAGAGAAGGAGCTGTGTGAGCCTTTGTGGTTCAGTTATGATCAGTTGGCAGGTGGTTATAATGTTGTGCCTGCACTGCAGTGTGAGTTGCGTAATGTTATTTTCATATAGAAAGTTAAACCTGTATTTTTGGGAGCGGTGCTGTAGAGTTGGAGGTAATTTTGCTCAAGGGCTACAGGATCACTATCAGTGGGTGTTTTAAGACATTTAAACCATACTTTATTTACACGTGGGAAGCATAATGTGGTTTATTTTTCAGAATAGTTTCAACCAGAGGGAAGATGCACACAGTTTGAAATCTATGTAAGGTTTTCTTTAAAGTCCTTTCACACACCTTCAGGCTAGAATGTATAACTATACCTTAAAATGATGACAGAGAGATCTTCTAGTGAGAAACCAGACCCTTGACATTTGGGTTGTAAAATAATGCAGATCCCCTGGTCTGACTATGAAAGGCTCTTGTAAAACTAGCAATCATAAAGTGTCAGTAATCAAGATCCGCCTTCACGAGATAGCAGTCTATTGCACTGCACTAGTATCGGTTGATATCGACTGTCGGCTGATATTTAAAGTTGTAGTATCTAAATCGGTATCGGAACTGAAAATGCTGGATTGGTGCATCCCTACTCTTTACAAATGACATGGCAAGCAAAATAGTAAATGAGCTCTTGTCGGCTCGTGCCCTCCTTGTAATCTTGAGCCTCCCGAAACCCCTCTTCCTCTGGGCCGTGCAGCTGCCAGATGTGCAGAGATTTGCCTGGAGAACATCTGGCCTCTATACTACAACACAATTATGCTGAACCATTATACAAATGACACACAATCTACTACACATTCACTTCGTTAGGCCTGAGCTCCAGAAGCTGGCAAGGGGCTATTAGTATCGCAGAGCGATGCGATGCTAAGAGTAGCCGGGAAGTGAACTGACGTGAAGTGAGTTGCCCATAGGGACCAGGGACCTTCGCAATGACATAGAGCCAGAGCTTTCCGAAATTTTTGTTTAACTTTGTTTCGTATCAGAAAGTTTTCTCTTAAACAACTCACTCATTTTTTACCTAGTGAACAGTGGCGAAAACTCTTGAAAATTTGCCCAACATTAAAACTCGCACTTCTTTAACTTTCTGTTATTTCCATTTTCCAAAAATCAATAAAATGGTGCATCAGTGCCCCCACACAAGAAAAAATTGCATTAGGGTATAGGAACAATGCCAAAAAAAATTGCAATAATATTGTATTAAACTTTGCAAAGCATTTTCTGTAAACGCTGTACTTTTACGAACTCCTCCTATGGCATTCACAGGCTCAAATTTGGTACACATTATCTCAAAGGGTGGGGCATTAAGTTATCCAAATTTCTGACACGTCGTTTGCGGGGCGCAGTGTTTACACAAACGGGCCAACCATTGCCGCTTGCGGCTATATTTTTTGATTGTGTAAATTTGTAAATTTGTCACAGAAACTGCTCCTGACATCATCCACATAATCACACATGTAAATGACACACAGCATGATGCAAGAGTTGTGGGGTTAAAGTGCCCATATTACACTATTTTGTGATCTATGTTATAACGTTGTTTCCTTATCAAAACATAAAAGGTATAGGTATACGCACATACGTAGGTATCACTGGTGCAAAGCTACTACAGTTAACATAGAAAGTGACACAAAGCCTGCACACTTAGTCCCAAAAAGCTTTTAATTAAAAGCAGTTTGGTGTGCAGGCTTTGTCTCACTTAGACAAACTTTATTGATCCACAAGGGAAATTATTTGTACACAGTAGCTCACTAATCACAATATATTATAATAACAAAGAGTAAACATAAATGGTAATAATAAATTCTAAATAAGTAGCAAAGACAGCACGAGACAGGTGTCAAATAAGGCATAATTATATAAATGTATATGTACAAGTCAAAATAAAATGGAAAAATAAGTAATAAAAAAATATAAAATCACAGCTATATACAAAAGACAAGAAAGGCAGTGCAACAGTGATACGATGATTGACAGGACATAAGGTTATCCGTTACATAATATTGAGTTGTTGTACAGTTGTAGGGAGTATTATCTGTTACATAAGGGTAAGTTGTTGTACAACTGTATGGTATGAATGTAGTCCTGTATCTCTCACTGTTTGAGCGGAGCCTGTTGGAGAATGAGCTCCTCTGTCCCTCTATATATGCGGCATGGTGGCTGAGTGGCTAGCACTCATGCCTCACAGCAAGAAGGTTCCGGGTACGATCCCCGGGTTTCCCGGGTCTTTCTATTCTTCCCATGTCCGGGTGGGTTTCCTCCGGGCACTCCGGTTTTCCCCTATCAACTCAGTAACATGCTCCAAAGATAAAAATCCTCCAGCTGAGGTCCTGACCAAGCCTTCATGTGCTGCCCACTGCTCCTGAAAAGGATGAGTGATAAGGATAGGACAATTTCCCTACAGGGATAATAAAGGATAATAATAATTTAAAAAATAGTCTGGTGCAGTGGGTGAGCAGAAATGTCCATGATGGAGAGCAGTTTGTCCAGTGTCCTCCAGCTTTACAGATCAGTTTGTCAATCTGCCCAATGTCCCTTTTACTTCCTTATCAAAACATACCTGCAGTTTTGTTTTGTTTCATTCACACATGTTAAACACACAACCTCCGGACATTTAGGCTGAGTTCTTCTCTCAAACACAAAATACACTGTTCCACTATGTGATGTCATGTGGTGATACAAAAAGTGCTCCACTGTGTTTTTAAATTCCATACACCTTCTCCAGAATCATTTGAATAAGTTTATCCCAGGAATTGCCAGTCTCTTCTGAACTAAAGGTAAAAGGTCGCTGTTACGACATCACAAGGTTTGGAGATGTAGACAGCATTACTCGGACATGTGTGAATGAAACAAAACACAACTCCAGGTATGTTTTTGATGAAGTAACAACATTATAGCATGACCAAAAGACTTTGACGTGTGGCTTATCACTTATTGTTCTGCTTGTGGAAAATATATGTTTCTTGCTGACTGTCGGTTTCAAGGGGGAGGCAGTCGTATCATCCAGACTTCCCTCTCCCTTGACACTGCAGAAGATTTGTGAAATGATGCCAAAGCCAAATTACTCTTGCAAGGTGAATTCAGTCAGACAGTCTTGTCACTGGAAACTTATTTTGAAGTTAAAAGTTTTGCAAGTAAGTACAGGACAGTGGTAGATAGAAGATACATGAAAACATTTCTGACGTCAATATTTTAAAGAGGAGGTATTATGCAAAATTTATAACATTCCCTCACCAGGAACATGCCTGAAGAGGTTTTAGATTCATCCATTCATGTTTGAGTAATCTAGTGATCTCTCCCGGGCCCTATCCAAACCCTTCTTATGGTTAGCAGTACAATTCTTTTCAAAGCTCAGCCCAGAAGCTTAAGTCACAAATGCTCCGCACTGCAATTTTCCATAAATATACAAAAGCAGGATACCAAACAAGACACTATAACTTCACAAACCTGATGTGATGTGCAGTAGTATCATTAGCCGATTGCAATGTGATAGTGCTCTGAAGGGGAAGTGAATATACCATTTTCAAAAGGATAAAAGGTGACATGGTCTAAATATGTTATGTGTTGGCAGTTAATACCCCAACCCCATAGATGTGTAATACTCACTCTTTAATGATTTGTAGTTGGTATATTTTGTGCTTTATAGAAATGTAGTTGTTTCATTTAAGTAGTCTATTAAGGTTTAAGGAGTTTTATTAAGGAGCATCAGTTTCCCCAAAGTCACTGCATCACTAGACTAAAGTATGTTTTATTGTTTGTGTCTGCAGAGTCACATGTTTGACTTCATCATATTTGTTATGTTTTCTCTGGTGTCATACATTAGTGTTGTGGAGGGTGCTGTTGACTTTGCATTGCTTCTTCTCAGTAATTGACTGCCTAAGACTTTCCAGTGTTTGTGTGTACATACAACAGCCCCTCATACCCATCTGTCCTCCGCTGCTCTCTGCCACTCAGGGCCCATATTGTCTGAACACCACACACTGCAGGGCCGCTAACTGACAGCACTTAAATAGACTAACACAACCGGCCACGCACCAACTCCAGCCGGGGAAGATTAGAGGCAAGATGAAGACTTGAGGAGGAGGAGGGGCTGATGGGAAATCAAGTGCTGTGCCAAGGTTGGCCGGTCTGTCATTTCTGGGAACTGTTTTTAAATTTGATATCATATTTCAACGAGAAATGTAAGAACATTTCTCGTTCATTCAGCGCTGAAATCATCATGTTTCCGTCTTCCTTAAACCTGTCAACAAACAGGATTTTTTTTTATTCCTTAGCATCCAGTTTATTTCTAAGCATATCTGTTTATAATATGACCAACCTAGCTGCTATTAGCAACAGAAGAATGAATAGGGCATAAATCCTTGTTTAGCTTTGGGCATCACTGTGCTTATGTAATGTTTGCTTTGCACGGCCATCAGCCCAATCCCATGAATGTCAATGAACCCGCTCTCTATCCAGAGTACAGTTGTATTTTAACATGGCTAAATCCCATGAAATCTCTCTAATGCAAAGTAAATGTAGTGTTTGTAGTTGTCATTGTAGGGCTTATACCAAAGTTAATTAAAATATTTTCAAAACTTTTTCAATTCTTGTTTTGATCCATTACATTTTTTTCAATAAAAACAAATAAGGGTTTCTGTGCTCATTTCATGGACATAAACAAGACAAAATAGTTATATTTATTCCTCCAAAGTCTAATCCACATGCATTTACTAACACATGATTTGCTGTAATATTCATGTATTTATCATTTTAAACAGGTGGATCGTGGTCTGATTAATTATAAAGCCCAACGTTGATGTTAAAATAGATATGAGCTTTAAACAGGAACCTTCGGCTTAACTCGGGAGTCATTTTTTTCTTCTTCCATGCACACTTTTTCCCTCTCACCTCACCAGCAGAAGAAAAAAAAAAATCCCCTCCACTAACTCCTGAATCTCTTCCAGGCCCTGTTTCCATAGCAACAGGTTACCATGGAAACTAGGTGACAGTGCAGTGCATCCCGTCTGCTTATCGGCAGGGAGAGGTGCAAGAAGTTTGTTTTCTTTTCTTCATCTTCTGCTTATAAAAAATAACAGTTTTATGAAAGGAAAATATAAATTGTTTGAACATCCACTGTGTAACCTGATAACCTGAAGTTTTTTTCCCAGCTCATAAAAAACAGAGATGTTCTGCACCAGATTATGGCTATTATATACTGTATATATAACAGCTGGTCTCCATCTGCAGTCCCTGATTTACAGAAATAAATTATACAATTTAATTACATTCAGTCAACTTTCTGACCCATACACACTCATGTCATACAGCATTACAAATGTACAATACAACCACACGCCTTAACAATAAGCATTAGGTATTTTCAATCATGAGTCTGAGACTTACTTACATCTTACTATGGTCTGGCTAGTTGGGCACAATGAAATACACATTCAGATGCAATTATCCAATATCATATTTATTCATATGTTTATTTTTTATTCTTTTTTTTTTTTACTTAATGCATTGATATTTTTCCACTTTATTTTTTACATGACTGCAAAACACAGCAGTACCAGTAAATAAATAAATAATTTGTAAATTTTCCTTTCTCTCTGTTAAATATGTGGCGTGCCCTACTTTGTCTAATGTTGGGGTAGTTAGCTGTAGTCGCATGCACACTGAGAAATCTATGTGCTTGAAATAACAATACCACAGCTTTCCAAATGATGCAATTATACAGAAATGGCAAAAATGGACCACAGCTTTTATGTCACTTCAAAGTCAGATCCCACAAAAAGAAAACAATAAGGCTAAGCAATGCAACTCACGTGTCACTATGGATACGGTTTGTGGAGCACCCCTTAATTGCAACTGGCTGAAAGTATCTGCTAAGAATTTTTTATTATACTATATATACAAATACAAAACATATTTCCATTGGACTAATAAAATTTATTAGGATGACTCTTTGCTGTCATTCAGAATTAGTGGGCAAAAAGGGAAGCAGACACTATGACAAACAAACAAGCAGAAGGTGTGATAGTGATGCACTGTGGCTAAGATGTATCACAAACTGTACTGTTACTAGCAACATTAAATCTATTTTTATGTCAATATGTTTAGATGGGAAATTATACAAGCAGTGACTCAGGGTGTACTAAAAGTAAACATCAAAATAAAAAATTGAACTATAAAAAATGTGCTGTGCTCTTAACGTGGAGTGCTATAGTGTATTGTTTATTGTTTGTGGGCAAAAGATCGTTAGATTCAAATCAATGATATGCTTGGACCCTTGTAACTGAGAGATTACAGCCAATCTGCTGTAAGTACAAGTTTTGAGTTCAGATTTTGGAAGAATACATTTGCCTATTTTTTTAAATTCATTTTATAAACAAACTTTTAATCAGTATTATTTAGGACTGAAAGCCTAGATATTTTTTTAAATTAAGAAAAAACAAATCAAAATGAATTGTTAAAAAACTATAGAATCAGTAAATACATGAAGAAAAATTATAATCAATTAAATTAGATTTTGTGACATATTTTTTGAAATGATAATGTAAGAGAGATGAGTTTGGTTCTTTTGATTGGACCACTAAACCTGCACAATTGGCCTGCAGGATGAACCGCTGTAACAGAAATAACTCACAAATAATATCAAAAGTCCACCACTACTTTATGCCAGTCGCAAGAATACAGAGCATCTCCTGAATTAGATGTGACATTTTCAGGTTGGACAAAGCAGTTTGGTAAAAAATAAAAGTGAAACAAAGGGACCGAGGCTGTCAACAGAGGATGATTTTTTTTATTTTTCTTTCAGACTTTGAGGCCCAATGTTACACCGAAGCTTTGATGCTGTTGGCGAGATATAAAGGGATTTGTTTTATCCATCTGGGATTAGTCTTGATGAAAAGCACTGATGTTGTTTTAATGTTCATAGAAACTGTACTTACTATTGTACTAAAACTGCACTGACATTTTACTTTAATGGTATACTTCATTGTCCCTGAAGGAAAACTGGTCCTCTGTATCTCACCCATCCATCACTGCTGCTGGGGCCGTCTGTGAGGAGCGGTGGGTGACCACTGTGTGTGTCCAGATGGTGAGCTTGGCTTGGTCAGGAGCTGGAGGATTAACATTGTGTTTGTTTTAGGCTGAGGTGGGAAATCTGTGTGCTCAGAGGAAACCCAGAGAAGGACAATAGAAAGGTACCACCAGAGAAAATCAATATCTCAGATCACACCATACCAGTTACATAATATTATAATACTATTAATACATTGCAGGGATGCTTGGATTTCCTAAAAACACTTGAGTGACTTTGCAGAACATTATTTAGAGTTAATCTTCCTAACAGACTGACTCAGTGTTGTGATAATGCGTCCCACCTCTTCACCTATGACTCACTGCTGCTCCGTAAACATGGCTCTAGAGTCCACGGGGGTCCGGAGCAGTGGAGTTGGAACCACTTTCAGACACACATATGAATCCTTGTTAAGACAAGGTCAGATGAGTACGAGGTGCGTGCAGTGGCAGGGGAAACCCATCCTCAATAATATCTCAGTCCCTTTGAGTGGCAGGTGCAACACCTGCATGCACCTATACATCATGCTGCAAATCAATCAACAACACACAAAGCACCCTGGCCAAGACTGGCAACAGATTAGGCTTAATCTGTTGCCAGTCTTGGCCAGGGTGCTTTGTGTGTTGTTGATTGATTGATTTTAGAATATATTAGGTGGGGCCAAAAAAAGAAAAGGAACAGATGTGTCTTTCAATATTTTAAATGAACTTTCGAACTGTTGTAGTGAAGAAGGAGCTGAGTTGGGAGAGAAAGCTCTCGATTTACCGGTCAATCTACATTCCTACTCTCACCTATGGTCATGAGCTTGTTCCTCCACCGCCGTGGCCTGATGCCCCCATCCTCCTCCATCAGATGGTCCGCTGCCTCCGCCTCCTCCAGTATTATACCTTCTCCATTTGATCAGTCTCTGCCTCCTCCACCTTCTCCTGTCTCATATCTCTCCTACAACTCAAGACTGCAGGCCACTCCACAGTTTCTTGAGCCATACACGCCCCCTCCTCTGCCACCTACAGTCGAGACCTCATACAGAGGGCCAAAGCCTCACATTCCCCAGTTCACCGTTTGCCAACCTTAAGATTGCTCTGGACAATATCCTGCCAAGAGATGCTACTGAGCATTTCAAATACCAAATCTTAGTTGACCACCTCCAACTTGAAGATGCTCTCCTCATAGCCAGTTCATACAGCAATAGTGCAACCTCCTACTCCAAGACCATGGCCTCACTCACGGCTTCACAAACTGGCACTGCAGCGCATCAATGAGGTCCTAACCAAGCCTCCAATCAGAAGTGGCAACAGTTGTGGGTTCCATCACTTTCGACTCAAAATAAGAACACTTGTCGGCATGTTGGAGTAGTTTGGAAGGGAGGGGAGGACAAATTCGGAATGTGGGTCACACACCTCACGTCTCCTGTCCAAGCTGCAGCATGAGCTGAGGGCACAGTTCAAATGCTTCATTGACGCCATTCACACACTGCTGAACTTTTCAGATTGGCTCGAGTATGAAGTTCATGTTCAGGATGAGGACATTCCACATCATCATTCACGCCCCCTATGAGATGACCGTCAGAAAATCACAAAGCCCAAGTTGTAGAGACCTAATGTATGCCATACCACAGTACTACTTGGCTCTGACACTGCTCGTACGTCCCTCAAGCCTCCATCACAAGTCCGACCTCAGCCCACCTCTCCACCAGAGCAACCCAAGAAGTACTGCCCCTATTGCGACAACATGCATGCACTATTTTAATCAATGCCCAGAGTTTAAGAACTTCTCCACTGATCAAAGAGCTGCCTGGATCAAAACTGCTCAGTGCTATCTCAAGGCAAAGTGTCACCAGTGCAGTCAGACCCACCTCGAGATTCTCCACGAGGTCAACTGTCCTATCGCAGCTAGACCAGGGCAATCATCTCCAAGTGTGCAGCCAGTCACTTATTATTTAGATCCAGATCGGAGAAGCAGCTGTGTCCTCCTGAAATTGGTCAAAGTTATCCTCCACAATGACCAGCACAGCCTCGAAACTTATGCCATTTTGATGATGGCTACAAGCGCACAATCATCTTCCACAGTGCCGTTCAGGAGCTGCATCTTTATGGACAGAGCGAGCACTTGGCACTCAAGACTATACATCAAGACCTCACCACTGTGTCAGGCAGGTCGGTGTCCTTCAGTGTATTATCTGCTATTCACCCTCAGAAGCGATTTCTCATTTGCAAAGCATTTGCACAGCAGCAGAGCTCGCCTCTCTAAGCACTCCCATCCTGCCGAGGCTCTTCAAAGAATATATTGCCACCTCAGAGGTCTCCCACTACATTCTTTCAGCCAAGCCCAGCCACTTCTCCTCATTGGCTCAGATTACTCTCATCTCCTCACACCAGTTGAGCCTGTTAGGAACACTAGGGGGCCAGCTGCACTAAAGACCTGTCTTGGATGGACTCCACGACAGTGTTATACTGGCTGCACTCTCCTTCATGCCGCTACAAAGTGTTTGTCGGGGCCAAAGTAACAGACATCTAGGAGTTAACTGAGTGCACCTCATGGTGCTATGTCCACTCAAGTGAGAACCCCGCCGATGATATCATGTGCAGACTGACTCACAGATCCAGTGTTGCAGCCGCTGGGCTAACGGACCCTCCTTCCTTCATGAGAGTTAATCATCATGGCCTTCCTCTCCAGACATATCCTGCCCTGATGATCCAGTTAAGCTGCGGAAACAAAGTTCTGTGACCTCATCACTACTCCTTCACATCCATCTCTGCCTGAGGCCAGTCAGTTCAACAACTTCAGAGAGCTACATTCAGAGCATGTCACGGGGAGGCCACAGACCCCAAGCTTACCGCCGAATCATTCAGAAAAGCTGAATAGTCCCTCCTCAGACAGGTGCAAAGTGAATGCTTTCTAGAACAGCTGGCTCTCCTCCCAAAAGCCCATTCTGTTCAGCAGCAAACTCCTCACTTTAGCTCCATAATATGATCCAGAGAATCAGTTGATCAGGGTTGAGGGCAGACTAAGATGCTGTGACTCCCTCAGCTCAGAGACATCACACCCTATTGTTCTTGACTCTCACCATCCCATCACCAAGCTGATCATTGCAGATTATGACAGCAAATGAGTTTTTGCTGAACTCCGCTGAAAGTTCTGGATCTTATGTGGCAGAGAGGCGGTCCGCAAGCATCAGCACCACTGTTCAGAATGCTGTAAGTGGTGGGGCCAACCCATCATTTCTAAAATGGCTGACCTCCCACCGTCCAGGCTACACTTACACCAGCCAGCATTCTACTCTACTGGGATGGACTGTTTCGGCCCCTTTCTCATCAAGATGTGGAGGAGGAATGAGAGAAGATGGGGCATAATATTCGAGTGTCTCATCACATATGCCGTGTTTCTAGATCTGTTGGCCAGCATGGACACTGATTCATTCCTTATGAGCCTACGGCGCTTCATTTCCAGACGAGGCAAGCCATATGAGCTACAGTCTGATCAAGGCACTAACTTCAAAGGTGGCAGCTGAAAACTTCAGGATACCTTCAACGCACTTGTTCCTGATCTTCAGTCTCAACTTGCAAGCCAGCAGATTCACTTTATCTTCAACCCACCAAGTGCACCTCATTTTGGTGGTTCCTGGGAGCGTGAAATCCGCTCCATCAAGTCAGCATTGGACACACTACTGGGCTCTCAGACAGTCACAGAAGAGGTCGTAAGAACCATCCTCACTGAAGTGGAGAGCATCATCAACTTCAAACCCCTTGGTTATACCTCTTCAGACATGGCAGATCCAGATCCCATCACTCCCAGCATGTTGCTGATGGTGCTGCCAGACCCATCCACTCCACAGGTGGTTTATCCATCAGTTTTGGATCCTTTTCATCAGGAACTACTTACCAGCCTTTCAAAGTCGTTCCAAGTGGCATCAGGACAGGACCGTGTTGGTGACATTGTTCTTACTGTGGACCAGCAGCTCCCACATGCTCTGTGGCTTGTTGGCAAAGTCACAATTATTTTTCCAGGAGCAGATAGTAGGATTCTCCCTTGTCAAGTGCAGGTCAGAGACAAGTTTTATACTAGACCTGTGGCCAAGCTCATAAGACTCCTTTCACTTCCCCAGGAAGCCCCTGACTGACTTTATTCAACTTTGCTCCACAAAGTTGGGGGTTGCTGTTAACAAGGGTCTAACTGTAAATGTGTATTTAGTGTGCTGTGGTTGTTTATAATTTTTTTAGTTAGTAGTTTATTAGTTCTCTATATTTTCATTATTATTTGGACATTTGGGTCCTAGCAACGGCCCAGAAACCATGTGCCTCAGCAACAGCCCAGCAACCATTTCAGCCAATCAAAGCTCTCTCCTCCCAACTTCTCCACCAATCAGGATCCACCATCCACCAGCTCAACTTTTCTTCACTATTAGTGTACAGATATCACTCGTCCTAGACAGTCGCTCCCCTTGACGCATCATTCTCGGACTTTTCATGTTTTTTTTTCATTAATATGTACATGCGTCCATGAGATGTGAGTTATTTCATTGTAATAATGTCATTTCTGTTTATTTATTCTCAAACCTGTCTGGAATCCATCTTGTTCATTAAGTGCTGTAAAAAATAGTCAGATTCTGTCAAATTATAGTCATCATCATTTACTTATTCATACATTATCATATAAGTTAACACTTTTCACTTGGATTCAACCTTAATTAGTCCTGTTTCCGTCGATTGTATCTTGGTTGCGTATTTGCGCTGATGATGCATTCACAGACCAGCAGACATGTCTATTTTTCTGGTGTTTTGTTGTCACCCATGGTGCGTTCAAGGGCCGTAGTAATTTTGAGCATTAAGTGAGGAAATGCCATCAGGCCTTCACCATTGGTGTTACGTTTTATCATTGTAAATAGTCATCATTAATAGACTTCAAGTATTTCTTTGCACTTTTTCTTTTATATATATATATATATATATATATATATATATATATATATATATATATATATATATATATATATAATATTATTAGTATTTGTTTTTGTCTCCATAGCACCATGAACCTGTCATCCCATCACTGTCTCATACCATCATTAACCTTCATCTTCAAATAAAAAATAGTGCTAAAGTGTGCACTGGCCCGTTCATTGTCCTGGCCAGACAACCTGGGGAGGTTGAAGACGTTGTAACCAGTCTAAAATACAGTCCTTTCCTGAGGTCACAAGTTTGGGTCTCTTTCCCAACACCTCCTTTATAGATATAAAATTACTTAACCTCAGACAGAATCCAGCACAATACTTCCAGTACTTGTGTCTGTCTGGACATGTGATGATGTACACTTTACACCATGTGTTCTATGAGCTAGTGTTTCCCTGTGCTGTTTTTAGCTGCAGATTTATGAATGGACTGCAGGATGTTCCGGAAGGCTGTCCTGTCCCCTTTCGGGTGCCCAGGAGACCCTCTCAGCAGACCGGCATACTGGCCCATTTACTTCTACACTCACCCTAGCTCTCCTCTGTCCCTGGCAAACTCCTATCTCTAGCATGCTACTTAATCCAACTCATCAAATAAACAGGTTTTATTGAATAGTCCATAAAATTAAATTATTTTCTTTTCTGAATGGAAATTACATTCACAAACCCAGTTCAGAATGTGTGTGGTATTAAGAGCTTTGGGTGTAAATAAAGATGGCTACAATAAAGTCATTAGCCAGTCTCTGCTAATGCAAGTCTGGCCCACTCTATGTTACTGGATAATTGCAGAGGAGGAGGAGTGAAGGTTTGATAAGGATAATAAGTGTCCTGGGCTGGTCTCAAATTTAGAGGCTGTGAAAAGAGATGCACCAGCCAACAGGAGGTAACCACTCTCCCTATTTTTGACTTGTGTCCTTTTAAGCCTATAGAATTAAAAGCATGCTTTGCTCTGGTTTGAAACAGCTCCAATTCATGTGTGCTTTGAAACTATTGTGTCTAAGCAACATCCCTAATTAATTTACTGATCAGGCATTACATTACAGTCACTTCAAACTGGAGGTCATGTTTTCAATGCAGACCTATTCAAGCACTTTAAAGTGTGACGCAACACTTAGGTCAACTTTACTACCAAATTGTGTATATTGCATTTTTGTATAGTATTTTCTACTTGATTTGTAGCGTTGTGGTCTAAAACATTGTGCTATGGTTAAACTCTGCCACTGCATTTTACACTTGGCACAGTTCTTACACTGGCACAGTTCTTACACTGTTTTGTGTTCTATGTTATAATGTTCCTTCATCAAAAACGTAGCCAGTGTTGTGTTTTGTTTCATTCACACGTTTAACACACAAATCCTGCATATTTAGGCTGAGTTCTTCTCTCAAACAGAAAACACTCTATTCAGCCTTGCGCCACTGTGTTTTTAAACTCCATACACCTTCACTATAATGATGAATACAATCACACAGCCCAGCTAAATCTTCTGGCATGTATCATCTGTTGCTTGGCCCACCACGGTAAAGCGTACTACTAAAGTCTAGTCTCTATTATTATAAATTTATTGCTTTTATTGAAAGCTTTTGGGAAAAGGCGTAACGTTCAGTCGAATGCTTCAAACTGTCACAAGCACAGAAAAAGCTGATAAATCAAACTCTTTCCAAATCCAGCTGAATAGAAAGCACAGACATGTTTTCCATTCACAAATGCACAAAGCGTCTACTCTTTTTAGAAACAAGTCTGTATTTCTTCTAAAATAGCCAATATCAGCATAGCCATGTTTATTTTGGTTCTTTCTTTATTTAATTATTTATAACAAAATATACAGTAAAATGCCAGTCTATACTCAACAAAAGGTAAACGGTAGCTGTTAACATGAAAACTATCGCTTCATGACATCCCCAAGTGCAACAGAGCATTTTGGGCTTTGGAGATAAGATGACTAATAGTAAGTGATTACTCAGACATGTTTGAATGAAACAAAACATAACTCCAGGGATGTTTTTGATGAGTCTTAAAGTTCACAAGAGTCATTTTTGCATTATATAGGACTCTTAAAATATTAATTTGCAGCTTCATATATCATACATGTCAAGATGTATATAGAAGAAAAACAGAAAAGCAAAGTTTGTGCAATAATACAATAATTATTGTAAGACTTGATTGATATTGATATTGACTTGATATGGGTATACTGTAAAACTGTAAAATGGACATCAAGATGCAGACTTTAGATATTTGTATATTGTCTCTTTCTCTCTTGGAAACAACACAGCTATAAGAAAACATGAAAATGTTAATACAAGCTGAAAAGGGCCTCTCTCGTAGGCTCATAATGCGGTGATGCTGGGATCGTGACGGTGGGCGGCTGTGGGTGTCTCAAATGTGCTTCTGCTGTTCTCTCTCCACCGGTGTGAAAAGTAGTTCAGTAATTAAACCAATCCTCTCCCTGCTCTCCAATGTGAAGACAAGGCAGAGGGAGAGGAGAAGAATGAAAGAATGAGAAGATAAGCCATAGAGGGTTATTTTTGATGCAAAGTTGAAAAAAGCAAGTTTTAATTTTAGCTCAGCGTGCTAGAATGCTGTGAGCAGACAGTGATGCTTGAATACACAGATGTTGATTGGTTAGACATGGTTCTTTGCGCATATAATGAAGTGTGTTCATTTGGCCTAGAGACAGGAGTTTCCTTTTTATCTCTACAGCATTGCACTAAAGTTTTCAAAATCATGTAAAAAGGGTTTTGTTGATGCTTCATTTGAGGTCTGTGTTCACGGTCACGCATTTTAATTTAGCATCCTCTGGCATTCCTCACAATCTTGTTTGTGTTTGGATAAGAGTCCCATCCTGACCTAAATCTGTTACTCGGACCAGCGCTAAACTTTTGTCTCCATGGTAACCAGCCTCGCAAGAGACAAGAAGAATCTACCCACTTGTAAAGTCTCGATGTTTTCTCATGTTTTTTTAGGTAGCCCACACAAGCAGGATTTACAGCTGAGATGCAGATAATCTGTAGACCGTCAGTATACAGTTCGTTAGGGGAGGAGGCAGAGAAGAAGGCAGAGCAGTGAAGAAGACAGTGTCTCTGATGTATAATTTATCAGTGCAGTGGTGGGCGGAGGAGAGGGGCACCCAGCATCGCACTCACGTTTTCACTCCTCTCTATAATGCACAGTGTAGGAAAATTGGCACTATGTGTTTAAGCCATTTCTTCTATGTATTAAGTACTTCTTTTTATATTCTATTTTTCATTATTTAAAAAAATAGATTTTCTTTTTGGACAAGATTGATAGTTATGTTTCCATTAGCAATCATATCATTATTACCATTAGCAGTAAGTATGGGTATGGTTGTATGGTGGTAAGTACTTTAAACTTTAAAGCCAATTTTATACTTTATTGCGACTTTTTCATAGAATTTTAACTTTCAGATTTACCTTTTATTAAAAGTGTTATTTTGTATTTTACCAATTTCTATTTTACAAATCTATCCATTGTATGCTTAAATTGCAAGGCAAAAAAATGGTGTATCTTTAAAAACGCTGCAAGTATCTTATAGCATCCCAAGGTTACAGCTCAGAGGAAAAGCAAAAGGAAGGATGGAGGGATGAGGACCACTATAAGTGCAAGGAGGAAGTCTGTTCAACTGCTGGAGGTTGCACCATGCCACTAAACCAGTACAAATCTGCTGTGTTGGATGGACCTCTGTTGATGCCTTATTCTCTCACCCTTCCTTTACCACTCCTCCTCTTCATCAGCATGTTTTTTTTATTTAATTTCCTCAACACGTTTTTGCTGTCCACATGGCTGGCTGCAGGCTACTGGTGAGGTGCAGTGGAAGAGAGAGAGGCGAGCAATAGGCACATTCCTTCAGGGAGGGGGGCTGCAGTAAACAACCAGAGTGGAGAACAGGAATGGAGAGAAATTTATAAAAGATGATATGAAAATATGACCTAAATAAGTAGTGCACTTCCTCTCAGCTTCTCTCCACTGTCCCACTTCAAGTTAATGTTCACAGCGTTGGCAAAAAACAGTTGTAGAGGTCTGCTATTAAGAGATAGAAGCCTGTTGTTTTAGTATCCCACTGACATGCTGTAAATTCAATGGACACATGCTACTGCTGCTTGTCCCCAACCCCCCTCCACAAAACTATTTCTAAACTGACTTTATCTGAGCCATCACCATTGTTAATTTATGTCTAAAATTAATAATGGATTCAGCATTTTTATGTTTTAAACTTAATTTGAAGAAAAAAACAAGATGGATTTGAGGTTATTTTTGCTTAAAGGCACAGAGAGCAAAATACTCCATCCATATGCACAAGAACAAGAGCAGAAAGGAGAAGGCATAGGCTTAGAGTTGGCTGAAGATTTGGGAGCCTTTTTACTGTTTTAGCACATTTCTGGATAAATACTGATGATCACACAGATCCTTTTAGGGTGCAATGTGTCATGCCTTTTGAATAATCAGTACACAGGCCATGTCTTTAGTCAACCAAGAATTTCCTTTGGACAACTGAGCTGGAGATCCACAACTGCTAGCCTCCTCTCTGCCCAGTGAAAGAACAATCAACATTACCCAGTGTACCATTCCTTTCTGATCATTTTTTTAAAAGATGCTCAGATCAATACAGAACTTGACTGAGAGTGTCTTAAAATATTGATGGCAAACTATTGACTTTATTTTAAAGGTCTGCATTAGGATGTTTAATGTGAACATTTGATGACATTTGAATGTATGGATCCATGTTCAGACCACCACATGCATCACACCACAACACCATTTCTATGAGATAAAGCATTACATAACCAGAGGGCCCACTGCCTGCCTTGGCCTCAGTTTTCTACTCTTCACCAAGACTTCCTGGGTCTACAGAATCTCCACATAAAAAGCCAGAGAAGAGGTCTTGTAGGGACAGAAAAACAAAGTTTATTTGAAAAAAAACTGCTTGGGTGGTCATCTGGTCTGCACTCAAATTGTTGTGCAAAGGTCATGCAGGGTCCCAAGTCCATGTTGTTGATCTTTGTTAGCCCTTGTACTGTATTACTTGAAATGTTGTCTTTACATACTATTGTTGCATTTTTAGTAAAAAAAGATTTAGCTATGGAGTAAATGTTGTTTACATCATTATTTACTGAGTAATATTATAAACCAACTAGCTAATTAACAAAATAACAGTTTAGGCAGCTTTAAAGGCCGCCACACACTATAGGAGAATTTGCCCGGCTGCGATTTGCTTCTCCCCGAGTTCGGGAAGGCGTGACCCGACTTTGTGTCTTTGTGTGCAGTTTTGAAGCCGCTGCACTCCTCGTGTGTATGGTGTCAGTGTGACTGAGCTGCTCTGTCAGATCATAACCACCAAACATCAGCACGGCAATAGCCAGTAAAACAGTGCATCAGGGGCAGATGAAGTGACGGACACAGAGGCACAAGATGCAAACTCAGTAAAGAGTGAAAATAATAATAAACCCAGTCCACAAAACAGCACTGTTAATACAGTTTGAGATGTTCTTTGAAGTGTAAAAAGGCAAGAGTGTCTCCTCGTGTGTCTGTTTACATCCACACAGCGCACAGATCAGGGTGAAGCTGCAGATTAGCGATAGAGACTGTACTTCTTGTGTATTTTATCACAAATCATGTGTTTTTAATTTTGCACCACATTTCACAAATAATAACAGTTTTGACTTGTATTTAAACTAGAAGTGCAGTGCTCTGATCTTTTGAACACTTAAGAGTCTCAAAGCGAGTGGTTTTACTGTAGACAGGAAACAGCTGACGCAAGTGCGCTCACGACTTTTAGGCCTATGTTCCGCAGCCATATCCCGCTGCAGTCTTTGCGATTGAAGGTTTAAAATCTCGTAAGATTCTCCTCGTGTCTGTGGTGTGTGTTTTTTGTCGCAAGTTTAAAAATCATTTAAGACTGTAAAATCCTGTAGTGTGTGGCGGCCTTTAGTCAAACTGAGTGCTGTCGCTGCTTCATACTATTGATTCATGCTCCAGTAGAACACTCAGGACATTTAAACTTGTGTATCCTATTGCCTGTGTGTTGTGGTACACTGAAGACAGGTCAGGATACTTAGACACTTGCTTCCGTCACCATGCTGAATAATTGAGGCCTTAATGCTTTGTATGCATGTGCGACTCAAACGTTTGAGCTGAGTGTGAGGCAGTGAGTGGTTTCCTCTGTCCGCCCCCTGGAAAAGCCCACTGACTTCAGATCACTTTACAAGAGCCAGGACACAGGGAAATGGACTATAGTGTTTTGAAGGCGTTATCTGCACAAGGCATAGCTTGCACATTCATGAGGTTAGCTTACAAAAATTGTTAATATTTTCTTTCAAGAACCACATAGCTATGTGAGATTGGATAATAATGGAAATTAAAAAAAAAGAAATCACAAATCTTGATCATCGTGCAAATCTTGCAAGCTACAGATAAAATCCACCAATAGATTTTTCCCTTCACAGGGATTAAGTAAAGTTGTTGATTTGTTGACAGAGGAGCGTGGTAAGAACTACATTTAACTACATAAAATAATAACTAAATTAGGACATGATATGTTTTAAGTTTTGGATCCTAGGTTTGTATTCTAGTACCTCAAGTACACAGACCTCTTAAAAATGTATTAGGCTAATGACTGCGAATAGCCTGAGCCAACCCTCTTTAAAATTACAATACAGTTGTTGTCAGTAGACCCAATTACATTCCCAGGGTTGTCACTGTACAACAATTACAGCTGAATTACTGTGGCAGCGGTGTGTGGGCAGATCATTTACGAAGTGTGTAGAGGCATACTACTTGTGTTGATATACTGTAACACATGACTCACCACTCTCATGCTGATCTTGCCTGTTACTTCCTAAGATTTAAAGCAGTGTGTGAATCAGGGTATGTCATGTTCCCAGACACATGAATAGTTATTTTACATGTATCCTCTTTCACTTGGGCTATGCGGTTTGTTCAATGCTGGTGTGGTGCCATTGATCCCGTTATATGGGGGGCTGGAGTTACACAGTACAAGTCAGAGGAGCACACCTATTCAACTCATAAATAATGGCTGCCCAGGTGATGTCAAGGCTGCACCACTCAGGTTTCCATTTCCAACAACCACTGAGGATCACAATTACTTTGAACACAAGCATTTCCTCACAAATCAGTTTAGCATTCTGCTCTGACCCTTAATTGTACTGACAGTGACACTCTGGCCTTTTCTTTTTTAAATTAAAGGGACAATATGTAACTTTTATGGTTTAGGGGCTGCAGCTACTAGTGAGTCATAGTATAGATATATTAAACTTGTCTATCTCCATGGAGAGGAGTAGATAATGCCACCAGGCCAAATTACAGGTCCATCTGTAGAGAGGCAACTTCGTGTAAGAATGTATGTTGTTTTTTTTTCTTTTGTTGGTTTGCACCTATAATTTTAAATAAAATACATTTTATGCCATACTAGGAACTAGGCAAAACAATAACAGCTCATGCTCATGAAAGTTAATCAAAAGTACATTCTAAACTGGATGTGACTGAACATATGCCACTAACTTCACCCAAACATGTTCCAGTGCTTTACATTTTCCCTTTAGCCCATATCCCACAGTCAGTGTCACGGCGACGAGTGAATAATTCATATTGTGCTTTGGGTTGCACAGTTGAATCATGTGAGAAGAGCAGGCTCCACTTGCTCCTCTCCACTGTGATCCCGATGTGAAGGGTGTGGTCTTATTAAGCATCACAGCCCCCTCCCGCCCCCGTCCTGCCCTGGCCCCTGTATGCCCCAGTGCAGCTTCACACGTGAGCCCACACTGCCCATCAAAGTTCTGGGAAAACCCACAGTAGAAGAGGTCCCATTGGCTTTCATACTCTGTGGATAACATGCATCACTGCTTCATATGAGTGGGCACTACACTATTTATAATTAAAGGTCCTATATTACACAAAATGGATTTGTGTCAGAGGTTCCATCTTGTGATGTCATGTAGTGGTAGTTTTCAAATTAGAACAGCAACCTTTCACCTTTACTTCAGTGGAGATTGGCAATTCCAACATCACAAGGTGGTGTTTTGAGAGAAGAACTATATACACAAGGTTTGTGTTAAACATGTATGATTGAAATAAAACACAACTCCAGGTATGTTTGTGATGAGGAAACAACATTCAGATCAGAAAATATCACAAAATGGGCCCTTTAAAAACTAGGCTCACATATAATGCAAAGAGTTTTCAATTTTATCTCACACAGTAATAAGCAGATGTAGGTAGAGTAGCCAAAAATGTAATCATGTAAAAGCACGCTTAATGTTACTTCAAAATAAAATGGCTCAAGTAGAAGTCTAAAGAAGTGGTCTAGGAAAGTAAAAAAGTCCTGGGGGAAACTACTACTCAAGTAAGAGTAACTGAGAATAAAAAAAACTGTCTGGATCTAACATCTGGTTTATAATTTGAAGGACAAAACATTAAATAATGAACAAAAATAAAGATGTCACTTCTAGATTTATACACAGTGGGAAGAGGAACCAAAACTTTTACTCAAGTTTACTGTTACACTTAAAAAGCTCTAGGAGTAAACATATGATGCCTGAAAACTACTAGGCCTCTCACGATAATTACTATATCGACTTCAATATATGAAAATTTGTATTTATCATGTGTACAGTTTCTTTGCAAAAGTGCGAAGATTTTTGCCATCTTGATGTAATAAAGGTAAGATTTGAGCTGTAGAGGGTTGATTTAATCACTTCTATGCCTGGTATGGTTTACTGGGATAATTCTGCTTTGTGACAGCGGCATAACCTAGTTTCAGTAGTGGAGTTAATATGATTAACTTAGATTCAGGAGCTGGACCACGCCTCAGCCTCCTCGCCAGCCAACCACAGCTCATCTCGACCACGCCTTCAATTACCCAGAAGCCCTATTTATACAGCCTATCCCGACAACACCGTCCACGTCAGCTCTCTCGACTCGACTCCCTCCCTCCCCGTGTCTCTCGTCCATCCTTCAGCCCGAAGACATCATCTATAAGGAGGGGGGGTTCCAAATCAGCTGGGTGACCATTTTGGATTGGAGACGAGCCCCCACCCTGAGTCTCCCCCAGCCATCACATCTATATTCACCGTCAATAAATATCTTTATCGTATTTCATTGTCATGGCGTGGTCCTTGCTAGTGAATCATCATTTATCGCAGTATTTCTGTGTATCAATGTATCATGCTTCTAAATTTGTTATTGTGACAGGCCTAAAAACTACTCAGATAAATTACTGAGTACAACAAGTCACCTCTGTTAATCCGTAATCAAAGAATAGGACCACAAAACACAGGTATCTCCACAAGTAGTGTACTTGCTGCAGATAAGACTAAGATCTTGCCTCTCTCCCACACAACTTTCCCCTGCTCAGGCTCAGCTCTCTGCCTGTGTATGTGGGTGAGTGCAGTTTTCCCTTGAAGTACAAAAGCCTAATGCACGTGTGGCTCTCACATGAAGCAGCACTGATCTGGGACCACAGGACCACAACTATAATTATTCATGTGAGGAGACCTTTGCTGTTTGCACACTGCCACATTATCAAATCTCATCCTGGAGGTTTTAGCTCCTTTTGCCATTGTAGATGAAACTTCATGTACAGATTAAATACAATTGCATAAAAAGGTACGCTATGTAACCTTTTTGAGAAGATCCAGTACTGGTTTGTCTCCAACATGTTTTGCTTGACTTGGAATGTTCCACAGTATGGCATTAAACATATCTATCCTTCATTTATCAAATTACTGGTATATTCTTACTATGAGCAGGCTTGCCTCTTCAGTGATTTGACCTGTAGCTTGGCCTGTTGTCATGAATGTGCTTGTCTCCATTGAGATATGACTCTCCATCACATATATAAATGGTATGCATATTTTACATGCAGTAGAATAGAACATGACTAAAGGTAAAGAGCTATTTTATCAGAATGCAACTTGCATGCAAACTTGCTTTGCAATATTTCCATTATTAGCATTATTAAACTTGAATTTCCCTCAGAATCAATAAAGTGTCTATCTATTTACTGTGTATTTTAGCCACTGAACAGAATCTACGCGTTAGGGTTAGGGTTAGATATAAAATATATATAAAATGGCACAAATATGGCACAAAATACTAAAATTATATATCTATTTTGCAGATCAGCCGCTGTCTTAAGCCTGGCGGACGCTTCATCTCCATCACTTTTGCCAATCCATTTTTCCGGAAGCGTCTGTATGCTCGCTCCGAATACAACTGGTCTATCCAAAACTACAGTTACGGAGATGGTTTTGAGTACTACATGTATGTGCTGACCAAAGGAGAGCCACTCAGTGCTGAAGACGCTGCTCTGGAGAGAAAACTGATGGAAGACCAAACTCCTCATCCTCCCACATCCAGGGAAAAGGTGCCAGAGGAAGAGTCTGAGGAAGACTTCTTGTCCACTATACACCTATAATCTACTATTGGCTATGATGGACAAGATGTAGACTGTCTAAATGTAATTTTTATCATGCAGGAACTTATTCTTCTGAGAATTGGATGTCTACTATGAATTTCGTCAGTGCAGACTTTTTTTTCAATATAAACGTATTATAGTATTTAAAGGTACTATACCTGGGTTTTGTCTTAAAACTAGTTAATTTTAAACGATTTGCAGTTGTCCAAATGTAACCGCATTGAGTGTACAAGTACCTTTCACAACTTTAAGAGACCAGTCTGGAGTTTGGGCAACGATTAGCATGTTAACAGTTCTAACTTACTGGTTCACAGACAATAAAAATGCCTTAGTAATTAGATGCAGACAGAGAACAGTGGCTTGATTTTTACATTAAATCATTTACATTTTACTATATATCTGTCCTGGGAATACATATTTTTTTTTATTTTACTATGCAGAAATCAGATACAGCTCCTTACATTGTTTACATTTTTTTTTTTTTAGTTTAGGTTACTGTATCTACCTCCTAGTGTGCAGTGGATACTGTGTTCATATAACAGATTTTCAGCCAAGTGCTCTTTGAACTTAATGCACTAAAAATTGCAATTAAAAAAGTTATCTATTATTTTGAAGACAGCTGTCCCACTATAAAAGGCACATTGCTATATCTATATCTCTCTACAATATAATGTTAGGTTGTCTAATATGTGTCATAGTATCATGTGTTCGCTACTCCAAACTAAAGGGGAGTGTCCCATGTAGCAGCTCTGAGGTGCAGTACTTGTTGGGGTAACATGAGCAGATTTCTCACTACAGCTTAAATATAGACCAGAGTAGAGGCTGGTGTGCAGACAGGCAGGAAGACTAGTGACTGGAGGCGACAACATTAATAAAGAAGAAATCATTTATTTTTAATTCTCCACTGAGATCTAATTACTGCCTATTTTAGGACACCAAAAAGGTGTGATTTTTCAGATGACTTTCTAATTCTTTTGCCTATGTCTAGTGCAAGAAATACTTAAAGGTGTAGTTCCTCAATGATTCATTATGGTCAACAATGTCTTTGTAAAATGATTTATTTAATTTTGAACGGTGTGCATTTTTATAGCTTTTTAGTTCCAGGCTCTGTGAGTGAACCCTCAACTCAATATTTCTTGTATTTGCCAGTTTCCATAGTGATCAATGGTTATAAAATCCAAATACTGATTGGAGAAGACATGACCCGACAAACCTGCAGTCTGACATTTTTAGTCGGGGTTTATAAAAGGTTTGTAATATGGACAGTAGTTGCGGTTGCCAATGTATCATTTTAATAAAGTTATAACATTCATTGTGCCCTTGTGTTTTTTTGAGTGGATCCATCTCAGCAGGTGCATAAACACAGGAGTGGAATAAATAATATATTTTTAGGTTTTCTTACCTTTTTCATGTTGACACCAACAAAGTTACTAGTGGTCAATTACGTTTTATTACTATATTAGATTGTTGGTGTGGCCCTCAAGGTGCCACTTGTGGTCCTACTATGGGCCTTGACCCGACATGCTTAAAAATCATGGTTGAGACAGCCACGTGAGACAGTTGTAAACAATAGGTAATGTATTTACTGTATGTAAGATGTAAACTGTATTTATTGCATTAGAGATTAGACCTGGGTGGATGTAATATATCACTTCTCCATGTCAGAAATAGTGGTGTGGAGTGAGGGAGAGTGCTGCAATGGCTTTTAGCAGAACTCTATATTAGCCTGTGTCCCTTGGGGCAGTATAATGGCATAATATAGTGTATGACAGACTTATGTAACTGGCAGGAATATTAATGGATGTCCACTCAGGATGAGGCAAAAGAATTGGATCACAGCTCTGCGTCCACTCATGCACCCAGAGAGAGCTGGGCCTGCTGCACCTCACAAACAACAGAGCTTCTGCTGATTAACTGCTGCGTTTGTCTTTACGTTCACAAAGCATGCACTCAGCCCATCTGCCAGGTCACAGCACTGATACCTTTGGATTAAAATGACAACAACGAAAGGTTTAGCAAATAAACAACTTAATGACAACATACTGGTGCCCACATGATCAAGCTGGGTAATAGCAAAAAACATGGACAGTTAATGTGATTTCTTGGCTCAATATTGCACCAGCTTCAAAAGAGGAAATGCTATTCCAAAAGATCACTTGAAAGAGTTGGGCCATAGAGTTGTGTTCATGATTGTGATTGTTCATTAGGATACACCAACAAACAGGAAGAATCTGGTGTCAGTGTTACCTTTCTAACAGAAACATCAGCCCAAATATGGTGATTTTCCTCTGGACGTCTGGTTGAGTGGTTACTGTGAATGTGTGATCCACACAGCCTCATGGCCCTCGGTGTGAACAACAGCATGATCAATAGCACTATCTGTTGATTTAGTTAGAGCTGATGTTATCAGCATAGTCAATACTAACAGGAACGCTCTTCAGAGTGGCTATGGATGTTCTGTTTTTACTCCAGACTTCTTTAGTTCTGTTATTTAACTACATGGATCTGCTGCTGCTGTTGGAGAGTATAAGAAAACTGCAAATAGTGCTAATAGTAATGCTAATAGCAACAGTTACTTCTTGTAGAAGAGTAAAATCAAGTGCTTGTTCCCAGTTATGTTCAGTATTTGCACTTACTGTTCAGTTTCAGTATTGTGGTGAAGGTACACTGAGAGAGAAGCATTATGGTACAGAGCCAGAATTTGATAGATAATCATGTGGCTAGTCATGGCTCCCCAGGGTAGTGTGGTTTAATAGATTCAGTGGTGTAGGCCAGATGAGCTGTTAACAACTTAACAGATGGATGTGTGTTTCTTCAGCACCGTTAATTAAGGATAAGTATTTACTAGTATTGAGCTCATTTAGACTGGAGAAAAAAAGTCTACTGCAGTACTGCTACTGAATTGCATGTATTGGTGTGTGTTTTATTCATGAGTGTAGCTGCTCCAGAAGAGGTTATGACGTCTTTCTTATTTGTCAAACATTAAAAAGCAACACCTATAATCCCGTTTACCATTTATTTATTCACCAAATACAGTGAAAATGGCATCATAATATACAATGACTCATTCTTAGAATGTCATGACATTTTGTTGCTTTTTTGCTTCATAAAACAATGTATTATTGAAAATATTAAGGTTTCATGCACAACAAACCATATCCAGTTTATTCTTAAATAATGGTACAAAATAAAAAAAATAAAAAAAACAAAAAAAACTATATGTTTAAAATTGTTCAAATAACCATGTTATTTGAGAATACTGTAAACAGTGCAATATACTCTAAAACTGCCATTTTCTAACAGATTCATCAACAGAGCTCAAGTCACAGTATACGATTTCTTAATAATAGTTTAACATTGATGTGTGCAAAAACTCCAGACACATTCAATTAGTCTTTTAAAAAAGTCCACCGCTGATATAGAATGAGACCAAATCCTGAATTCACCCACGTCAGGCCTAGTCTCATTCTGTATATCCTCTCTCAGTAAGAAATATTTGTGTTGACGAATTTTAAGACGATAGACTAGCATACCATTTAAATAACAAATATTTAGATATAAAAATACAAATATGACTTTTGTTAAAAAGAAACGTGCCAGGGTAAGAGTGGTGGCACCTTTGTTGGCACCAGAATGACACTTCATGCAGAGATGGAAAAACTATTCATAGAGGGTCAAACACAAGAGTGCCAAAACCAAAGATCAAATTATATACTGTATTTTCCATCTTTAAATAGACACATCTCTAGATCTCTGCTGGCCTTAAATAGACTTCCATCTCTAGATCTCTGCTGGCCTGTGTAGATACGTGGTAAAATGTCCGAAACAATGCCATAAGGTAGATATGCGCAGGCGAATGAGCTACATGAAGGCGCCTTCCTGCACCTGTGAGACAAATTAGGGTCAGTCTGACTGTGACCTAATGCAGTGTTTAGGGGCAAAACTACAACAGGAAATATTAACATTGCACCATCGTTGAGTAAATGTTTTTACAAAGACAACAGGTCTCCTTTGTAAAGTAGACTCTGCTATTGTTGGGTCTATGTATTTTAGACAAAGCGTCAGCAGCAGTAGGAATGCATGGGACTGGTGCTGAAAGGACAGCTCCCTAGGCTGACTGAATCCATGAAGCAAAGCCTAGAGGAAGCAGGGGGAAGGGGCTACAGCCTAACTTCTGTACAACATTGTGAAAAGGGCTTGGATCTTGCTTCAGCCTTGAGTGGCAAGCCTTTGTTTGTTTACAGCACTTTCTGGAGAGAAAATTAGAAGAGAACATGGTCATGAAAATAATGAAGTTCATCCGTCATCAAAGTCCGCAGAAATTGAGATACAGAGCATTTACGCCATCTCAACATCTTCAAATCGGGAATCGTTTTTGGAGAATTGCCAGCAATCCCAAAGATAAGTCTCCTCCTGAGTCTCTACCTTTTACATTTTCTTTGTATCATATCTTCTTCCTCTCCTCTTCACATGTCTGTGTGTCACCCCTTCATCACACCATCCATCAACTCTTCCTCCTCATCCATTGCTTCGTGCAGTCGTTTTCCTCCTTCAAATCCTCCTCGAACATGCACATCCGACAAGTGCTTCAAATCGGTGATCAAAATTAAAAAAGTCTGCAAGGCATCGGTCAGGTTTAAACCCCGGGTGAAGACTTGTCTGTCATGCCCTTCAGTACCTCATCTATTCGGTCGTCTTCGATCACCACTGTAGAGAGAAAGAAGAGACATTTAAGTTTATTAGTCACGACTTATCTTTATGTGCGTTTGTCAGGGCCACAGGCTACATTTTTTAAACACAACTAGAACACTGGGGAAAGGGGTGCAGATGCTGCTGAACAAATAAACAAACGCCACTGCAAATCCTCGTCCCCTAAGAGCACGCACTGCCTTTGGTGCTGAAAACAAATAAAGTGATGGCGTCAGTTGTGTCAGTAGAGAAACCTTTGGAGAGCTCAGTTCAAAACGGGGTGTGTCCTGAGGATCACGGTTTCACAGATGTAAACATGTACTTTAGTAGACCTTTGCAAAGGTGAACTGTCCTTTGCGTTGTAACGCAGCCAATTAAATAAATTGCATCAATCACACGAAGCTTTAACTTGATATGTTAGGGACAAATGTTTGCAGTCCCTTTCAAAGATAATGTTGAAGGTGCGCACAAAGCGACGCAAAGCATATGAAGCATAGCAGTTAAATTATTCAAGGCAGTTAAATAATCCACTAAAATGATTCATGTTTCAAATTAAAATGTTGTTATAAACTCGTTGTTTATGCCATTTACCTCTCTTCGCTCTGCCAATCTGCCCAAGCTTTGGGGGCCTCTTTCCTTGCGACGCAGCGAAAAACGCGCTTGTGTCCTGCAGTCCGCAGCTAAAGGACATCTGGTTGACCTCGCTGTCTGCTCCGTAGCCGCTCATCTTGCCCTCGTTGTATGGCAACACCTCGGACATTGTGGCACGAAAGGGAATCGGAGTTTCTACCGGCGTAAGAGAAACAAAAGCGGAGAGAGACGAGTTGTCTTCCAAGTGTATCTTTTAAACACAAAGTAGTTTCCCCGGTAGGACTGGTCCTCGTTTGGATGTTGGCAAGAGCTTTGCAACGGTGTCCTGGCGCAGCTGAGGTTCCTCGGCGTATTGGTTGTGGACTGGAGAGCTGTGTTTGTGAGAGTGGCTGGGTGATGTCTG
This sequence comes from Taenioides sp. WSHXM2023, assembly GCA_029959045.1. Classification (NCBI taxonomy): domain Eukaryota; kingdom Metazoa; phylum Chordata; class Actinopteri; order Gobiiformes; family Gobiidae; genus Taenioides; species Taenioides sp. WSHXM2023. The sequence goes on along the minus strand of CM057096.1, from coordinate 18,183,842 downwards.
CTGAGGGAAGTGGGAGATCCCGGGATCATAAAGGAAACCCAAGCAGAACGGTGAAGTCATCCATCCGGGTTGGAGCGCGTCTCTCTCTCTCTTTCTCAGTGCGCAAGAGCAAGAGTGACTCCAACTGGCCAGAAGAGGAGCCTATTGTTTCAGGGTCGTGAAAGGTAGGCCTACTGTACAGTATTGTAGAAGACTGTATAGCACTTTACTGTGCCAGTGTATAATGTAATTTACTCATGACGATTTTTTTCTCAGTAACCTATGCATGATTATTAAGGCTAGAGCAATGGTTCTCAGACTTTTCACACCAAGAAGGCCCACCACCTACAAACATATATGACCTTACCACCACGGAGCACCACTAGGTCTAAACCGGGTCTTAAAAAGAACCATTCTAGGTCTAAACTGTCTAAAACATCTCAACATGCTTGCAGTACTAACCTAAACGACAGAAATAAGGATTAAATAGACTCTAAATTAACTAAGCATGTTTAATTGCAGAGGGCCTCGCTTACCAGAGTGTTTAAGTCTACCACAGGTATCTCAATTAGCCTATGAATGTTTATTTGTGAAGATATATATTAGAGGCTACCAAAAGATGTATAATTTCTTTCCCCAGGCTCTCTTCTGTAATGTGGAAACTATTAATAAACCCTGGGCAGTTGCAGTGTGCAATCTTGAAAAGCAACTGCCAGGTCAGCTGAGTTCTGAGGTCAGGGTGTTGTTGGAAAGCCTCCCAGGTCATCAAGGAGATCTCAGCTTTCTGGCCACCTCAAAGTATGACCCACTTGACCTCATTCTTATTAATAACTGCACTGGAAAGTACATACACAATCCCCCAACCATGTGCTTTAACATGAATGGAAGTAGAGAAAGTTTAAATGCTATTCAATAAGAATACCATATTTATCCCATGCATACATTTATATGCTTTTTTTTTAGATTTGCAAAGTTCATAGTTATAGATCAGGGGTCTCCAAGCTGTGGCTCGGGAACTACCAGTAGCTCTCCACCCCCTTCCAAGTAGCTCACCAAGGGATTTCTGAATTATACATAACTGTGCTGAATAACTCAAATTTGATTGAATAAATGCTTATTTCCTTTGTAAATGTATAATTTTGATGCCTAACTTTGTGCACTGATAACTGAATAATGGGTTACGTTTTATAGACATCTAACTGTACCTCATCTTCGGCTTACCATGGCTCTTATATTTACAAAAGCTCTCTGGCATTTTCGTTTTACAAAAAGTAGCTCACAGGAGGAAAACGGTTGGAGACCCCTGATATCTATCTATCTATCTATCTATCTATCTATCTATCTATCTATCTATCTATCTATCTATCTATCTATCTATCTATCTATCTATCTATCTATCTATCTATCTATCTGTCTATCTGTCTATCTATATGTTCTTTATCTTCAAAGTTTTGCTGTGATCCAACTTCAAAGGAATTGTGGTTGTCTCAATAGCTCTAGACATGTGCTGCTGTGTCAGGCCACACAAAATATGTTAATCAAATCATTTGCCTTATTCCCATGCTTTCCCCAGGGTGGTGTGAGTACAAGGCACCTCCTTATACAACCGTAGCCTAGTGGTATCCATAAGGTTCACTCAGGGGCCAGGTGACCAAACCACCAATGACCCCAAACAGAGGATCTCCAGATGATTTAAGATACAGGCCATATGGACCAATCTGTAGAACCATTATACTTCTAAATGATCATCTGTTCAAAGGCCTTTTCACCACACTTTACTTTTAATATGACTGCTCAGTCAGCGGATCTGCTCCATTTGCTCTTGATGAGATTATCAATCTTTACCAAATGTATATTCTATTGTAAATATAGTGTGAGCCTCAGAGGCACTGCAGCATAACGCATAAAAAGAATAGAATTTGAAATCAGCTTTATATTATATTTCTTTGAATGTATTTACAATCAGCATTAAGTCTACAGCATATAAAAAAGGAATAACATTACATATTTGTATAGTCTGTATTGTATTATTTATGACTTTCCTGGGGGAGGGGAGCTGGGTTTGTTGGGAAATATAGACAGAGCAATCAGACTAGAAAGTAGGTAATTTATCCCACATTTCACTGCATGCCCAAAGCATATGTGTGACAGCAGTAATTGGCATCAGGGACCATCGCCTGCTGGGCTCTCTCTCTCTCTCTCTCTTTCTCTGTCTCACTGGCTCACTCGCTCTGGTGAAGCTGCAATGTCTTTGCAAATTTCTCACCAAACTCTTTAAGCCTCATACACCCCATGTTACAATGTAAGAATTTAAATATTGCCTGGTTATTTCAGGTCTCTGAATAATTGTATATAGTATAAACTATTAGTGGGTTTCAGATTACATCATATTAATTAATACACATGGGGGGCAGCTAAAATGAATATTGTTAAAATGCAAAATGTGTTATGTTGTAATACAGTGAGTTCTTGCGTTTAGCCAGTAAATGAAAATACCAGATTTTTTTTTCATGTTTTTTTCATGTTCTTTTCATGTTCTTTTAATTTCCAATGAATCATGCAGGTACCATGTCACCTCCAGAAAGTTACATACTACCTTTAACCTATGCTTTATAATGATATTATGAAATGATTTTGCAGAGGAGTACTTGCCAACCTTTTCACCCTTGTCATCACCATAAATCAGGTTTCTGTTCAAATGAAGCAGAACCAGTTGGTAAAATCACGTCTAACCATCGCCTGTCAGCTCTCTTAAAGATTAAAAACAGCATCTCAGGATACCTTAATAATTGTTTGAAACATGAAAACAGAGCTCTTATCCGTCGTTTTAGTGTATCAAGGCTTCCCCCTAGTGGTATAATAAATTCCAATCCATTGAAGACGCTAAAATAGGTCAGTCCTGTTATTTGTCTAAAAATAGATAACAAAACCAACCGGTATGGTGTTATAATGAAAAGGTGTTTGGACTGTATGTTAATATTAAAAATTTTAAATGTTGATGCTGTATGTTAATACTAATAGCCCAGTGATATAGGCAGTTACGTAAAGAGTAGGTTTAATCAAAGTAAATAGTAGCATATGGATGCCATGTTCAGAGACAATGCAATGGAACCTTGAAAGACCATTCCTCTGGTGAATACATGCTTCTTTTACAGCCATTCTATCAACCTCAATGTCACATAGACCAATACAGATCTAAGAACCAACATACTCAAGCCAACAGACAGTGGAGTATTTCTGTAGGCCACTGCTCATTACACAAAGAGGAGAAAAAAATAGCATGATGACTCATGTTGCTTTTTAGTTGCCAGGTGCAAAGACCATGTGTAAAGTAAAACAAAAGGCTTCTTATCAGTAATCTTTTAAAAACATTTTAGGAAGGATAAACTACAGAAAAGCATATGCTTCACACATTTTAATAATTTGTTTGGTAGCCTTATTAATTAGTCTATAAAATACTGCAGTCAGTAAATACAGTCATAAACTTCACATCACCCATGTTGCAGTGTACACAAAAGGCATGTTTTTGGAGAGGCATGTTTTTGGTATTCATGAGTTTCAGAAGAAAGCTGAACATAAGTCTACAGTATAAGGATAAAATAAAAAAAGAGAAGGATCTTGTAACTACAAAATAACTTTTTAGTCCATCCATTTTCTTCCGCTTATCCGGGGCCGGGTTGTGGGGGCAACAGTCTAAGCAGGGACTCCCAGACTTCCTTCACCCCAGACACTTCCTCCAGCTCTTCTGAGGGGACCCCAAGGCGTTTCCAGACCACCCGGGAGACATGGTCCCTCCAGCGTGTCCTGGGTCTTCCCCGGGGCCTCCTCCCGCTGGGACATGCCCAGAACACCTCCCAAGGGAGGCGTCCAGGAGGCATCCGGAACAGATGCCCGAATCACCTCAGCTGGCTCCTCTCGACGTGGAGGAGCAGCGGCTCTACTCCGAGCTCCTCCCGTGTGGCTGAGCTCCTCACCCTATCTCTAAGGGTGCGCCCAGCCACTTTGCGGAGGAAACTAATTTCAGCCGCTTGTATCCGCGATCTCGTCCTTTCGGTCATTACCCAAAGCTCATGACCATAGGTGAGGGTGGGAATGTAGATTGACTGGTAAACTGAGAGCTTTGCCTTTTGACTCAGCTCCTTTTTCACCACAACGGCTTGATACAGCGACTGCATTGTTGCTGACGCTGCACCAATCCGCCTGTCAATCTCACGTTCCATCCTCCCCTCACTCGTGAACAAGACCCCGAGATACTTGAACTCCTCCACTTGAGGCAAGGACTCTCCACCCACCTGTAGGGGGCAAGCCACCTTTTTCTGGTCGAGAACCATGGCCTCGGATTTGGAGGAGCTGCTCCTCATCTCAGCCGCTTCACACTTGGCTGCAAACCGCCCCAGTGCACGTTGGAGGTCCCGGTCCAATGAAGCCATCAGGACCACATCATCTGCAAACAGCAGAGATGAGATCCTGTGGTCCCCAAACCGGATCCCCTCTGGCCCATAACTTTTTAGTGCATGTGTTAATAGGAATAGGCAACTTCTATTATTTGGCTATTGCCTAGTTGTTTGATCTCGGTTTGAGCCCAGTCTAGTCCTATTATAGAGAAATGCTCAAGTCCTTCTTTAAGCATGGCCTTAGCTAGTCCAGGTTTAGTCCCAGTTTAGACCCAATTTGAATGAGGTCCTTGTGAGACCCTGCAGAGAAACTGAGGCTACAGCCCTAATAATGGGGTTGCCTTTTTCCCTGGCGTTTTTTTAGGCCTCCTGCTTCACAATTCTTGTCTATCAGGCTGTTTAGTGGTTGTTAGCAAATGTTTTTACGTCTCAGATTAGGCTGTGGGCATTTTTTCTCCATAAATCGTTAATATAGGATATGATTTTGAAACTGTCTGAATAGGTGAATAGTAACAATTTACAATAAATAGGCTACATAAAACAACCAAAAATAAACTATCTTAAAATAAAAATGAAGAATAATACAGTGAAATACTGCTAATATAATCTACAACAACTGCGTTATTTTATGACACAGGGTATTTCTTTCATTTTTGAAGTAATGTAGAAACGCGTGTGACTAGTTTTACTCATGGATCTATTAAAATTACTTTACTTTATTTTACGTTTTACTTCAGGAACACGCTCCGTTCTCGTTACGTCATCAAGATGGCAGGAGGCAGCACGCGAAAAAAGTCTCCCGGTGCAACAAGCCCTTTCCTGGGCAAACTGCACTGTCTGTGGCAGGATAAACACCTGGTCTTGTTTAAAACCGAATACACCTTGCTTGTAGTTTCAATCCTATGGTTTCTAGAAATCGGGATCAACATATGGGTCATACGAAAAGTGCCATGTGAGTAACAGAGTGAGTGGCTAGTTAGCATGCTAGCGTGTTTCACTGTTGTTATGAAGCCGTCTGAATGCTAAATGGTTAGCTTTAGCACACACGCTTAATACACCACCTGTCAAAGTTAGTGACTGCCAATGTATACTATAATCAAATAGGCCATAAACGTGTGTGTGAGATGCAGCCACTACATGAAGCAATTTGAAAGTAAATCTATGTTGATAATGCATGTTAGTAATAGCATTTTTATAATCACTAGACACTGAAATAGACTGGAAAGCCTACATGGATGAAGTGGAAGGCGTTATTAATGGTACCTATGATTACACTCAGCTCAAAGGAGACACTGGTCCTCTGGTGTGAGTTTTTATCAACATTTTTAAATTCTGACCATGTTTTGTTACTGTTTTGTTTTTGTTTTTTTTCTCAACATAAATTTTTGTGGTTCATGTAATTTGTATTTCTTTCTAGATACCCAGCTGGCTTTGTTTATGTATTCTCTGCTTTGTACTACATCACAAGTCAGGGTGTGAATATTCGCCTTGGTCAGTACATTTTTGCAGCCTTCTACCTCATCACACTACTGCTTGTCTTCAGACTGTATCTCCGTACTAAGAAGGTAAGATTAATGTTTGTCTGTATGTCTGTATGAAACATGTGAGTTTTATAAATGTGTAATATTTTATGTACAGTTTGTATATTTGTCTGCATTTCCAGGTTCCCCCGTATGTGTTCTTCTTTGTGTGCTGTGCCTCTTACCGTGTTCACTCCATCTTTGTTCTGCGGCTCTTTAATGACCCAGTAGCCATGATGTTGCTGTTTGCAGCCGTCAATCTGTTCATAGATGAATACTGGTGGTTAGGTTGTGGTATGTACAGGCAAGTATGTTCTGCAACTGAATATTTTTCTTAATTTAAAGTAATTTCAAACAGTCTTTCTTTCCTTTATTGGTGTTAAATAAATAAATAAATAAATGTTTTATCTTTTGACAGTTTAGCAGTGTCTGTGAAAATGAACATTCTCCTGTTTGCACCTGGGCTCCTTTTTCTTCTTTTGTCAGAATTTGGTCTGATAAAAACAATCCCGAAGTTGTCTCTCTGTGCAGGCATACAGGTTTGTGAGTTACTGACAAGCACAGAATTGAGGCAAAACATAGTTGTTAAAATGCCATTATAATACTTGATCATAGAATACAATTATCATCATATAATTACAGTTTTTAAATCCTACCAATATTTTTTGCTCTTCAGCACACATTTAACTCCTGTTTTTCCTACAGGTTCTTCTTGGTCTTCCTTTTCTCCTTGAAAATCCTGTTGGCTATGTCAGCCGAGCTTTCGATCTTGGACGGCAGTTTATGTTCAAATGGACAGTGAACTGGCGTTTCCTGCCTGAATGGCTCTTTCTCAATTGGCAGTTCCACCTACTCCTGTTAGTCGCACACCTGCTCACTCTCCTGCTCTTCACCTTGCGCCGTTGGAAGAGGTTAGAAACAGCACTGTCTTGTTTTTGAGCGTTGATGAAAAAAATCTGTAATTACAATGCAAACATGCCTGATCATAGCAAAGATTCTAATTTACACCTGTAGGAAATTGACTCACTTGGGATTTGACTGTTTATTTTGTTTTATTAGACCAGAAGAAAATCTCTTCGAACTTATTAAAGAACCAAGCAAGAGGAAAGTCCCGCCTCAGAAGAGCACGGTTGATCATATCCTTTCACCTGGTATTTAAAATGACTCCAATGAATTTTAGAGATTCTTTTGTTTTATTTTAGTTTTTGACCTTAATATACATGCACAGATTGTTCTCATTTTATTTACGTCAAACTTCATTGGTATGTGCTTCAGCCGGTCATTACATTATCAGTTTTATGTGTGGTATTTTCACACTTTACCATACCTTCTCTGGAGTGGAGGGGTCAAGAAGCTAGCACACTTGCTCAGGTATTTTATCTCAGGTTCTTCCTTAAAATATTTTTTTAACAAATATGATTTTGAATTACAGGTATTATGTTTTTTAGGGTCCTCATCTTTGGTCTAATTGAGCTGTCATGGAACACATATCCTTCCACTAATAGCAGCTCTGCAGTTCTACATGTCTGTCATGTCATCATCCTCCTCTGCTTGTGGCTGGCTCCCCCTGTTTGTGTGGTCCCAACAGATACAGACAAGAAGGACAAACATCAGTGATCAATATCATACTGGACCTTGTTTTTTGTTTTGTTTTTTCCTACTTTCTCTTTGCTACAATACAAAGAAGACTGTGTTGAGTGTTGTGTTGGAACTATGGTAGTCTTTTGTCATCATGTGAAGGACATTAACATGAAGGTGCAGTCCTCACATTGAACCACTAGATCAGCCCTTGCAATTGCATAAAGCATTATGTTCTGTCTGAAGAAGAAATCCAAAGTAGAATTAATTTGGAGAAAGTTGCAGAGGTGATTTGCAGAGTGAGTTGTATATTATTGTCTCTGTCTATTTTGAATTATTTAGTTGAGAACAATAAACTTGTCCTTAGGTGATGGTACACAAAATGGTACTGCTGATCTACAGTTTAAAATGGCAGTACTTAGTCACACCATTCCCTTCTGGTGTTTGACTAAATGACTGAAAAGCTGAAGGCAATCATAGTTATAGCTAATATTATGTACAGAGTTCATGCTTTGGTTGTTGGAGAACAATGTGAATGTATAGTGGACTAAAGCACAATTGTATCTAAGTTTTTAATAAAAAGTGGCTGTTTGAGTTATGAGGTAAATATGGTTGGTTTTTTTATTACAAAATATTAGCCTAAATTAATTGCACAACACACTAATTCAAACATCTTTATTATTATAGGACAATTCAAAAATAGTTTTGATTGGCATTGCTTTGATAATAAAAGGCAAAGGATATTATTGAAATTACAAATGTATTTGGCACTGAAAAGCTAATCATAGGCAGTAGGTCAAAGGTTGCCTCACACATTATTGGGATTATAGCACAACATGTTGAGTTTGATATTTTCATCCCAGTGGCGTAGTAGAAGAAACAGCTGTCTAGCTGCTCCCCTCAGCCCAGCCAAGTCCACTCCCTCAGGGAGCTCCTGACAGCGCAGCCAGAAGTCGGCTTTTGCTGCCACCAACTCCCACTCCATAAAGTACCCAGCACAGCGGTGCTCCAGCCAGGCCAGAGCTACTGCAGTAGCCCATGTGGACCCCTCCAAGTCCTCTTGAGCCAACAGGCTATTGCCCTGGACTGAATCCATAGAGAGGGTTTCACATGCATCAGTCTCTGAGCCACGCCCACTGTCAGCCTGGCCATGGCCTTGGCCCGACAGCTCCAGAGACCCCTCCTCAGAGCTGGGCAGGTCAGGGGGAGTGCTGATGGGCTCTCTGTCAGATGGGTGTCTTCGCCGCAGCCTTGGCTCCAGCATTAGTGGTGTGTCATCTGGAGTGTGATGGAAAGGAGGAGCCACAGGCTTAATGAGAGAACAAGTGGATAGAGAGAAGGTAACATGGCAGGGGACAGGGACAGCTGATGATTTAACAGCAGTAGATAAAGACGGAGCACTGGGAGAGGTGCAGCGGAAAGGTGGGCTCAAGCTGCGTCGGTGCAAGCTGTAGGGGGATGCCCTCTTCAAGCGATCCAGGGGGATCTGGACACAGTCTGAGTAGATCTCCGTCAGAAGAAAGGCTCCTGATGCCAACTGCAGACGCACCTGCAGACAGGACAAACTTAATCAGTGTGCTGACTGTTTATTTTTGTCTGTGTTGTTGTATAGACCTCACCAAGGGCAGGTAGTCTGGAGTTTCAGGGTCAAGCTGTTTCTCAGGCTCAGCAGAAAGACAGTGACTCTTAAGAGGAACCTGTTTCCCTGATGAAATGGATGACCTGAGTCGGCCGAGTGGAAATCTAGTGCAATAGAATCAATCATGGATAATTATTATTTTATGTTACAGCCCAGAAACATAATACGCTGCACAAAAAATTCTCACTTAGTGCCAAAGAAGCTCTCCATTGACTTGCTTTCAATAGACCTTTGTGAACGTGAAAATGAGCTGCCTGGAAATGTTGGGTTTGCTGCAGTGAAGGAAGTACTTACACCTTAACAATGCAACAAGAAAAATACAGTATCATTTTATAATGGACATGGACATGGTAACAATGTGTTAGAATGAGTGAAATTGATTTACATTCCAGAGTACTAATTCCAAACATTGTGTAATGCGTTATTAGTCTGTTATTAGTTTGTTGGGTGTAACTTACTAGAGTCCCAGGATGTCAGGCTACAGGGTGAGGCAGGAGTTTCATCTTTATCTGGGCGACATAAAGATTGTTGATGACCTGTCCTGATTGGAAAAAAATAACAATAGTAATAACTTTTTCTACCTGTGCAATTAAAGGCATCTTCCAGGTCCTCACTGTCCCTGCTTGTTTGGCGTCTGCCTAATCCCACTGAGTAAGTTTTCTGTTTTCGACTGCCAGACAGGGAGTTCTGCCTGTTGCCCAAATACATTCCTAAAACATAGAGAGTTTTTGTAATAAATTGTCCAAATAAATTATTTGAAATTTGGCTATAATAATGATGCAAACTGAAAATGATCATACCGGTGTGTTGAACATCCAAACATTCAGCTTTGCTTTGGCTGCTGTCTGTTATTGCGAAGGTTGTGTACATGCAGATTATGTTGCAGTGTTTACTGGTCTGAATAGCCTTCATACGGTAGCGTTTTAGTGAATCTGAGCGTGAAACACATGTATATTAGTAAATGAAGAGTGCGTATTATTCATTCATCGTGTCAATGTAAACATGTAACAGAAAGTCTCACTGTGTCCAGTGTCAACCTCCTTCTCTGCCATTTTCTCAAAGTCTCTAATGACTGAGCGTGCAGTCAGCTGATGGACAATCTCCTTCCATGTTTCACCCTGGCCTTCATCACTTCTTTGTTCAGGTCTGTCCATCACTGCTGTGCTCGAAGCTTCTGATGACCACAGGTGTCCCAGATCAACACTGACCTCCCAGGATACTGGGCGCCCACTGAACAGCCCATGTATGATGGAGCGGCACTGGCCAGGAGGAGGGTCCTCTAGGGGCACAGCACAGAAGAGATTTTCTGGATCTACAAAGCTGTCCCAGTCCAGAGGAGATGCAGGGAGTCCATCTAATCGACACAAAACAGGTCATACTGGTTTGACACTTTATCCCAATGACAGCATTATGCTTACTGGAATCACTGAGACTTCTGTGAGACAAGGTGTCAGGTCCTGATGGAGGCTTTGTGTCTGCATCACTTTCATCAAGTCTTCCTCCCAAAGTTTGGTCAAAAGAAACCCTCTCCAGTGCTCTTCTCAGGCGATGCATCTCCATCTCTCCCTGCGGAGAGGAGAAACTGCGAGCTGCCATGGTAGAACGAGCCAGGACTTTGTGTCTCCTTCTAGACTCCTCGTTTACATCCAGATATCCCTGTTACATGTAAAATGGGATAATAACTTAACTACTCCAACTTGATAACTGAATATAAAATCTACCTTTGTTGTCCCAACTTCAGATGTTTTTGCAGAAAGGTTTTGATGCCACATAGCATCTGCCCAGCGAGACAGGCGAGATTTCCTTTCAGGAGAAGGCATTTTTTCTAGACCTTGGGGCAAAGATCCAGTGTCTAGAACAGAACCAGAGTGGGAATCCTCCAAAGCATCGCTGGTGGCTTCTATGTTGTATGAAGTGTTTAAGTGGGACTGAGAGTGTGTCTGTATAGTGTGGTCACTGCTGAGGGAGCAGCGCGTCAGAACATACTGCTCCTGGATGTAAGAGCTCTCCTCTATCCTCCGCCGCACATCACTGGACCACTCCACATCCATCCCTTGAGTCAAAGTTGATCAGAATATGAATATGTTTTTATTACAAAAATATACACACTGAACTGACCTGAGCACATGCCAGGATCAGTGTCTCTAGCGCATGAGAACTCAGAGGAGATTTCTCTGGAGATTTCCCTCAGTGCCTCCTCTAAATCAGTACCTTCTGCACATGTCACCACAGGCATTAACTCTGAGGCTGGAGGTGGAGAAAGGTCATCTCTTAGCACAGCTGCAGAACTACTGTGTCCAACTTTAGCGGCCTGCTGATAAGACTGTGTAAGAAGCCAGTGAACGAGTAATGTCTATACAAATACAAATACACCAAGTACCTCAGTCTTCTTTGATTTGAGGTTTGTTGTGTCATACAGAGTGCAGTATCCAATAAGGCAGTTTCCAGGGTAGAGAGGAGGAATTTCATAAGGTGACAGAAGAGCTTCCATATTTTCAGGCAGGTACCAGTCAATTCGAACATCAGTTAATACAGGTTCAAAAGCTTTTTTCAAGGATTTTATTAACTAAAAAATAATAATAATAATAATTATACACACACACACACACACACACACACACACACACACACACACAAACACATTTGTTAAGCAAATTATTGTTTCTCCAATAGATGGCAGTGTACTACCTTTGGCTGGAGTCTCTCCTCATCATCCAAGTACTCGGTCAGGCCTCCTGTCAATCTGGACACGCCCTGCAAGAGCCGTCTGCAGGCTCTGGGACCAAGCCCCAATCCAAAACATCTGCAGAATTATTCATTTTAAACTAATCAAACTCAAAATACAGTACTATGACTAAGAATTGGTTTAATAAGTAACATAGAAAGACTAACATGTCTCAAATAAAAAAATATAATAATAAAATCAGGACATGTCTCACATTTGAGAGTTTGAAAAAGAGCAGTGTATAGATTCTATCCAATTAGGGAAAAGTCTTAGATCTTATAAATTATACTCCAAAACGGTTGATTTTTCAGCAAAGTGACTGATGTCAAAATATATAGAATTTAATTGCGTGCAACAGGACATCATCCAACAGGAGAATACTAATAAGATGTAAATGGACTTACAGAGAATTGCTGAAGGCTTGGAACAAACCAGGGAGCATGCCTCTTACGGCAGAGGAGAGCACTTAGTGGGATTGCAAGGCAGGGCAATAAAATATTGTCCACTTTCTTCTGCCTTGGAGCTTCAATACTATGGCTCTTCGTTTCTGTCCCTCATGTCTTATACTGTGCTAAGATGCATTGTGTCTTATTCTATTTAGTCTACTATAATATATATAAGTATGGCCTCTTACATATAAAATCAAATGTGACAGTATGTTGTATGTATATGCCTGAAAATATTACTGAAACTCTTTTTGTTAATGGTTTGGGCACCCCTTACCTGCCAGAACATGTGTTTCTGCGGACCAGCTCCAATATTTTGGACACATTGCTGATTGTCCCATCTGTAATGATAAAGATCTGGCGAGGACAGGACCGCTGCATTGGCTGCTGATACAACCAGGACAGCACCCCCAGCAGGTTGGTGCCTCTCATGTCTGCTTTCATCCTCTGTACATACTCATTAGCTTGCATTAAAGTGACCTGTAGTGAATAAGTGGACAAACACAAGTAAGAAAACAGGATCCACAACATTACAGCATCTGGCCCATGTGTAAACATCATCAATGTCACCAGTGCAAACTGAATGTTTAATATCAGATGCCCCAATTACTCTGTGAGGGAAGGACATAAATTTAATTTGCTCTTCTCTAATAAAGAGAAAGCAAACATGCACACCTCAGCACCTGCACCTTAAAAAAAGCTGTGTCCAAACAAGAGCGCGACAGAATGGACTCTGCAGCTGTTGCTAAGAGTGCAGAAAAGGTGGCCATATGGTCTGTCCTGAGTGCAAAGACTCTCTGTCCTTACAATCCCTGGTTGAGCCCAAACCTAATACTCTGCTGCTACGGCAACGCAACAACTGACCTTTTACATGATTAGTTTGGCCCAAACTCCTCTGTCTTTAACACTGTAAACCTAATATAACTGATGTTACACACATGAAAGATGACTTTGTTGTGAACACCTACGTCAGTGCAAAGTCTGCTCAAGGAGAACAGTGGTTTGACAGTGGTGCCAAAACCCACAATGTTGAGCGTGGTACCAGAAGGGAGACTCTTCAGGGCTACCATCATGGCTTCCTGTAGAAAAAAAAACAAACATAAAAAAGTACAGTGGTTTTGAGTCTGTATACAAGTCTATCATTGTATATATATTAACAATGATGGCAATGTAGCTACATAGCTCAGATGAGATGCTAGAGCACATCCAGAAAGACTTACTTTTACCCGTTGAATGTTGGTGCCACTCATGCTGCCACTACGATCAATAAGAAAAACAACTTCTCTGGTGGTTTTGTGAAGTTCAGCTGGTTCACTCAGCAGGTCGGGACAAAAATTAAGCATCAAAACAGGATTGCTCATGATGTCTTTGTGATAACGCTTTCTCACAAACTCAAGCTGTAAAAACAAACATTTTCAGTGCTTATTTACAATAATAATAAAACTAGTAAAATAGTAATAAAACAAACCTTTTTCTCAGAATCTGAGTCTTTCCGCATACAACGAATAAAGTCACGGCGAGAAGAGATCTGGTGTTCGTACTGGCTGAAGGAAAGCCGCCCCCTCTCTACTATTACTAAAGGGTTGTGAGGCTCTGTAAAAACAAATATGAGAGTAAATGTTTATCTGTAAAAAACACAAGAGAAAATGGACTGACCACTGAGGTGCAATATGATCTCTATGTGGCGATCATAGGGATGCTCCTGTGCCAAGGTGATGTATGTAGCAGAGGCGCTTTGGGCGCTAGGGTCAGCGTCTGCGCGCAGAGCATGGGTTGGGCTCTCCAATCCTAATACAGCATTAAAGAACAATTTGATTAAATGAATTATTTCAAACATGTAAAATCATACATTTTATACCTGCCAATAAGCAGGCTCCTCGGACAAGCAGTTGAAAGTTGAGTTCATAAGGTGCCAGGTTAGCAGCTGGACTGGTGAAGATACCGTGAGCACACTGTGGTTCAGAGTGCATGGCCCTGTCTTGTTTCCCGTAGGTGGCACCGAAACAGCTAGTTGCTCTGAGGGAATGATTAAAATTATTGACAAAACTAACTTATAAACACTGCTAACAGTTGTAGACCTGATAAAAAAAACATTGTACCCTATCTCCTCTGATTTTCCTCCACTGTCGCTCCTGCTTGCCCTGTGTCCAGTTACTACTGGAGTGAGCACTGTGGGGTAAATGATGCGAATGGCTCCATTTTCCAGTGTAGGAAGTTCCAGCGTAGTGCTTAAGGTTACAGACACTATGTCCATGGGGCCAATGACTCCTGTGGCCACAATGAAAGTGGTTCTTTCCAAATCTTCATCCAGGATAACGTGTCCTGAAGACAAATTTCAATATTACATCCCTAACTATATAAAACATCTTATTAGATGTAATAAATGCAGTAGAAGGCCTATACAGAAATTATAATCACCATGAGGCATGCAGTTATGTTTGCCCTTTACAAGAAAGAGATAGCACAGTACATAATGTATTTGTGATGATTATAATACTACTTTAGTACTTTTTCAGGTCAGAATAGTTTTAACACTAGTTGTACTGTCAGTTCTTGTCTGTATAGATTTTTCTGGGAAAATACTTATATGAGTTGGTCTTAAATGCATATAGTAAAAAACTGCACACCATTGGTACATTGCATATCGAAGTTACCCCTGCCACAACATCCCCATTCCCGACTATTGCCACAGTGGCCTTCCAGACCAAACTCTGAGCAGCAGTCTAGACAGCAATCCTTCAGCTTTCCTCGGTTCTCAATATGAACTCCGACCAGACGCCCAGCAATGACCGCCTCAAAGCCAACCA
This sequence comes from Taenioides sp. WSHXM2023, assembly GCA_029959045.1. Taxonomy (NCBI): domain Eukaryota; kingdom Metazoa; phylum Chordata; class Actinopteri; order Gobiiformes; family Gobiidae; genus Taenioides; species Taenioides sp. WSHXM2023. Next base: position 18,168,754 of record CM057096.1, on the reverse strand, counting down.
CTACCTCCTTCTCTCCAAGAGGGTAAACAAAGATACCTAAGTGATAAATAATATGTACAGTAAATGTGAATTATATTTATTTTAAACTATTCATTGAGCAATTTAAAGTACCTTCCACAGCATCAGTGTCAACATTGGCATAGGTAAGATGGGCGCTGGTGCCGAGGGAGCAGCCGTTGGCACAGGACTTGATACAAGAGGCTTTAAGTAGCAATGGCTCCCATGTGGAGCGGTTTCTCAGGCCCACCATCCTCTTAGCATCTGACCTGTATCTGCACATAGTCAGAAGTGCAAAAGTACATATTCTGTACAGTACTAACATAAGATCTCTTTTGAATTTGAACTTTTTTTTAAAAGTGTTTTTTGTAACATTTTGCATATTTTTTTTAAATAGTAAAGGAATTAGCAGTTTCAATTATTATAGATAAATTACAAAATACTCCAAACCTGATTTAATTGATGCAAGGTCAGATTAACAACAAAGTTGTTTAATAATACTTTAATACTTTACTTTAATTACTTCCCTAAAAAGAACAAATTTTTAACATGCATTTATATGTGCGTGTCGGCCATGTAACTAAGCTATTTCCTCTCCGTAGGCGCTTAGCAACCACTAATGTTAGTTTAAGTAAGAGAGACTGGTCAATGATTAACTCTGCAGTTCAGGGCCCATTATTGCTATGCATTATACCAGGTGTGTTCCATCAATAGTCATCAGTTTTCCACATGCATCAACAACTACTGTCTTACACACGTCTGACGCCTATCAAACTGGCCCTTTAGTGTTAATTATCTAAACAATAAAATGTCTAAAAAACTACATTTGTTGTGAATGCATGATTGGCTGTGTGCAAATACATGGGTTGTGAGTTAATACTTGTTTGCCACACTTCATGTAATGCACTTCAACAGTCTCTGTCTGGCTACTGTGCTGTCTGGCCATAACAGACGGATAAATATGAGCTTTGTTAAAACAATATTAATCTTAAAGCAAGATGAAAGCAAGATGAACAAATCTGACAGTGAGGGCAAAATGGTGTCTTTCGCAAAATGTACAGTGTGTATGATCATTTGATTTGGTTCTAGTACAAACTCTTAAAAATAAAAGTCCTAGATGGGACACATGAGTGAATACACAGGAACACTGGTATATTAGAGTACATTTTAGCATCTCAATACCTTTCCCACTGCAGTGCTATTACGGGGCAAACTGAAATGTCCCAAAAACACTTACTTTAGTTTAGAGCCTGGTCCAGCAGCTTGCTCCGGTGTCCAGCCTCTGCATCACCTCTAGGATCCTGGTGAGAGACAGTAACAGTAGATCACTATTCAACCTCTTTCTCTTTCAGTCGCTTTCTGCCTGTCTCCTCTTTCTCTTTTGCAGTTGTCCTATAAAGAAAACCTTTTAAAGTAAAGATGTATAATACAGTATCCCACACATCACATATACGTTTCTAATTTCACTATTAAATACAAAAACAAAAGAATCAATGACCAATGCACCAAGCATAGCCTACATAACTTGAAATAAGTGGACATAGTCTCCAGTTTAACCTGGTACTCTGCCGTAAGCCCTCACTGCAGCGACAGTAAAGCAGCACTGATCACTTACTGAGATTCTGGACCTGCTGCAGAGACAAGCCAATAACACAGCGGTAAGTGAGGCAAGCCTGCTTCTCATCCAGACAATTGGCTGCGATGGTGGCTGGCGTAATTCATGGCTAATGGTGGGGCCAGGCAGTCTCTCTCCACAGGTCAACCACTCAGTCACATGACACAAGGTTTAGGTGCTCCAACTATTTGTTAAAAATGAAAACAGCACAGTGGTCTTCATTTATCATGGAGCCTAATTTACACAAAATGTAGATTATGTGTATTTAGTACATTTCCATTGGACTAAATACATATTTGGCCACTTATTATCAATTACCCTATCGTAATTTTACACACTTGTTTTAGACTACCCTTGATAAAATGCACCAACTTTATTAAGTAATGTAATAACAATAACATGTAAGCCGACTTCCCTAAATTTTTATTGTTTATAATAAGTTTACAATTTATAAATTATAATGTATAAACATTGATGTTTAGGGTTACTATCTCACCCGAGGTCATCATACAGGAAAGATACGGGTAACTACAGCTATCCTAATACTTGAGGTAAACTACTGTAGTGAAACATAGCAAACAATTTTACTCATTAATGACACCCTCAAACTTTAGCTGACTGCTGACACTGGATTGGCAAATAAAATAAATAACTGGCAGCACGAGCCATGTTTCGCTGTCTGTGCAGTTCATCATTTTGACACTAGATGTCAGGCTTTCACAGTATAGGCCAATTGACATTTGAATGGCTGCTGGGCTACTCTTCTGCAAATTATGACAAGACCTCTCAATGATGATAGGTAATATCAACAGCTTTCTTCTGCTATATGCGTGATTTGATTTCTACAGACATTGTAGCCTATTACATCTCACAATTTGATCAAATGCTTAACAGTATGTTATACAAGGAATCATATTCTGTAGCCTATTTTTGTGGCCACCTTGTTACTGCACTTTTCTCATCTTGTAATGTTGGGATATACAGTTAATGTATGTGTTTTTAAAGTGACTGAGGACATCATGCTAGATCCAGGCCGAACTGCTAACAGGTCTAACAATGACGTGTGGTCTGGTGACCATTGTCCTGGGTTCAAATGTCTGTCTGAGTTAGATGAAGAAGCTCCTCTGCTTAGGCTCCCCCACTGACCTACATTTCAATTGTTTTCTATTAAAACAATAGAGGAGATGGTTTCATAACGGAACACAATACCTGGCATTATTCAACATGACTGTTGTCAAATTTGCATAATTAAGAAGCATGTTGGAGAGAGGAATTAGTTATAAATAGTCATCTGTTCGCTATAGGGAGCCCTTCCTTCCTGTTATATGTCACATTTTGAGGAATTTTCATCATCATTTTTTTTTCAATTATTAATTTCTATGGCAACAGTCCCAATGCATCATTCTGAAACCTGTGCATAATATGAAACCACACTCAACAAGACTAAACCTATCATCATGTAAACTGAGCACTTGAACTTCCACACATTATATGAGACTATCACATAACTATCGAGAGAAGCAACATAACTTAACATTATTTACATGTATATGCAGTGTGTCATAGTGTGTGGATAGACTTTGGCTGGAGAAGAAAGATGTTGAGAGTGTTCCTGCTTGCTACATAAAGGGAAGAGGAGTTATAAAAAAGCAAATTAATCAAAGTACATCAAAGAGCAGCAGATGGAGGACAGCACAAATCAAAGAGTGCCGCCGTGTTCCAGGATGGTTCGCCTGACTCTGCCTCAGATCTCAGGCCCACTGAGCCTCATGCCACCAAGAGCGGGCCAGAGCACACTGCACACACACAACATCAGATTGCTGTGAGCAGGGAAATATATATGTACTGGAACCATTAAAGACAGGGCTTTTGTCTTTAATGGCTTAAAGGTGCATTGTGTAACTTTTCTGGTGGAGGGTCCATCAAAACGCTTTTCTCCATGTAGATGTTATTGCTTTGTCTGGAATGTTTCACAGTGTGGCATTAAACCTTTCTATCTTCATGGAGACCAAACCAGATCAAATTACTGGTCAGATCTGTGGAGAGGCAACCCCGCTCACAGTCAGAATGCCTGTTTTAGGCATTTTTGAGCAATTAAACCACCTGTAAGTGAATAAATGTAAGGTAGAACTGTTTAATGTCATACTGTGGAACATTCCAGGCAGAGCAATCACATATCCATAGAAACAAGCAGGTGATGGACCCTAGCCAAAAAGTTACACAGATGAGAAATTGCATTTTTATGCTGTGTCAAAACTGTACAGAAAACATAGCAAAAGGTGCGCTATATAACTTTTCCGTTGATGTATTGAACATATATAAGTTATGTTTTATGCCATACTGTGGAACATTCCAGGCAAAAAAATATATATATTAAAAAAAAAAAAACAAGGAAACAAGCAAGTTGGGCTCTCTAATAGAAAAGTTTTTGTGTCTGTAAGCTCTACTACAATTAACATCATTAATTTGGAAAGATTTTTTTTTGTTATCCTTCCAGGCTTGGAGTACACCTGCATAGACGCCTTGTAAACACCTCCCTGGGAAGCTGCTTCAGACACTCCCACTACTATCAGACAAAGAGCCTGGAGAAATAGTATTCACAGTACAGTACAGCACTTTCATTTACTTATCTACTATAATCTTCAATAATCTCCTATATTTTATTGTGTTTGATAGTGCATACAGTGTATTTTTTATGTAACAAAAGTAGAGTTCAGCAGAGAAAGACAAAAGTGATGTGAACTGACAATATTTTAATGGGAGGGAGAAAAGACTGTAAGTGATCAATGCAAGCGGCCGCCAACTGATGCCCGGGCCACATATTTGAAGTGGGCATCCTCAGAGGGCTGCCGCGCACAATGGCCCCTTTGATGCTCGGGAACATGCCAGACACTTCTGTACTGCTCTGTGCGTCCGAACCACTCGTGCTCTCCCCATCGTCTCCACAATGACTTTGGGTTTGAACACTTGTTGATGTGTCTCTCCACATTCCTGTGCTCCAGTGTCGTATCTGCACATACTCTTACGTGCACAACTCTCTGCCCTCCACTCCACATTAATGCATTCAAAAAATTCCTTTACCAAGCCGCTAGCCAATCCCTGCGCCTGATAGTTCCCCCCTTTTCAATGGTTGCGGCTCCCTCCCCCGCGTCCTCTCGCAGAATCAAACCTCTTTGTAATGTCCAGCCTTGGCAAGTGGTGCCCGACTTGCTGTCATAGCCTTAATGAATTCATCTGTTTGTGTATTGGACATAGCATCATCTATGCCTCCTCCCTTTGCCTAGTTTGCAGTTCTCATCCCCTCCTCCATAGTAATCTCTATATATACCAGGGACCACTCCAGAGAGCTATTGTTCCGCTGACTAAACATATAGACAGATGCCCTGCACGGCTGTGGGAGAGAGCCTAGAGATCCAGGAGGGAGTCACCAGCAGCCTCTTCTGCCCCTGTGCCTCCTCTCCATCATTTGAGCTGCTCTGCCTGCTCTTCTGTCCGTCAGCGCAGGAGAGGAAGGGCCACGGATGCTACTGACAACATGCTGCTGCTTCTGCTGTCACTGTTTCTCTTGGACTTGGACCTCCTGCTGGCAGCTCCTGCAGGTCGAGAAGTCTACAGGATGCCCCACAGTGCACTCAAAGGTAATACACTGCATTTGTGTTGCTGTACTGAATATGCAGATGGTGTATTTAAAGGTGCACTATGTAACTTTTCTGGTGGAGGCTCCATCCACTGTATAGTATAACTTCTCTAGCTTCATAGAGAGAGAGAGTAGGTAACACCACTTGGCAGGTGGACAGGTCAGATCTGTGGAGTGTGGACCCCACTCACATAAAAATGCATGTTTTACTGTTTAAATACAAGTATTGTTGAGCTATAAACAGACCTGTAATAAATAAATGCAAGTTAAGCTTAATGCCACGTGGAACAGCAATATCGTCAAACAGGTGTTGGATCCCCCTCCAGAAATGTTACATAGTGCACCTTTAAACTGCAGATAACATAATGGAAAAGAGGATTTACAATATTCAAACATATAAAGACACCAATAAGAAATATTCTTTAGTAGCATTATTATTCCAAATACCAAACAACATTGTGGTTCTATGGTCAAACATCTTTGTATCTGCTTGTAACAGATGAGGATTTGCATAAAAATATTAACTGAGCAATACTTCAGTCATCATCTACTACTCGTCACATGTTTTGAAGTGTTCAGAACAAGTGTCACTGTATTCCCTCCTGCCCATCCTGTCCACAAGCCTTTGCTTGCTCAGCTCTGGCCTTCTAATTAAGTCTTCAATCAGCATTGTTGTTGTTACTGTTCCACTCTGTGATGTGGTGCGACACAGAGGGGGGCAGCAGGGTTAGCGGCACTTTTGAAGAATGTCTCTCAGTTTCCCTGTCACAAACATGCTGCCTATGAACTTGGAGAGCTGAATGAAATGATACTCTGTGATTATGAATGAGACATTTACTAGGATATTTGACTGTGTCCGACAGCTTTATCGGATCGTGGTACTGTGGTGCTGGAAGCTGCAATGACAAGTGCTTTGTCTGCCCTGGAACAAGCATCTTCTGAGAAGAGTCGGGCTGAAGCTGGCTGCAGGGGCTGTATTCCCTGTCTGTTTCAGGACTGCGGGCAATCAGCATCATGTTGTAAGTTCTGAAACAAACAAAACATAAAATAAATGTATTTTTCCAACAGCTGAGTGATGATAATTTTTAACAGCATCCCCGAGCAATGCCCTGACTGAGCCAAGCTGTGAGGTCATCAGTAAAGCGCAGAAGCTGACCAATGAGGCGGCGCGTAGCTGGGCCCTCAGTCAGGCCTGTGCGTTCTACCAACACCGCTGCCTGCCCCTAGAGCTGGACAAGGAGAGCTGTATCCGCATCATGGGAGAGAGCTGCAGCGCCCGTGTGCTCCAGTGCAGCCTACTCAGCACCATGCAGAACCTGGAGCCCACCACTCAGACACACGCACAGGGTGAGGCCAAGCATCTGCTGTCCCATCATGAAACAGTTGATATAGGTCCAGTGTTGTGACCTCTGTCTGTCCCAGCAGCAGTCTGTGGGCAGAGGTCCTCTGCAGTGCCAAACATCACACAGCCACGCTCCAGGATTGTGGGAGGCTCTCCTGCACCCCCTGGCAGTTGGCCATGGCTGGTCAATCTGCAGCTGGACGGTGGCCTTATGTGTGGAGGAGTATTAGTGGACAGCTCCTGGGTTGTCACTGCTGCTCACTGTTTTGCTGGGTTAGTTTCCATTTCCTTAAACCCACTGGAATAACCGTTTGTCAGGCACTGTATAATTAGCTACATTTCACAGGAGCCACAGTGAGAGCTATTGGACCGCTGTAGTGGGAGAATTTGACATCACCAAAACTGATCCTGATGAACAGGTCCTCAAGGTCAACAGAATAATTCCACATCCTAAGGTATTCAGTCGCTCAAACAAGCAACCACAATAAATGTACAAGCTCTGTTAAGATGCGTAGTAACACTAATTTTTCTTGCAGTTTAATCCAAAAACCTTTAACAATGACATTGCCCTAGTGGAGCTCACAACTCCAGTAGTCTTGTCTGATCATGTGACGCCTGTGTGCCTTCCCGGAGGCACTGAGCCCCCTACTGGCAGCCCCTGTTTAGTGGCAGGCTGGGGGTCTCTCTATGAAGGTAACACGTGCTGAAAATGTTTTCTCTGTTGAAATATGATTCCCAAGTCAAATGCCACTGTATTTGACCATGTTTATGTTTTTGCTTTCTGATCAGATGGCCCAGCCGCTGATGTGGTGATGGAGGCAAAAGTACCACTGCTGCCTCAGAGCACATGTAAGAGCACCCTGGGCAAAGACCTGGTCACTAACACTATGCTCTGTGCTGGCTATCTTTCTGGAGGCATCGACTCCTGTCAGGTGGGCTCTAGTCCAGTGTAAACCAAAACTTCAGCAAGAGTTTGAAAATAAAATGATGGTAATGTTTTGTGCAGGGGGATTCTGGAGGGCCACTGATCTACCAGGACAGAATGTCTGGCCGGTTTCAGCTCTATGGCATCACCTCCTGGGGAGATGGCTGTGGAGAAAAGGGGAAGCCTGGTGTCTATACACGTGTATCTGCTTTCTCTGACTGGATTCAGTCTGAGATACAAAGTAAATTTCTAACAACAGAACATATACTGTGAGTCTAGTGCTTCTTAAAACTGCAATAATAACTGTATGATTTAAACTTTGAAGAGTCTTTTGGAAGTCGTGAGCCCACATGTCCAGAGCTTCTTAAGACCACAGAGATGACAGAGGAGGAGCAGAGGGCCGAGTTCAGCTCACTGTGTCATTTCTACACTTTATCGTGTCCTTCTGGACTGTCAGCCGCTGCCTGCAGCCAGTCAGCCCAGGACAAGTGCCTTACATGTTTTAAGAAATGTCGTAAGTAGACTGCTCCTTTTAAAACACAGACTTTATTATCAAACTCAAAATCACAAATCATCTGTTTTGTATCTGATTGTGTGCAGAGCTGCGCTCTTTTCTTCAGACTTTGTTGGATTTACTTCAGAGAGCTGAAGACTACATCAGGGACAAAGTGGACTTAACTTTTTTTACTCAGACGCTGCCTCATCTTGTGGAGCACATCTACAACACAGCCTTTGCTCACACCCGAGAGAGGAGGGACCTGAGCCATGGACTTGGGTTACTTGCAGGTAGATTACACCTTTTCTATAATGCATTGTAGCAGCTTTATTTATTTTATTATGATATTACGTTGTTTTTTTTTTTAACCTTTATTTAACTAGGAGAACCTCATTGAGATAAAAAAACAAAAAAACAAAAAAAAAAAACTAATTGTTTTAAGAGTTCCCTGGCCATTTACTGATTTTACTGATGTCTGAAAATGTTTTCAGAGCTGCTGGGTGATGTTGTGGAATCAGAAGACCTGGAAATGCCATCTTTTTTCAGGCAGTTGGGCCCATCAGTGGATGACTGGCAGAAGTATCTGCGGAGCTTGGCTGGTGGTCAACAGAATGGTACAACATCTGCAATTCAGAATCAGGAAGAACGCCTGTTTCTAAAAGTAAGTTCTATATAATCATTTTTTTCATACATGAAACCAGCAACAAATGCTAATTTCACACATCATATGTATCCACAGAAAGAAAGCTTCTTGGTACACGAGCTTATAAGAGAGTATGAGTCAGTCATCCAGTCCTTGAGGTCCAAGTTGGACGCTAGAGCTCTGCCCTCAGTCTTAAACCTGGATCCAACTCTCGTAAACGAAGAATCCAGCAAGTCTCCCACCTCCTTCAGTGGCAGTCAAGAAAGCCCCTCTGTGCACGAGGAGGAGCCCTGGGCAATCGTTACAGCCTTGATCAGGGAAATTCAGAAGGTGCAGAATTCCATTCAAACACCTACTACAAAAGATAAGCCTCCTGAGCCCTCAAGGGCCACATCCGAGGAGTCAATACAACCATTCCCAACACCTGGAGTTCACACAGTTACTATGGCAGAGACTGAACATAATAAAGATCATCAAAATGTCAAAACTACAGGTCTACATAGAAAATACAGAAGTCTACTTCGTAAGAGGCAGACACTGACATCCAGTGGCAAAGGTATGTTGCGCAGTCTCTCAGAGTGCATATTTAATTTCTATGTTTATCTGTTAATTACAGCTTATTATTTTTTTGTAGTCTGTCCAGCAGTCAGGGAGTCCTCACAGAAAGTGAGCCAAGTCAGAGACTTGTACCAATGGGTCCTAAACATCCCTAACAGGAACCTACAAATGTCTTTCCATGAGGTAAACAAAGCTTTTACAAGAGAACAAAGGCATCTGTGCTTTAGTACAAACTCTAAAGAAATTGTATGTTTTAGGTGCTGGTTGATTTGAACTCAAAGAATGAACGTGGTCTGTATGAAGCTCGGGTGAAGGCCATAGTGGGGGGACGCCCCTTGACCTTCTACAGTCTGGTTGGGCTGGAGAACGAATCCTTCTACCGCAGTGTACCCAGAATCATCTCTATGGCACTCGAAGGCCTCAAAACGTAGATGTTTTTTTCTTACAAATGAATGAAGATTAACCTAGCACTGGGCACAGGGCTGGATGCGCAGACGTGCTACTGTAATGAGGATAAAATATGAATGTATCTGTTCGGCATCTGGCCAGCTTTCATACTATTGTCTGAAGCAGTCTTTTTTAACTTATAAAGTTGTAATATATAAATTATTCAAATATGAAAGGCTGAGCCTAATTAAATATGCAGTTTGTACATATTATTTCTTCTTTATATATAATTTGTATTTATTTGTATTAAGAGGGCATTTGTATTTTTGTAATAAACAATATATGACATAAAAACTTGGTAGCCTGACATGTTAATTTGTCCCGCCTTACTGTGGTATTACTATGGCACCATGCCTCAGACATTTGAAATGTCAGGAGTTAAGCTGTTAATGCTGCAGTATGTCTCAGCTGATGCAGGAGCAGAGGAGGGAGCAGCTCCTCAGAGGTGCAGCTTTACTCTGTGAATCAGAGCTGATTCGACCTAAAGTGACCCCTGGTTGACCTCTGTCCCTTGACCCTTCCTGGAGAAGTGTTCCCGTCAACGCTGCAGCTGCTCCACTGCCCAACCCCACACGTCCCATCTTCTCCTGCCTTCTCATCCCGGGAGGATGCGTAACAAGATCCCAAGTCACTGACTGTGTGACACACAGTAAATTAAGCTTTGTGTATTTGTCTGAAAATAGTGTGCATTTTCATTTACTGGGAATATATAACAAGAGATAGACATAATTTCTTGTGATTAAAAGGGACATAATATGTGAAATTTATTTTTAACCCCTATCTCTACCCACTTGTCTGTAGTTACTTGCAATTATTAAAAAAAAAAAAAAAAAACGACTCTGGGTGATACATGTAGAGTCAAAAATTGAAATCAGGTCCCAATGATGTAAATCCTTTATTAAAGTTAAAATATGAGTTTAGGTTAATCAAGTAGTAACTGGATAAGTCTCCATTTAAATTGAATGTCAGTGTCAAGTCCCCAAAAACAAAAAGGACAGAAACCCAAATTGTTTGTGTGTGTGTGTGTGTGTGTGTGTGTGTGTGTGTGTGTGGGTGTGTGTGTGTGTGTGTGTGTGTGTGTGTGTGTGTGTGTGTGTGGGTGTGGGTGTCACTTACCCCCTTTAAATACTGAGCCCTCATCTTGTTGTTTCCCCTCTAATGACTCACAATGTTGCACTATCCCAAGGGCCTGATCTGTCATCACCAAAGGACTGTCGCAAATAAACATGTCTTACCATCTGTCTTCCCACACATGGTTCCTATCCTTACCCTTACCTATCAACACAGCCTACTCTTTGCACAATGACAAGAACATTTTTAGCCCCAATCACATTCTGATGGAAAATGCTGTCTTTATATAGCCTTGTGCGATACTAAATGTGCAGACAAAGCAGCCATGAGCCTTGCCCTCCTCTCCTGAGTGGCAGAGGCAGGTGTCGCGACCAGGACCACAGAGCGCCGTGTGTTGGCTGATGTATTGTCACATAGCAGGGGAAGTGATGTAGAATATATGTGCCTGTGTGTTGTTGTGACAGCTGACAATGTTGTGCTGTAAATACACACTTGTATTTTAGCAGAACAATTATCCGGCCCCTCCCTCCAAAAAGCCATGGCTCAATGAATCCCGGCAGCTCTAGTCCACTTCTGCTAGGAAACAAACTTGCACAAATAGTGATACACACATGCACCACTCTGTTCCAGTATAACTCTGTGAGCTGTGATTATACAAATGGACTCTGGACCTCCTGTCTGCCTCTATGTCTTCATCAGGATAATACTAATCACCACAACAGGTAAGACAATTGCAACTCATAATTTTGATAATGTCAGGATTTTTTTATTTTATTTAAATCTAAATGAAATCTCCAGCAAAAATAATCAAACAATATTTTTATTTGTTTATTGATGCATATTTAATTACTATTTTCTTTGTGTGTGTGTGTGTGTGTGTGTGTGTGTGTTATTGATATTATAAGATTATATAAGTGCACTTCAAATTACTGTAGTTTATGATCTTCTACTCTACAATCTGGTAATGATTGTATCTTTTCCTCAATAGTAAATTATTAAAGGGATTAGAATTTATAACAAAATGCATATCTTTCTGTATTACCTGAATTACTTTAGCCCTTTGATAGATATATTATAACAAATGTCCTTTTGTAGTTTCATCACTTAACCTTGAAGCAGAGCTTTTTCAAGATTTGATGAAAGACTACAACAAAAATGTCCGCCCCATGGAGAATAGTGGAGATGTTACCAAAGTGCACATCAAAATGACCCTGACAAACCTCATTTCTCTGGTCTGTATCTGCCTGTCTAATCTATTTACTATATGATATCTCTCTGAGCTCTAACAAATTCAAATCATCTCCACAGAATGAAAAAGTGGAGGCTTTAACAACAAGTGTGTGGATAGAAATGGTAATCTATTTGTTTATCATTTGCTACATTCAGGAGAGTCAGTCAAGTTTTTAACAGCCCAGTTTTGGCATTTGCAGCAGTGGTGTGACTATCGGCTGAGGTGGGACCAGAGGCCCAGGTCAGATCTGTATGGAAATATAACATCTCCCTTAAGAGTGCCATCTCAAAGCATATGGCTGCCAGACATCATCCTGGAAAACAAGTGAGCCTCCGACCACCATCATAACATTACACAAGTCATACTGATGCATTGCTCATCATCTGCGGAAGATTGGTAGAAACAACACCTCTGACCACTACTACCATCACTTACACACAATATTAACTCATAGAGGAGGTGGGTGGGTGAAGTGTCTTGCTCAGGTATACAACAACACTGTGCATTGGTTGGAATTGACAGAACTTATTTGTTGCAACTCATATCTCGTAATGATACTGTATATTTAAAAATGGTTTACAGCGATCTTGCTTTGTGTAAGTGGCTAAAAGTAGTTTCAGTATTATCTTGCCTAGACAGAACCTCCAGTTAGTATAACTCCTGATAGTAATGCAAAAACAATTTGACCAAAATTGTATGTAATTTAAAGGTGCATTCTGTCACTTTCTGGGAGGAGAGTCCACCACGGAGAGTTGTTGCTTTGCCTGGATTTTTTCATAGTATAATATTAAACGTATCTTTTCCCATGGAGACAGACACCATGCAAATTTACAGGTCCGATTTTTGGAGAGGTGGGCTCACTTACAGTTGAATGCCTATTTTAATGGTATTGTTTTATTGGGAAAAAACACCTATAATTAAATGATAAGCAAGTTTAATGCCGTACTGTGTGGTACATTCGAGGAAATGCAAAAAATGTTACATAATGCACCTTTGATGAAAGTGCTACCATGAAGTACTGAGTTCTCCTCATTGCCATTGTCTGACTGCAGTGTGGATGGGCAGTTTGAAGTGGCTCTATACTGCAATGCCCTTGTCTCTCCTGATGGCTGTGTTTACTGGCTGCCTCCTGCTATTTACCGCAGTGCATGCACCATCACTGTCAACTACTTCCCTTTTGACTGGCAGAACTGCACTATGGTGTTTCGGTAAGTGGACCTCATCAAAACCACAAAAGACATGCAGATTACAGTAAACAAAAGTATCTAGGCACTCTCATGTAGCCATGGGGTTGTTTATGACCTGCCTTGTATATGCAAATGAATGACGCCATTAGTCTTGTCTTGTTTTCTCACAGTTCCCAGACGTACAGTGCAAACGAGATTGAGATTGTCCTGAAAGAAGAGGACAACTACACTTTAGAGTGGGTGGACATAGACCCAGAGGCTTTTACAGGTAAACACATAAAGGAATACACATGGTACTCAAAGAATACTTTAGTAAAACTGGGATAGAAGTATTATTACTACATAGTAATGCTGCTTAAATAAATGTACAAAAAGACTACAACTTTAAGAGTGAAAATTGTACCGGTTGTTTTAAGTGTACTACTATTCTTATAGTGCATATTCCTGGTAAAATCAAAACATATTGAAGCTGTTAAGTAAAATTGTCTGGAATAGTGTGGTTTTCATTATATTATTTTTGTTGGCTTTAGAAAATGGCGAGTGGGTGATTAAACACAGACCTGCAAAAAAGCTGATCAACCCACAGTACACTAAAGATGACCTGGAGTACCAGGAGGTGGTCTTCTTCCTCATCATTCAGAGAAAACCACTTTTCTACATCATCAACCTCATTGCTCCCTGTGTCCTCTTTTCCTCTCTCGGGCTGCTGGTTTATTATTTACCAGCTAAAGGTACTTGAAACCATTTTATTCATCATCTATCCATGGGTTACCTACAAAGTCCTACAAATGGCATCCAATACAGAAAAAAAGAATTGTTATTGATCTCACCTACAGCAGAGTGCGTTTGATACTTGGGCAGGTCTGTTTTCATTGGGCATTTTGGCCTCCTCCTACTATTCAAAGACATGCATGTGTTAAGCCAGTGTGTCCATATTAAGTCAATGAATAGTAGAGAGAAATATATAAAGCATCCAGTTCTTAAATCCTATGACTAAAACACCTGAAGAAGATATGTCACTGAATTGTTAAAATATGCATATGATTGCAGCTGGGGGTCAAAAGTGCTTTATGTCCATTGCCACTCTCCTGGGCCAAACTGTTTTCGTGTGCCTGATTGCTAAAAAGGTTCCAGAGACATCACAAGCTGTCCCTCTTATTGGAAAGTAAGTTTTATAACAGCATCTTTTGTAGTTGTTTTTAAAGTGTTCATTTAAAGTTCATTTAAAGTGTTCTGCTTTAAGTTGCATATCCTTGAATTGCAGATATTTGATGTTTGCGATGTCAGTGACAACTACAGTAGTGATGAACTGTGTGATAGTTCTAAATGTCTCCCAAAGAACCCCAAACACTCACAAAATGACAGACAGCGTGCGAAAGGTGAGACTGTGGCCAAAGCGAGCCATTTTGTAAGTGACATTTTCCTCTAAGCAAACTTTGTATGTTCTCATTTATATACAGATCAATCAAAATACATTTCTAATTAGTCAATTATAATTTACAGATCCTCCTCAACACTTTGCCTCGTCTACTAAGGATGCAGATGCAGCCGTGGATGCCGGAACAGGACATGATTTCCAAAATAGGGAATGGTCACGCAGCAGACAACAACAGTCCGTACATACCTCACTGTAGACGCCGCAGCTCAATGGCCCTAATAACTAAAGCAGAGGAATACATGCTGAGAACCTCACGCTCCGAACTCATGTTTAAAAGACTGAAAGAGAGAAATGGGCTCATGAAGGCAGTGCTGGGCAAACTGCGTGAGTATTTGATTCCATTTCATTTAAAGGTGTATTGTGTAACTTTTCTGGTGGAGGGCCCATCAAATGCTTGTTTCCAAGGAAATGTTATTGCTTTTTCTGGAATGTTTCACCGTATCATTCTCTCTTCATGGAGACCAAACCAGGCCAAGTTATAAATGACATCTGTGGATAGGCAACCCTGCTCACAGTCAGAATGCCTGTTTTTGTAGGTATTTTTGAGCTATAAAACCATCTGTAATTTAATAAATGTATATGTGAATGACATATCCATAGAAACAAGATGGTGATGGGCTCCCAACCAGAAAGTTACATAGCACACCTTTAAGAAACAAGGAGTAACAAACTCTTTTTAGATTAACATGTGGCTCTCCTGTTATTTTGCTTAGATAATGGTCTACAAGGGGGAACAGCTGAGCATCTCTGCGCCAGCTTGGCAAATGCTTCAGTGGAGCTGAGGCAGTGTGTAGCTTCCTGTAAGCACATAGCAGCAACCACAAAACAAAAGAATGTTTTTCAGAATGTAAGTTCAATAGTAATATATTTCTTTATCTTTATTTTATTGTGTATTTAGAAATGTATTAATTTATTTTTACCACAGCGAAATTGCTCAAAAACAAATAAATCTAGTATGTACATAGCCAGACAAAACTTTTCATATACTTTCTTCTCCAGTGTCTTTTTTCTTTATATTTACTGCTTTCTATTTTACTTACTGAAGACATCAAATATATGAACCCAAGATGTATGAAATTATGTAGCAATGAAAAGGGTTCAATAACTCTAAATATGTTTTATATTTTAGTTTCAGATCATAAACTAGCCAGCCTTTGCTTTGTTGGCAGCACTGTACACCTATGGCCTTCTCTCAGTTAGTTTCAAGGTGAAGTTGCCTTAAATGGTTTTCACTTCACAGGTGTGCCCTTGCCAATAGTGTCTAAAGCAGTGATTAAAGCAAAGGGTGGCTATTTCGAAGAATTTAAAATATAGAATAGTTATTTAAAGAGTTATTTCACTCTTTTATGTTTACAATATTTCCTTCATGTTTATTCATAATTTTGATGCCTTCATTGAGAATCTATAATGTAAATAGTCATGAAATGGTCATTAAAGGACTATTACCTAAAATTATCTAAACATTGACTGGCAGTGTCTTTAAATGTTGTACAGAAGACTTAATATTGGACTTTTGTACCTGCAGGAGAATGAAGAATGGTTCCTTGTGGCGCGAGTGATTGACAGGGCCTGTTTCATTGTGATGGCCCTGGTGTTTTGGATTGGCACAGTGGCCATATTTCTCATGGGACATTTCAATAAAGCACCCTCTTCACCTTTTCCTGGGGACCCAAAGACCTACCTCCCCTCAACAAACCTGACGGAGAGTGACTTTCTGGCCTGAAAACTGTTAACCCCAAAAACAGCTGATGCACAGGAGGAGCAATACAATCAAATCAGAAAATCTCAACCAATTGGTTATTATTATTAGGAACATGTGCTTTGCTGCGTAAGCCAGACTTTTACTTTTCAAGTGTGTCACTGTTCTTCTTGTTAGTTTACCCTTGTTTTTAATGGCAAAGCTCATAAAAAGCACAATATACTATTTTACTGTGTATGTCTACTACTTAAACATCAGCAAATAATATGATGAAAATGTTTAGTTTATTACCTAATTTCTTGGTGAAAACTATATTAACTAATGTCTCTGATACTTTTTATTATTAGGGATTGTACCCAATTATGTAATAAAGTTAATATGTTTATGTAGCTGACCTAAAATTGCATCTTTCTTTCCAAAACACATTCTACACCTCTTGTGAAAAGTCAGTGCACTATTGCTCCTACCTCTGGAGCAGGATTACAATTACATGGCTGAATGGTGCCTTTCTACAGAGCCACAAAAGCCAGATCCGGCTGGTTGGGATGGAAACAGAGACAAGGAAAAGGAGGGAGTTACAATCCTCAGACACAAACAACAAACACAACAAACCAAATACTACCAAGGGACTTCTCTCACAAACGTTTAGGATATGCTACTGCTCAGTGGCATCTGGACTTGACTACAGCATCAGCGGAGTTTGCTGATTTCTAACCTTTTTGCCTGAACTGGTTATGACTATGTCGGCTGTGACCAACCAGCCTCATCCCTTCGGTCACCTGGAGCGTGAAAAGCACATCGAAATGATTTTTAGGACTTTCCAAAACAGGAATGGAACTTCATGTGAGTGTCTTGTTGAGTCTGCTAAACCTCACAATAAGAGTACTTGTTGGGAATCTCAGGAGGAAGTTTCAAAAAACAAGAGTGAACCAAAAAAACAGAGACATGAAGATAAGAGGCCTGCAGGTGGTCAAGGGACTGACTTGTCGATTTTGGATCTGGTTGAGCAGTTTCATGTGAATGCTAGACCAGAGCTACAAGGTAAGCAATGATACAAATGAAAACTTTTGGCTGAAAAGAGCAAGTGTTTCAAACTGTAGTGTTTCAGGTCCTCACTGTGTCCCCAGGAGGGTGTACAGTATATCTGCCAACAGTGACAGGTTGGACCTGCTTGTGGCTATAGAAGGTAGGCCCTCATGAATGCTTTTTGAAACTATGTCTATCAAATGTAACTTCTAAAAAGTTTTTTTTTTTTTTCTATTTTCTTGGTAGAGAGTTCATGCTTGTGTCTTCAGTGTTGTGGCCCAGCAAGAGCCTGCTCACTGAAGGGTATTGACTGTGAAGGTCGTCACGTCTTTTATTTTGAAAGACCCTTCAGAATGGATGCGTGTTGCTTAGGCTGCTGCCTTATGGAGATGAGGGTCTATACAGCCCAAAGACAACTCATAGGAACTGTATGCCAACGGTAAGTAATGTTAAATTAGGATACCAAACTAGGTTTTCTGATCCAGCAGTATTATAAACAGTGACAAACAAGTCAGTCAGTGAAGCAAGGAAGTGTCCACCGACCACTGCTTTTTTACTGCAATTTATTCTCTTGTTTGCCTCACTGTGTGATTTTCAAACTACTATCTGATCAGTTCTGTACAGCCCAGTGAGGTGACTGCAAATGTGATTTGGGGAATAACATTTTAAAAATGCATTCATCTGAAAATTAGTTGTGAAAATTTGAGATGACCGTATTGTTACAACTTGATTGAGCTGGGTCATCTTTGAAGCTGCAGCTTTCAAAATAAGTAATGACCAGAATCAAATGTGGATCAAGAAAAAAAAACAACATCTGAAACAAAACAGATGGAGGAAGGACTGGGATTACACAATGTATTTGTTTTGCCCATGGCTTTATATTTATTATAGGCATATAATACATACATACATACATAACTGGGTCATGTGATTGCTCAGTCTGATCTGCGTGTGTACAGAATACAGAACATTGGTTTTGAGTTGATATACTATTTTGCATTTCCATGCATGCCTTTTGTGCCATGAGAGCTTTTTTATTGACGTCTCTGGCCACCCATTGCTATAGTACTTGTCCAGTCTGTCTCTAAATAGCACAGAGTGCTTGTAGAGTCCCACACTGTAGGGCTGTGGTCTAAACCTGGGGGTGAAAGCAATACACAGCTGTCTGCCCAGAGCCACTGGAAGAATGTGGCATCCTTTCTTTGGGGAATGCTGGGCTAATGAGGGCAATGACCGCGCTAGCCTTCTGCGTAGACAAACTGATTCTTTATCTGATTCCTGCTACCCGAGCTGTGTTTGTCCCTTTGTTTTACAGTTGATTGTTATCAATTATGACTGACATCTCAGACATTTCAGGTTAGAGGCCTATTTGGTAAAAATATCCCCCTTAGTTGTACTCAAAGAAAGCAGGGCCCATATTGAACTCCTCTAACATCAGGAGAACAATGATTTTGAGGCTGCAGAATCATGACAGCTGAAAATGTGGTCAACTGAGCATCTACGACTGACCTCTGCTGTGGGTGAGGCTGTTGCCACAGTGTGCGTGCTCGATGGCAGTTTACATAAATGAATTATATTAAATTACTGTTGCTGGATTGAGATTTGGCTTTTGTCAAATGGCTGTTGACAGGTGGAGCATGTTCACCCCTCTTTTGGAAGTGTGTGATGCAAGTGGAGTGGCGATACTCAGACTTCAAGGCCCTTGCTGTCTGTGTCGTTGCTTATCCAACCAAGAGTTCCAGGTATGTGCTTTGAATTAAAATAAATATTACCAATAAAGCAAAATATGAAATAAAAAAAAAAACTTATCAAAATTAACTTCAGATTATGGCAAACACTGGAGACAGAATTGGAACGATATGGAAGAAGTGGCCAGGTTTTAGTGTTCAGCAAAATATGGACCATGAATATTTTGGATTAAATGGTGAGTTTTTATATTTCTCTTCTATGCTCTTTATTCCATGACTATTTTATTAAATTTGCCATTTCAGTTCCACAGACTATGGAGTCTGAGACAAAACTTGTGTTGCTGGGGGCAACATTTCTTTTGGTACGTTTTTTTTTTTTCCCTTCTATTTTGATTTAGCAAATTTCCTATCTCATAAAAATATTTAAAATAAAAAATTCTCTTTACAGAGCTATATGTACTTTGAAATGAGCTAAAAAGAAACTGCTACAACCAAACTGGAGATAGTGGACTTACATAAAAAATCAGCAAGAAATTCTCAGGAGATATTAAAAAACATGCATGGGAAGATTTTTCTCAATGAGGGCATCTATTGAGTACAGAAAACAAATATTGGAAACAAAAACGTCTTAAAGAAACTGCATATTTGACATGTCTTGGTATAAATCTTGTCTTTTTATTAAGCTCTGACAACGAGGTTTGTTATCACTTGCTGAGCTGCATTGTTTCAGCTGAATTTAGACATTAATCTCAAACATGTGTCTCGATTAAAATGTTATGTAGTCTCTCAGTAATTTCTACAAAATATAAAAATCATTTTCAGACCATTTATATACAACAGTTAAAGATCTCTTCATATTCATAAAACCATGGCAAAGACAAAACAGCTGAAGAGAAACTGGTTTTGAGGCAAACACGAGACCTTCTGCCAGCTCAGTCTCTTGTGAATTAACCACAGGAAAAAAAAAAAAAAAAAAAAAAAAGACATTTTAAGTCAATTCTATAGTCTTTGAATGGACTGTATTTACAAATACAGTGGGCAAGACACAACAAGTATTTGCAATACCTCTTCAAACAAATATATTGTAAATAAATTTCACTGTAATAAAATTGCATGTAGCTGCAACCCTGCTTGAGTCCCAATAAAACAGATAAAGTTTAGACATGAAATGTGATGTTAAACAATAAATGGCATGTAGATGAACATGTTGGTTCTGATGTATTTTGTCAAGTGCACTTTGATAACGCGTACAGCTCAGCTAACAGTCAGCTCATAGCCTCCCTCTGGTGGCAAGTTCATAAATGTGTAACTTGCTTTACAAAAACAGGGAGACTGAGGCTGCTTTAGTTGATCAACTATTAGATGTTTCTTGTCTGCTTGGTTCAGTCTGTCGTTTGCTGAACATTTTTTTGGTTTGAATACAACAAAGACTTGTCTTCTTCCAGTTCTAACCTTCTCAAGTCTTTATGCAGTGCCAGTCCATGCAGAAATATTCTTCGGGCTTGCAATCCCCCAGAACCTCACAAATGCACACACCTACCTGTCACAAAAACATTAATATAAGCAAAGACATTTTAACATGCATATTTTGTAAAGTAAAAAAAAAATATATTTTTTTAAATACCATTGTTGCGGGGGTTATCGACTGCCACTAGCATTCACCAGCCCATGGAAGTCTTCCCATGCTCTGCAAAGACAGCCAATGTGCAAATGTATTAGTGTGTCACTATAAGATGTAAAATTAATCAGAGGTAATCAAGGCAAGATAAAACAACTTAAGAAAGAGAAGAAAGACAGTAAATAATAAAACAGGTTAGACATACATACTTAATGCTGTCTGTATGGGTCTTATACTCCATTATAGTGTTGGGAGGAAGGTTCAGAACTCTACGAAGGGTATCTCGAATTCGGGCAGTGGTCGCTTGGTCACTAGCAGTTTTGTTCCAGATAGAAATAATGTCCTCCTGAGAAAAAAAATAATCCATTCACACAACACAAGGTCAAGACCAAAGAAGATAAAATTATGTAATTAGAGTTACCTGGAAGCGAACTGAAACCACAGCACCACATATTTCTTCTCCAACCATAAACTGTTCACCCAGCATTGCTAGAATGAGGTTCTCCCAGCATCGAGATGCCAGACCTTTCCTCAAACGTATGATCCATTTGCCCCCCATCTTGTTGGCATCATCCTACATACAACCATGCCTTGTGAAAAAAGCTATTGAGACATTTTAATAATATATTACAGTATAACCGGCTGTACCTCCCACATAGGTTTTATTCCCTCTTTGAAAAGGTGAAAGTCACTGTGCCCCGTTAGGTCACCGGGTCGAATCATGTGACTGTAAAACCGCCAGAACTGCTCCACCTAAAGAAAAATTTGCATTAACCATTGGACAACATCAGATGTTTTTATTAAAAGCGTGTAGTTGGTTAACGGACCGAGGCAAAGCTGCCAATCTGTTTGATATTCTGCTCATAACTTTGTGTGCTGGCTGGTCTCCCTGGAGTGCGTCTGGAGTACCAGAAAGTGTAGTTGTATTGCAGAGGATGCTCGCCTGCACCTGGAACCACCATCTACAAACAAAAGACACGTTTGTAGATAACATAGTAATTCTTAACACTATGCAAAGAGAATCAATCACCTTTTTCTTAGAAATGTTCTGTTCCTTTTCGTCGTCTTCAATTTTTTCCTTCTCACAGTCTTTCGGTGGGCCTTGGTCCTGGTCGTGGTCTCCACTGTCATCGTCTTTCAAACTGAAGGAGAGTAAATCGGATTAAAAGATAAAAATAAAAAAGTTTTTGCACACTGGCCATCTGAGTGTGCTATGCATTTGTTCACTTTTAAGTTGCTGCTCCTTGCATTTGCACCTCTATAAGAACTTTGGTGTACGTTTTCTTTCATTTGAGTAAATCGGATTTTGTCAAGTTGTACATTTAAAATACATGTGAACAACTGCATAGACTGTAATATTACACACGGTGCACTCCAATTTAAAGGCATGATTTTTATTGCTACCTTTTCATCTCATATACTGAGAAAGTGATCCAAACGCAGTATTACTGAATTAATTGATATTTAAGGGTAGCCTATTTACTATATTAAACTATTATTGAAAAGAGGACATACTATGAATCAATCCATGTTAGCGGCTTTCAAGCTAACAAGCGGCTAACTCGTGTCTAGGCAAAATATCGTGTCTCTTTCAGTGCTCGTTTTACACCATTAGGCCGAGGCTTCGGGGCCTACCTTCCTCCTGCTAAGCTAAAGCTAACAACACTGGCTTTCAGGAGAGATCCAATATACATGTGCTATCAGCTATTGTCGATATGTGTAAGTATTTGTTCTCACCTCTTTCCCATGTTGAATTCGAGACTAAAACCAAATTTGCAGATCCAAGCTACATATGACACACCTCTTTAGCATGCAACTGTAGCTGTTGGAATCATAAGCTATCTGATGATGTGTCTTTATAACAGGAAGTCACAGGAAGCCCGCTCTTCGAAAGATATCACACAAATACAATCGGTTACTCACGCGTCAAATTTGTTGTTCATAATTTTCTAGGTAAAATAATTTCGGAGTCCAAACAGCCTCCTGGAATCCGACGGAACGGCAGCGCGCATTGCGTGTGCGCGCGTGCATGCGGGGATCACTATGTCTGTGCTCAGCTGGAGAGCAGCAGTATGCAGTACTATGTGTACAATCCCTCAGTATGCAGTACTGTGTGTACAATCCCTCAGTATGCAGTACTGTGTGTACAATCCCTCAGTATGCAGTACTGTGTGTGGAATCCCTCAGTATGCAGTACTGTGTGTGGAATCCCTCAGTATGCAGTACTGTGTGTGGAATCCCTCAGTATGCAGTACTGTGTGTAGAATCCCTCAGTATGCAGTACTGTGTGTAGAATCCCTCAGTATGCAGTACTGTGTGTAGAATCCCTCAGTATGCAGTACTATTCAGTAATCTAACAACGAATATCAATAGTGGATACACAAGTGTCTAAAGACTATTTATACAGGCTAACGGACAGAATAAAACCAAAGACCCAAAAAAGTTGAGACTTTTATTATTATTATTCAGAGCCACACATTACAAAATAATTATAATTAACAAAAACTCTAGCACTTTGACTTAAGTACCTGCTTTAGGGGCAATTTTCAAAAACACTGTTCAAATATAGGCAGTAGGGTAAACTCATGGATCTATACTTTACATGGGCAAACTTGATGACCCTGCTGTTGCAACTAAACAGTATATAAACCTAATGAATAGAGGGAGATGGGAGGACTGCTTTGGCATGGTATGGCACGTTATGGTGTCGTTTTGTTGGCTCTCCTGTTTGAGACCATCAGTCGCCCCATGGCCCCTGTGCCTCTCATAAGAGAGGACTTTGTTCTTGGCCAGAAAGCGCACCAGTGAGTGAATGGGCAAGAGCAGCAGCAGGCCCTTCAATGGCGGCTGTTTGTTTACACCAGCCAGTCCCGTCATACCTCATTAGCAGCCCAGCCCACCGACAGCCTCTGATGTCCTAATGGCTGATAAGTGTGTGACTGCCCACAGTCCAGGGCCTCAGAAACTCCTGATAAAGAGGCTATGAGTACCGACATACATCCTCACTAATTTTGCTTGCATTCCTCAACATTCATGGTACACATGCATACATAGACATGCACACAGTGCCGGGCTGGTAAACATGAACTGAAGATATAGTTCTTTCATCCTGTGCCAGAGGCCATAGTGAGGTTAGCCGAAATCAGTGGAGCAGCAGTCGGCACTACTTCTGCATCAAAGATGTACAAGATATCTGCCGCAAAGAGACAAGCAAAAAATAATGATTTAATGCTTTAAATAAATGTTCAAATATTATTCTACTTGAGTATTATATACCCAATCCAACAATTTTTTGTTCCTGAATCAGAGCTAATTTCCAAAACTAATACAGCTATCAGTGGATCACTACTTGAAACCCCTTGATTATGCCACCTATTTATAGTACTATAATTGAAAATTAACAAACCTCTTGAATGGCTTTTCCAAGTGTCTCTTGACATCTCACCACTTTCCTGAAATAGCAATATGTTAAAATGTACCTGTAAAAGTGGAATAACATTTTCATCTGCAATCTAGTCCTACCTGTATACCCTACGAGATATGCAGAGGGTGAAGTTGGCAGGACAGTCAGGCTCGTATGTAGACGGCACAATGGTGTAAACTCCAGGAGAAAGACTGCACGATAGAGCCACAACCTGGCTGTAGCAGTGAGGAATACAGCTGGCTACAAGTTCATTATTTTTTGGAGACTTGGACTCGGGTATACCATCTTGAGTCTAAAAAGATTTAATATCGATATATATATATATTAGTATAATATAAATATTATTTAATTAGCTTAGAATACCTCTAATTCCAGAGTGGACTACTGTACTTCTAGTAATTGACTCACCTTGTAGACATGAAAGCCAATTGGATGTAAATTGTTTTCAGAGGGGTTTTGATGCAATGTGATTTTGATGTTGACTCCTGGAGTCTGCATGGTGTCATTGCACACACTCAACAGGAAGTGTGGGTTACACCAGTGAGAATGGAAATTCCTGCTTCCTCCTGCAGTGCTTCCCTCGATCCAAGCTCCCTGAAAGTAACTATTCTCCCATTCTCCTCCGAGTGTTAATGGCAGTGACAGTGCTGGGCTTTTCAGTGCACTGTGGAGTAACCAAAATTTTAATTTATTGTAAATTATAAGGAAAAATCCAACCAGTTGTGCTTTTGAAAAAGTAAAGACATGTTTGCAAAACTTTGACAGGTTAGAACTCATGTGATATTTTATTACCTGAAAGAAGTGGCTGAAGAAGAAAAGACCCTTAGGAGAAATCGGGCCTCAGCTTCTGGCTGGTAGGTGCTGGGGATCATAAGGTAGTATCCAGGCTCTAGCTCCTGATGGAGGACCACTTCTCTATCATATGCATGGCAGTGAGTAGAAGCAAATGGAGCTGTATTTAACACTTGACTCAAATTAAAACGCCTCTTCTCCACCTGGAAAAAACAAGAGGATAATTATCCATTGACAGGTGTCTCGTCATGAAACAGTTCTGCTAACTATATAACTATGCAAACCTTCCAAATGTGCAGGGCAATAGCTTGGTAATGCTGGTGCTTATTAATTCTGAGGTCTTCAAATAGCATTTGTACCGATTTGTCCATCCTCTTATTTTCTTTATGTTGCAGGAGTGCTACCAACACCTCTCCTCTTTCTCTAACTTTGAGCCAGTATTTTGGATTGGTGCTGTAGCTATTGCTGTTCCTACTACCACCAGCAGAGCATCCCTTTATCCACTCACCAGCCAGCTGGTGACGGTGTACTAACATGTGTCCTGCAAAATAGGCCAATGATGACTAAATAACAAAAATATTTCATTTACAACCAAAATATGCTTAAAATACCTGAGTAGATGCTTATAAGGTGTCCATTCTCATCAACTTTATATCCTGCAATAACATCATCAAACATACATACAAACTCTTCCTCATCCAACCAAAATTCCCCTTGTGAAATTCTTGCTTGCAAATCCATTGCACATAAAGGATCAAGAGAACTCCAACTATGTCCACTGCAACATAAGATACAAATAACTTTTTCAAAGACCAAATGAAAGACAAGCACACAAAAAACATGCAGACTAACCCTTCACCCCAGGACCCAGTCCAACAGCATCTACCCCAGGGATTTCTAATCCGGAGAAGATGTACTTTGTCTCCTGACATGGTGCTCACTTCTAGCCACTCTAAGACAATTAGGGCATGATACTGACCTAGGTCACTGGCCTCTTCAACTGTAAAGTTTAAACAAGAGGTAAGTAATAATACAAAGACCCGTATATTTTTGAAAGATTTTAGTGTTGCCTTCTAACCTGCTCTCCTGCTGTTAATGGAGCAGCTAAGTATGCAGTTATCCTTCCTAAACTTCACAAGGTCTGGCCTTCTTCTGACCAGACCTGCCTTTTGTTGTTTATCATTCTCTTCTTCTGTTCCAAAGCTACCCAAACTCCAGTGCTCAGCCAGGCCACCAGTAAGGTCAACCCAAGCCTCAGATACTTGTCCTGCCCAAAGCCTCTCATAAGAGCCATAGAGCCTGAAAGAGAGAGAGGAAACTGCCTATTAGTAGACAATTACTATCAAACCAACAAACGTATATAAAATATAAACTTCTCACTTGGCATAAGCTTTTTCCAACAGTGCTACCCAAAAGGAAGTTGGGGAAAGGCACCGAGAAAAACATGGTTTTAAATCAATACACGGCAAGAGGTCATCAATGATAACATCTTTCCAGTGACCATACTGCCAAAAACAAAAATGAAAAATCCCTTTGTATCCACTGTCTCCCCATGTAGGCTGGTCTGGTGGAATCACCTACAGAGTTAAAATATTATTAAAATAATTGATATCATGCCACTAAAGGAAATGTGAAAATACTGTTACTGTTCATGGTACCTTGTTTAGTAAATGTTTGTTTTGCAGTAAGACTGTGCAAGCACAAAGGAGCCAGCAGTCTCCCAATAAACCTTGCTTTGCATGTCCCAAACTGATATCTTGAGGAAATAACTCTGGTGACTGGCAGATCTCCTGAAATACAGAACACACAGATCATGATTTACAAAGTTTCAGGTGGATTTAGACATTCAATCCTATGTTATAAACTATTTATAAACTGAACTATTATTACTGATTATCCCTGAACTGCAGCTAACCTGGGGGCGCAGCCAGGTGACGCTGCCCTTGAGTTTAATGAGGGGAGTGGAGCAATCTGACAACAGGGCTGAGTCATCTGCAGGAAATTCCGAGTCCACATACAAACCCGCGTCTTCATTCTCAGCCTGTCCTCCTCTCTCCATCGTCTTCTTCAATAAGCCCACCCACGAAGTGGATGAACAGCTAGGATGACCATCTCGTCCATGTTACACTATGGGACAGAGAAAAAGTGAGAGTGCGAGTAAAGGAAAAGACTGGCTATGTCAAGTCTAAAAAAATCAACGTAAGCGTATTAGAATTTATTCCTACCTCCCTCTGGTCTAGTATGGTCCTCCTCCATCAAAACATAAGCTAAGCGTTAGCTCTGTTTACACTAGCTAGATGCAATTAATGATCTCCTCATTGTAATATTGCCTATCTTGTTTGATGGTCTTACGAGAGCCCTCAAATAAATTATTCAACGGGTTGCATGAGTATTCTTCAAGGATTCACATCACATCCCTGCTGCTGCTCAAATCATAGCTCCATGCCTCAAATCTTTTCCGCTGATCTGTTTCACTCATGAGGTGAATCCTTCCTGTGCTCTGAAACACTACCTCCGCCTAGTGGTAATAGACGACATTACACGCAACCAGACTTAGATTTTTTTATTGAAATTTGTGGTGAAACACGTTTTTTCCATTGTATATACAGTGTATATTTACTTACAGTCATATTAAAGCAAACAACACAAAACATTAACTTGATGGGTGAAATGCAGAAGGATAATTTCCCTACAGGGATAATAAAAGATAATAAAAATAAAGAAATAAATAAATAAAAAACTTTTAAAAATAGACCTGTGAGATAAGATAACCGCTATAGATCCCAATGGAGAAATTCCAGTGTTCAAGAACAACAGGAGCATAGGAATGTGCAATCAAATGTCAAGAAGAAATTAAATCAAAGAAATTAAAGAAATTAAATTAAATATGTTTTAACAATGATATTATGGCTGAGGCCCATTGTTCAAATGATCCAATGTCCATAATAATTATAACCCAGGCATTTACAACCTGCATGCTAGAATGAAACTGTATTTTATTTATTTATTTATTTATTTATTTATTTATTTTGGGCAAGTAAAAAAAAAAGTATTTTAAATAATACCCATTATTCGGGGCAACATAAAACACGTTTTATAGGTTTAGGCATAATGACATGTGGAATATTCCCCCAAAAAAATAATTTTTGTGTTGGAGTTTCTTGACCTAGAAACGGACCCTCTCTCAAACCTCACCATGACATACTGAGAGCAGCCCACAACAAACATATGCACTTTGATGTCAGATAAGAACTGCTGACTCTATCTTCGTACACAGTTAACATTATATGGTCTTAAAACTTAAAATAACTTGTAATAAAGATTAATTGACCAATAAGAATCCAAAATATTAGTTCAGATCATTTTCTTCTTCCACTGATCAAAGCTAAAAAAAAAAAAAAAAGAAAAGAAAAATCATTATCAGAAGTTGATTATGCCAAAATTAAAGAGGAGATTTTGAATGAGGAAAAAGATCATACTGTGGAACAGTTTCCATAGCCCTTTTCACCCAGTGGCTGTCAGGGTCTGCACATAGCAGTTTTGTTCCCATCCCTTGTTTTTTAGGTATCACTGTTAGGAAACTGTAAACACAATTAAAAATATTTAATTGTATTTACGAAAAAAGATAATACTTTAACCAATATTTACTCACATTATGGCTCTGATGTCACATAACTCTGTCATTTCTTGAACGACGTAATATAACAGTGCATTTTTGGGGGGTCTAATTGGATCATATCTTGTACAGCATTTACTTGAACCTGAAAATAGGAAAATAAATATTTTAGGATTGCAATACAGAGCTCTTCACTTTCAGTTATCTACAGTATTTCAATATCAATCATAAATTCATACTCACTGCTTTCCCCAAGCATCAGAATTACCACCATCACGGTTGCACACACAGACAGGTTGGCCATCTTTCATGAACGTCTTATTGTCACGATTAAAATATTCTACCTCACAGTGGAACTTAAATACTTGACAACGGAAACCTCAATGCATAACCTAACCCACCTTTTACGTGACCTACTATAAAAGTGAAATTGTGGTCAAAAAGCCCCCTTTGCTTGGAATAGATCAGTTAATACAGATAAGATAGACAAGATGGTAAGTACAAAATGGGTTGGGGCAGGAAATTGATACATACAGTATTGTCCAATGCAAATACATTACAAAACCTTAGCTACAACTTTAATATACAACTCCACTGTCATAATTGCAATGACCTCAAAATGAATCTTGGTTGTAAAAGTGCTATTTTTAACAATGGAAAGTGAGTGATATAAGACTTGGTTGGGTTGGAAAGTTTAATCAAGCAGTTTTTGTTCTCCATGGCCTACTTAATGCTAAAATGGGTGCATGTTCCTCTTGTTGAGGTTTCTTGGCCTAGAAACGGACCCCCTCTCTTTAACCTCACCATGTCATACTCGGAGCAACCTGCAGTAAATGCAATTATGCACTTTGATGTCAGATAATAACTCTGACAAAAACTCAATGATGTTATTTACTTATATATCATTTAAATAGTCTTAAAACCAAAAAGGGTGTGACATGAGTTGACTAATTGATTAATAAGTGTCAAAAAACTTTATGTACACTTTCAGGCTTTTTATTTTTATTTTTTTATTTATTTTTTTAAGATGTGATGTATGAAACTAAGTGTAATCTCCCATTACTATCCATACTTCTCTTTGTGTGTTCAGAATGTATTGGAGTTAGGAGGGGAATTATTTGGACACAGTAGCTCACACATTACAGTATATTATAATAAAAAACGCAAATATATAAATGGTAATAATACATAAGTAGCAAAAATAGAAAAAGTAGCAAACATAGAAAAAGACTGGTGACATATAAGGCATAACATAACATAACACGACAGGTTTATGTATTAAATAAGGGTAAGTTGGGTAAGTAGGCTACTATGGTAGGAATGTAGTCGTGTATCTCTCAGTGTTTGAGCAGAGCTGTATTGATATGAGATGTCTTCTTAAAACCATATGTTCAACTACTGTGGATTTGATCTTAAATTGAAATTCACAGATGAATGTGTTAACTGGAAAGTACAGGTTGGCACCCACAGGACAACAAACTGAGGACAACAAAAATATGAATAATAGGGTTTATTAATAAGTCACTTTTCATTCCAAAAAGAAGAATTCCTCAGAATGCTGTTGTATTGGTCATCTAAAAAGATTACAAAAGTTATTCAAAATCAGAATCAGAACCAGAAGACGTTTTATTTTGTATACTTCAATGATATGGTTGGATAACAGCAAATAAAATATGAACAAAGATTTTTAAAAAAAGGCACGCATAAAGTTATTTGAATAAAATAAACTGTATGTGTAGTATGGACAAAAAATATATATATATATAGTTTAAAATAGCATTGAAATTTTGCATTCTCATTCCATCTTGGTCATGGAGAGGGGAAAGATAAGGGGGTTTTGGTGAAATTGTCGATGTATGTAGGGCTGGAAACTTGATCGGTGCTGCTTATAAAAACAGGTGCTTCACCTCTCCCCCTTGTGCACTTTGCAGACAAGATGGGTTCAACCAGTCCCCAGATCTCATTACTCCTGCTCTCAGCTCTGTGCCTGCTTTCTTTCAACACTCTCTACGCATCTGGAGGTAAAGACACTTTAAAATAGCTTCAACTTTTTCATGTTTAATGTTTTCTTTCAATAATACGTCTTTGCCTCCCCACAGCGTATATTTCATGTTGCAGAAAGTACTCTACAGTGAAAATACCCTTTAAATGGATAAAAGGTGTGTCTATTCAAACAGACACAGAATATTGTGATATCAATGCTATTATGTGAGTATTTCTTTACTATATATATTTATACTTAATTGAACCACAGTTTATTAATGTAATGTATGTTTGGGTACAGTTTCCACACAAAAAAAGGAATGGCATGTTTTGATGCGGCTTCAAACTGGGTGATGGATTATGTGAACCGTTTCAGGTACAATAGTGTTCAGATTATGTTCAGAAAAAAAAAAAAACCCCAAACACCTATATTTTGTATTAACTGATAACCTTTACTTATATTTCAGGAACAAAGCACAGCTGGTTCACATGAGAACTACTCATAAATAGAAAAGATATTTGTATGCGTCACTCTGATCGAGTGTAAAGTGTATTTTGTTCATTGATCAATGATTTGTATATAGTAAAATATTATAATATGAAATACTATGTATTCTTTACTATGTATTCTCCTTCTTCTTCGTGTGTGTGTGTGTGTGTGTGTGTGTATATATATATATATATATATATATATATATATATATATATATATATATATATATGTGCGTGTGTGTGTATATATAGAGAGACAGAGACAGAGAGAGAGAGAGAGAGAGAGAGAGAGAGAGAGAGACAGAGAGAGAGAGACAGAGAGAGAGAGACAGAGAGAGAGAGAGACAGAGACAGAGACAGAGAGGGAGAGAAATGTTTGTGTTTTGTGAGACCAGTTTTTGTTTTTGTCAGTTAGTCTATACAATACATTCTCATACAGTCATTTTCTTTCGCTTTATTACTTATTGTTTACTTGCCTTTTTTTCTTGTAGCAAAGCATAAATTATCACAAAAGCTTTAGACTTGAGCACCGAGCCTGTTTAGACGGACTATGACCCTGTAACACCTGATTAAACACTAGATGGCAGCAGAATCCCATAATAAAGAATTAGTCTACTGTAAAAGGACCAGGACATGTCCCCCGGAAATATTTGTGATTATTATATTATTTGTATTAACGAACAAAGAAACAAACAAAATCTTTTTTTATTATTATTTCAGTTAATTCTTGATTCTTGGGCAGTTGTCAGTTTGTAGTGAAGATCCACAGCCCAGGCCTTGCCCCCGTGTGTGTCCAGTCCGGGCTTGAGTCGCATGGGTCTGTCCCAAACTGCTTAAAGACCAGAGCCGCCGCGGTTCCATCACCTCCACTGTTCTGCACCAGTGAACTGAGAGCTTTGCTATGAATAATACACATGGAGGGGCAACTGCACCGAGCCGTAAACGGCATCAGAAATGCTGTTTGATTCAATTAAATAATGACATGATACTCCAATGTTCTATTTAAAATAGGCTTTATTGAAATTAAGCATCAAATACAACGTAGTAGAAGTAGAAAAATTCAACTTTTG
Source organism: Taenioides sp. WSHXM2023 (assembly GCA_029959045.1). Lineage (NCBI taxonomy): Eukaryota > Metazoa > Chordata > Actinopteri > Gobiiformes > Gobiidae > Taenioides > Taenioides sp. WSHXM2023. The sequence continues at coordinate 18,136,759 of CM057096.1, read as the reverse complement.
ATTGTGTGAGTGTGTTTCACGCTCAGTGGGTCACTAGTGTTTGGTCTTTAGGCTGTAGCTTTATCTAATATTTTCAAATGTGCATAAATAGTCATGTAGGCTATGTGTTCTAACTTCTAACTTGGAAAATCATGTCCAGTTTTACATGCAGTGTCAAAGTCATTTAATATAACAAATACATTAAGCCTATTTATTTACACTAGCAACGACTTCTTTTGCGCCTACTTAAAAAGTCTTTACTAATTTTGTTAAAGGAATAAATTATGGCTCTTTGATGTTGGTGGTTTTCAGATTCTATAATGTGATGATGTTAAACTCTCACATGGCCACTTGGCCACTACTACACTACATTGTACTTTACCATGCAATATCCAAACATTTATTTTACAAATGTTAAACTAGACCCAATAACTCAGCGCATTACAACAAAAATAGGCATTTTAACAATTTTCATTTTGGCTTCACTCATCTGTATTAAATATTGGCCTGTAGAATGCTCAGATGTCATCTGAAACATAACATAACGATGACATAATGGCCAAGATTTCAAACAATTCATTTAATTTTATCGGCCATGTTTATAACTGATCTATGACACATTTCACACTAGAGACACCCATTTGGTTCGAGACGGTCAGAGGAGGTTATAGACATTTTCCCATGATGCTGTGGGGCGTCAGTGTAGCAAACATTATAACATATTACACCCTGAGATCGGCAGACAGGTCTTCTATCATCGTAGCATTTACACACCCACCCACGCACGCGCGCGCACACACACACACACACACACACACACACACACACACACACACACACACACACACACACACACACACACGCACACACACACACACAAAAATAATGAGCCATCCTCCATCATAGGTGAAAACAATTCGACTTCACTATTAGCTCTTCCCCTTTGTCCCAGCACATTTGCAGCTGGAGCAAACAAAACACACTTAGTGATCATTTCCTTTAGTGCTATAATCTTTCTGTCCTTTGTTCTGACTTGTCACTCATTCACGCATTGCCAGATACACAGTTAACGCAAAGATAACCGAGCCCGCTGTATAATTAGACAAACAAAAAAGAGAGGGATGAAACGTCTAAAGGAGAAGAGACTCCAAATGATTACACATTCACTCTGCTTCCTTCCCCCTTGCACACACAACCGCCAATTAAAGCCGTGGAGAGGAGGATGAGGACAAGCTCAGAGCCAGAATGCTATTTGTGTCTCTATGTCCCTCTGCCCCTGAACACTAGAGAGGACACGAGAAGAAGTACAGAAAATAGGAAAACTAAGACGTATACAACACAAAAGAAAAAAAATAAAATCACCAATGTAGTCAAACATCTTGTAGTTTAGGAGTAAATGCTATTTCTGTTGAACCACAAACCCTTAAATATTTTTTTTAGAGAAGAATAGGTTGAATTCGCTGCACTAGGATTTGATGATGTCATGCTTTCAGATGGAGGGCAGGGGTCTTGGTAGTTTTTGGAAGAAAAAATTATGATCCACAGATGTTGAATCTTATCAATACTCTTCTCTTCCCTCATCTCTTGGCTTCACAAACTTGGCATTTTAATTCTGTGGTTTATAGTTGTGTATTTTGTTTTGTTTTTATATTTTCAATTCAACATTTTGGGGTTTGAATAATGGCATAGGAGACACAGGACTACAGAAATACGTAAAGCAGCTATCATAGAATTAATCTCTATTTTAAACTGTGGGTTTTCTAAAATAAATGCATCATATTGGTAGCTAGTTTTTCCCCTTACATGTGAAAGTTTTGATAACGCCTTCAAGTACAAAAAATACAGTACAAATAAAAAACATAAGGAAGATTTGTACACAAACTACACCCCTTCCTGTCAGATCCCTCCACTGTGACCTGGAGTGCAAAGAAGGTAATGCATTATGAGTCAGAGCTGGAAATTAGCTTTGGCTACAATCCTGTAAATATCTACAATAAAAAGTTTTTCTTTTGCATTATCTTGTCTTCTAAATTGCATTGTCCCTTTAATAAATGAATACAAATACAAATTAGCAACCCTTTGGTTCATAACTGCAGACCATTCCCTATTGCAGGAAAGATCCACATAGTAATTAGGGATGCACGAATCCGATACTGATATTGGATACGGACGTTGATACACAAAAAGTTTCCAGATTGGATATCAGCTTCCAAGTATTGGTTGAGCCAAAATCCAGTTTGGACATTTACTGATCATAGCTGGTCCAGAAAGAATAACTTGAGGGATAAATAACAGCTACAGAACATATTTGGATCAGTTTTGTCTTATTTTATTTTTGTTTAAAGTTAGTTTTGTTCTCTGCACTGGTATTGGTTGATAATGACAGATACTTAAAGCCATAGAATCGGAATCGGTATCGGAAAAAGACACATTTTAAGTTGACTATAAATCCACATTTTTACACATGCTTCACATATCCATTGAGCTGACTGTCCGTGGAGTGAGTCATGCAGATCTGGGCCACAGTTGCACTCATTGTTCAGTGAGCTTTTCTGCACAGTCCAACCCAGCGACAGCAATGAATGTTGATTGTGACCCTTGCTCTTTAGCTGCTGTGGCATCTCGTAGCCTCTTCTTCTTCTGCGTGTGCTTTTTGATGCCAGAGGTTATGCATTCTGTGACGTCAGGGTCTGGTCACGGGGCACAGTCAACGGTCGATGGTTTAAATGTGATTCATACAAAACTCACCGACAGCGTTGAATGTTCACCGGGGCAGACAAAGGGAGAAACATGAGATTATCCAAGCATTTACCACCTGGAAGTCTTCAATCCAACGGCCTCTGAAACATACAATAATATAGATGTATTTCTCATGAACTAGAGGGACAGTCTTGATCTCATGACAGTATCTTGTGTGAAAAAAACAACTTTCACACAACACACACAGTAGTATTCTCCCTAAATATAATTGGAATTTAGAATTAAGTTGCTAAAGTGAACAGAGTTTGTACATATCTTTATTTTATTCTTGTAATACCATACATGATCATTGTAATATGACACATTACTATTAAGACAAAAGTATTCTTCCATCCATCCATGAATTTCCTTTGAGATTAATAAACTATCTATCTAGATCTTTAATCTTGATCTTTAGTGACCTCAAACAAAACCTTATAATGATTTTAGAGTACATGTTATAATTGCTTACATAAAACAACCAATAGCCATGCTTCAGTTCCTCCAGGCGATTAACCCAGAGAACAATGCAGTGCTGTCCTGCTACACGCCTGGGCCCTCTCTGCACAGAGCCTCAGAGCTCCCATTGTGAGTGAGCGAACCATAGAGATGGATGGGGCAAACACCAGAGACTGTCACTTTACTTTAGCTGCACCACTGACGTCAGGATGCTCATACACTGAGTTCAAGGCACTGATGTCATTTGGAGGCTAGGCCCACATTCACTACTCCACATCAATAAAATCCATCTAATTATGCTTCAATAACTTTAAATGTCATCAAGAAGTGGCCAATGTGGCTTTTATTTAGAAAGCAAGCTTAAATAGTGTCATTATCTTGAACTAACAGAAAACAAATAAAGCTATTTTAAATTTAAATACATTCAAAATTTGACATAGACACATACAAATGAAAATTAATTTAATGCTACTACATGGTAGACTTAAACAAACATTATTGATCCACAAGGGAAATGACTTGGACATAGTAGCTCACACATTACATTATATTATAATATCAAAGAGTAAAAAATATAAATGGTAATAATAAATTCTAAATAAGTAGCAAAAAAGATAGCAAGAGACAGGCATCAAAGAGGGCATAATTATATACACTATACACCAGATAATTGGCTGTATAGTGTGATCTTAAAATACAACAAAATTATTATATTTATAGATTTGAAGCTTGATTAACTCTACATATGTATATATACTTCCAAACCTGACTAGCTCTGGTAAGCTCAGTCCCAACACTTACACAATAAAGACCAAAAATGAAAAATAGTCCAGGGGTCAAAAGAGCAAAGAACTGGGGGCTTCGCCATGGCAACCCCAGTGTCAGCCAGCCAATTTGAGTTAATCCACCCCCCATCCAAGTCCGACCCATGCAGTTCTATGTCGCGCCCTCATCAGGACCCCCTCTCTTCAGCTGAATATTTCTTTTGTGTCCCAGGACTGTTGATTCTATAAGCCTATATGTGTCTGTTGGGATTGGGGCATAAGGGTGAAGGGGGAGCGCGGGGTGAAATGGGGGGCTCGTAGTTAAGCGAGTTTAAATCCTGGGGCCAAGGGAACTATTGTGGTCACATTATTAGATACAATTTGCACATATACAAAGTTTCTGCCAGTTCTACCCCTTGTATTGTATAGATTGACCTCTGCTATAGACTATACTACTTGGCCAATATTTTCTGAATGTTGAGTAAAAAAAAAAATTAATCCAATTCTAAGTTACAGCTATAGCTCAGTCTCAACATTCTGCTTAGTAATTCATTCTCCATATTTCTACCCTTTATAATGTTAAAGGTGCATTGTGTAACTTTTCTGGTGGAGGGCCCATCAAATGCTTTTCTCCAGGGAGATGTTACTGCTTTGTCTGGAATGTTTCACAGTGTGGTATAAAAACTTTCTATATTCATGGAGATCAAACCAGACTAGTTTTCTAGGTATTTCTGAGAGATAAAAGCATCTGTAGTTGAATAAATGTATGTTTAATGTCTTACTGCGGAACATTCCAGGCAAGGCAATGACATCTCCATAGAAACAGGCAGGTGACCCCCAACCAAAAAGTTATATAGTGTACCTAAAAAAAAAAATACTCTAAGTGACAGCTACAGTTTCAACCCATTCTGCTTAGTAACTCATTGTCGCCCATATGTCAGCACTAAATTCAGTTTTGTTATGTATAGTAATATATATGGTTGCATTTACACAAATCCCAGGTATATATATAAACTCAGCGTATATACATTTCAGGGGTTAATCTTTTAAAATAGCAGATAATTCTACCATATGGCAAACAGCCAGACTTTTGCTGCCATAGCCAATCACAGCAAATCTCTCCACGCAATTTCCTGCTATGAAACTTCTCCATGTCCTTCTATTCTCTGACAAAGGGAGGGTTGAGAGGAGTGGGTGAGGCTCAGAGGCGTCAGCTGCTAGACAAAATAAAAAGGCCTGTATTTGTTCCTGACAATAAAGCGTACTACAACTCTGGTGCTCATCCACTACTGCTGGCACATTGATTTTTCACTTTTAACTGGACTGCACTGTAAGCCATGTGTGAGTGAAGTTATCAAAATCAGAGGGAGAATTTTAAAATAAATTACTTGGTATGTCTGTGTAAAAATGTAGTAGTAGAAGGTCTGTCGCGATAACAAATTTTGAAGAACAGTATATGAAAAAAAATATAGACGATAAATAAATACTGAATTTATACCACAAAAACTATTCTAAATGTACAATAATGTTAAAAAATCATGAGCTACACGAAATCGTTATTCATTCAACTTTCTACATCTCAGAATTCATCAGAAAAAAAATAAAATAACCCACTATTTCCCAGTAGTGCAAAGAAAACACACAATAAATATTTAATACTAATAATTCTCAACTTTCATATATTGAAGGCGATATAGTAATTATCGTGACAGGCTTAAGTAGTAGTAAATTAACAGTTTACTCTTTTGTATTTAGTTGTTTTCAAAAGCCAATTATATTTTACTGGTATCAAAATATTATTCCATTCCTCTTTGATAAAGACATTTTTAATGATAATAGTTGTAAAAAATGGCAACAAAAAAAACCAAACATGTTTCTTCATTGCGGTTTTTATGATTATGTAATATTCACGAGGTACTTTCTACTTCATTACACTACTTAAATAAAATAATTTCACAATAACCACTCCTTTGGCATTATTTCTATTGAGAACACTTCTAATCAAGACAAGATTCACGTTTGTTGCATCCTGCGGAAATCCCAAAATACAGCTCTTTCCCTCCCCTGGGGCAGTGATGGCGGGACGGGGTGGAGGAAGTGCCAGTGGTGTATGTCTCTGGGGTGGTCGTCTGTGGCCCGTGGGCGACTCTTTAATGTCCAGTACACTGTATACAGTATAGTGTACATGCAGCCGACATAATGACTAACAGACCTGCAGGGAGTCTGAGAGGGCCTCATGCCACTCTAAACCTACACATGCACACACTCACTCTAATGGCAGCCTTTACCCATTGCATAGCATAACCAGATTTTAGATTGGAAGGAAGTTTTAATTTGTAAAGCCAGCCCTGGGTCAAATCATAGTTCTGTCAGGGTGATTTACAAAATATGATTTATAAAGTTACACATTAGAGCTAAATGGTTTTGGAAAATTAAAAATCTAGCTGCAATAGCGAATTGAGACATGTTTTAAAATTATGATTTGGTTCAAAGTGTACATTTTGAAAACATCGGAAACTGACAAAAATTATGAAGAATCATTTTTTTACATGATACAATTCAATAGAGATATTCTGTTTTCAGATGACATTTTATTATCTAAGCATTTGCAATAACCTAATTCTGACTATTCAAAAGTCAGATTTGATACAATTGCATTAAACCTGCATCCATTTCATACCTTTCATTCTGGGCTCTTGTTTTTGTTCCATTCCATGCGTTTTCTTTCACATTTTCAAACATCCAATAAGCTATAACCTTACCCTAATCTTAAACCAAAGTTAGTGAACTCTCAAAGCAGTGCAAGTCTATAGAGTGGAAAGGGTGCATTGTAACACAAGGTGCAGAGTCTGTCCAAGAAGTGCGAAGACATATAGCCAAAACAAAGGCCTCGAAGTTAGTGGCTTGGTACTGATTGACAGGGTGGGGTTGTCGAGCGACCTCTGACCTCTCTAACCCCCAGGAATGTTGTCGTGCTGGTGTGTGTATTGTTCCAGGAGCCCCTAGCTGAGCATCAGATACATGTGAACGCACAATGTTTCTGAGGCCTGGCTCAAAAAGTCTCCTCTTTCGTGCCCTAATCCCTCTTTTTCTGGTCTTCATCTTCAGACTTTAACAAACAAAAGACGGCAACAAAACCTAGAGTGGTCTGTTTTTGTTATTCTTTAGTGCACTCTCAAGTCGAAATGCTGGTGCCACTGTGACTCTCTGTGCTGACCAAAATGACCAGCTAAGACACTATAAAACTTCTCTCAAAACACAACTAACCAAAAACCTTCTCACTCCTATCAGCCATCAAATAAAATACTTTTTTTTTGGTTCAGATCTGGGCTGTTTGTGCCTTGGGGCAGTCACAGAGTCTAGAGGAAGTCCCCACTAGGACCAGAGATGAGAGAGAAGGGGGCCAGACAGACAATTACTGGCCAGGTATGTCCTTTATACCCACCTAGGGCTGGATAGAGGAAATGGAGGAATTTATGATGTCATAAAAAAGCGCCCTGAGAAAAGTGCCTGAGAACAGGTTGTCTGTGGAGTCATAAAAATCTCCTGCAACTTCCGCCACTGCCTCTGTCATCTGATAACACACCGACTTATTTAGGCTTCTGACACAAAACTTGATTTGGATTCTAGTGGATTTTGATGTCAGCTGTTCTGATTTATACCACATACATTTATACAACATTTCTGTGGTAACTTAAATGAGATCGATGAACAGTATTTTTTGGCCTTCTATTAAGAGCCAATAATATTTTTTAGCTTTAATATTTATCGTGAGTACCTTTGCTCTGTTGAGAACTTGTTCTTATTGTCACAGTACATTAACGTTTGAGTGGCAGAGGGTTCAATTTATAATTCAATATAGATTCCTCTAACCACAAGTGTTTGATTGAGCTATTTATTACATCTCATGAGTTCATGTATTAAAGGGATTACCATGTGTCAGTGTCATAAAGTCGTTTATTGCTTTTCATATATTGTGTTATTGTGACAGACCTATACACCATCTGTGCATTTATACCTAACAGGTGTAAATGCACAAAACCACTCCTCGATAAGAGACAATTTTCTCTTTTTCACACAAAGTCTCCAGCTCCTCCTCCAGAGTGAACGATGGATGTTGGTGCTTGTTAAAGACCAGCGAAAGAAAAGGTGCTTATTTGTTCTACACACTGGTGAGGAGGTTTCCTATTGTAAAGCAGAATAGCAGCACTGCCCCACTCTCTTTCATCCTGCTCCTTAAGGGAGCGGCCATTGTCTCACAAGGGACACAACAAGCTGCCTCCTGGCTACGCTCCAGCACTCACATACCTGGGAACTACCAGAGGCATGCTGGGAAGGCAACAACAGCAAGGACGCAAGGGATGTACAGTGGAAATGTGTGGAACTTTTGGTTGGGGGTTCATCACCTGCTTGTTTCCATGGATATGTCATTGTTCTACCTGTGTGTCATACACTCCATAAGACACACAGTATGACATTAAACAGCTCTACCTTACATTTATTCAATTACAGGTGGTTTATAGCTCAGAAATACCTAGAAAAACAGGCATTCTGAGAGTGATTGGTGGAGTGGTCGCCTCTCCGCAAATCTGACCTGTAACTTGGTCTGGTTTGGTCTCTATGAAGACAGATGTTTTATACCATACTGTGAAACATTCCAGACAAAGCAATAACATCTCCATAGAGAAAAGCATTTGACGTACTCTCCACCAGAAAAGTTACACAATGCACCTTTAATATACCAAACCGAAAAGCTGCCTCCATAACATACAGCCTTACCACCTATTATCTTTTATTTCAATATTTTTGGTATTAACTGCAGTTGATAAAAAATAGTTTTGTTTTTTTAAATATCTGGGAAATAGACAAAAGATGTACTCACTAAAAGAACACAAGTTACCATTATATTGTAACATAACATGGTAATGTAACATGGTTTTAAGTGCATTTTCTATAGGCTACAAAAACATGTTAAGCAATTGTAATTAACCAAAGGGTAGCCCTTATGCCAAAATGTAAAAAATGTAAGTTGTGAATCAAAATTATTGGGTAAGTCCTCCATTATGTAAATTAATAGTTCAGCTTTTACCACTTATTTACCGTAAAAGCTCTAACTGCCCTTTTTCCCCTAAACCCTTGATATCTTAAACACCCACCTGTTTTCTATCATCCATCCTCCAACCTTTCTAATAGCTAGTGACTGCATGTGTGCAATTAAAGAACTCTAAAGTTAAGGAAGCCAGTCTTTTCCCCCTCCCTGTTATGCCAGCTCAGCAGAATAAAGGCGGCTCCTGTATATGAGGTCCCACTGTACACTGTATGGAGGCCAGTTTAAGTTCCTCCCATAACTGACCGCAGCCCAGTGAATGTAAAGCTCCACATTCCTGCACTAGCATCGCTCCTTGACAGTCAGAGCCAGAGCAGTGGGTCTGGACTGAACGCCGCTGCAGCCAAAGATAAAGCAAAATAAGGACAAATGGAGTGAGATCAGTCCAAGAAAACTGGTAAAAGGATTTAGCTCTTAAGGAAAGAAAGTCCCGTGGCATCCATCGTAGTGCAGCACAGAAATTTAAAGTGCCTATGACAGGTTAGACTACTCATTTTACTAAAACACAGTCAAGATCGTTATATTTAAGATTTTTGTGAAAACATTCACACTCCCAGTTTTCCCAATTTGGCTGTTTTTTAGGTTTAGAATTGTACTTCTTGGTTGGAAATCATGACATCACACTAGGGAATTCATAACTGTTACCTAGAAAAACTCCTCTAATGTACGCAAAAATTATCTGATAAATACAAACATAAGAAAACCCCATTTATTTTGCTGAAATCATGTTTGAAGTATTAAAAAAATTGTGAACTGTAAAATGTGGATCTTTTTGGACAGAATCTTCCCTAACTAGTAGACCTCCCTATTTCCTGTAATTTTCATCATATTTTTCAACTTTTATTAACAAATTGCATCTTGATTTGTGTAAAACTATAGTTTATATTTACAACAGTTAGCAAAATTAAGTCACAATTAAAGAATAATAAAAATCTGTCATACACACTTGAAGGAGTATTCAAAGGTGTACAAGTAAGTAAAAGTATATATGTAAGTAAGTAAAAGTATTGCAGCTGGAGTACAAATAACTTTTTATTATCACTACCCAAATCCACAAACTGCATTACTGTTAGAGCTTTTAATAAAATTCCACTTTTATGTTCGATTTTATAGTTTATTGGAAAGCCCATTAACCTCCGCAATTAGATATCTTTGAGTGACTGAATGCCGGCGGTTGAAGAAAAACTGAAAAAAAAAAAATTGTACACTTCTTATTGCTATTATTTAGTTTGTTGTATTAGTAGGGGTGGGCAATGACAACATTTTTTGCTATACCAATGACAATATTTAAATGTTATGGCAATGCAATATAATCCATTTGATATACCTCCCACCTCTATACTGTACATGATTTTACTATAACCAGTATTAGTACTACATCAGCAATTACAACTGATACTGCTACTACAACTGAGAAATAGTTAAGATCTCACCTCCGTTTTGCTGTTGAGAGCTAAACAAGGACCCTGCGCAAGTTTATTTTCAATCACTCTACAAAGAATGCCTGTCATTTCCTGGCATTCCCCACATCCATACCGAAGCCCCCTTCCCTTTAGGAACAATGGCAAAGATTCCAAAATTTCCATAGGGAATTTTTAGTGGGACAGCATGTGACCTGAGATTTGGACTAGTGATTTTACTACACTATGACATTGCTAATAAAGGTGTGAGGCTGAAAATCATGTAAGCAAGCTCAAAATGCAAAATACAAGCCTGGATATACTGAAGAGTGCCAGCAATACTATAATAATAAGCAATGCAGCTGAGGTCAAATTATTATGGCGTGTTGAGCATTTATGAGCACTGACCATAAACTGCTATGTGCCGTTTTATGCATGACCCAGTGAGCCTGTCTAATAAGTGTAAAATTTCCCTAAAGTCAAGATCTAACTCTGCCCTGCATACACCCACACACACACACTCTCCAACAGGAAAACCTTGTTAATTAACTCAAAGTCCTCATCTTGGCTTCTTGGGTGCAGAGAGTTCAAATGTCATGTGGTCGCCAACAAGCCAATAGGCTTTTGAGAAACACCTGGCCTGACCTGAACAGAGCAGAGACCTGAGGCTGTAGCTAGACAACAGGTCAAAGGTCATCCACTCATCGAGACAGTCAGCAAGCAAGAGAGGAGCTGAAGAGGGGCTGCAGGGCTGCCTATTAGCTAAGCTCTCCTTTGAGCCTTGGCAAGTAGATGTATATGTACACTGCTATTCGTCTCAAGATACAACATGTCTTTAGCTGAATACGATGATCAAACCATTATGTAAGTTGGTGAAATATGTATGTTAAGACAATGTTTAAAATTCATTGGAAGCATTGGCAAGGTTATATTTCTGTTTTGTAGTTTTTGCAAACAAATTGTGTCAAATGTTTGTCCAGGAATTAACAAAAAATGTATTGTAATGGTTGAAAAGAACAAGAATGGCAGGGTTTATAGTGTTCATTTGTTTGTTCAGTGGTGGATGACAATAGTGAGAACTATGTATCTACTGGGAGCTTCATGATGGTGGGAGAAGTGTGATGAGAGACTCCCTGATGATAACACTAAAAATGTTTAATTTGCTCCTGCTATCTGTCCTAGAATTGATGGAAGTATAAGGCCATAATAACAACAGTGAGGCTGGCAGCCTGGGGTGATGGCAGGTTGCCTCCACACATAAGCGCAGGTTACTGCTGATCAGACTCATCACATGATAATGAACTGATCGCTGTTTGAACAGATGATAAGATAAGCACTTCTTACTGTTGATGTAGCCACATTATAGCAGCAGGAAGACAGTGGCTTCACCTCATTCACCCACTGAAGCTGTATTTCTGCTCGAGTAGCTCAAACTCAATTAAAGCCGCCTGCTCTGCTCTTTTTTCTGCTGCATGTCTCTTCCAGGGACAAATGTAAAATGAATTATATCTAAGTTAGTTTTGACTGAGACGGAGGCTAAGCTACATCTGTACTATATTAATTTACAGCAAAGTACCGGTAGTTTACTTCTACAAGACTACTATAATATAATACTATATTATAATATAATAGTAGTATCTATTCTTTACCTGGCAAACCATGATGAATTTCTGAAATATTTGTGCTAGCTGTTGTGTTTGGGCTCGAACCACAAGTGGATCAGAGCAACTGGACCAATCACAGGGTAGCATTGTGGTCTGGCCAAAAGCCAAAGGCAAAGCTCCCAAGAGAACCAAACGAACATCAATAGACATAAATATTTCCTCAGAAATATGGACTATTTAGTTTTTGAAAATGCACTGAGAGAAGCATTTTAGTAAATTTGTTAAATGGAAAGATGTCTATGCTTCTCTCTCAACTGGATTTAACGAAAGTTTCATTTTTCTGCTCGCTAAGCTGTTGTCACACTTTGCCCAATCAGTTTGAAGTATTCGCTTTTTCCCGATTGTTTCAACAGAAGCTGCTCCAGACTCATAATGTGCACACCTCAACTCAAGAGTGCTACACAGATCAATTTAGCTTTTGCCAGGTCGCAAATTTCTGGAATTTGTAATTAGCAGAATATCATGAATTACTTTCAAGATCACCAATATCCTGTTCATTAGTCTTATATTTGCAACAATTTATTGTGACTCAAAGACTAGTGCTGCCCTAAGCATCTACGCGCCTACCTACTACATCCAGATGGAACAAGAATTTATGTAGACTACCTCATTAACCTTAAGGCATATTAGTGCTTGGCACTGCACACTGCGAGACAAGGCATGGTATTTTCTAAAGTGTTATTGAATAGGCTTGCCTCAACTGCTTAGATTGGCAACTATAGGCATTTAGGTTAAAACACTCCTGAATGGAGGAAGCCTGGTATAATCTGTTAAATTACAGAATCACCATGCCAGCACGGGAGCAGATTACGCAAGGAAGACAAAAATACCAACTCACATCTTTAGTAGTCTCTACAGTGCGTCTAACATGTCCTAATGTAAGACACCTGGCATGTCTCGCATGTATTATGGCTGTGCACCATGACGCAAACAAAAACCTTTATAGCACATTGTTCGGATGGCCATACGCACCCATCCTCAGACAGACGGACCTCATCGTGAGTCACAGGCTGTGGCGAGAGACGGGTGTGGGCTCCGGTCGCGGCGCTTCAGGTGTCTTTCTCTCGCACGGATTCCAGGGAGTGGGAGCTTCTGCTGTAATGTCGATACTATGACAGATGGTCCACACAAAGCCGGTGCGCATTGTTCAGCTGCAAAATAATAGCCATCATTTATCAGTCTTCCAAGGGACAGTCTGGTAACTCAGACAATTTTAACTCGGACTGTTTCGGAAAGGCTATCCTTAGGCCAACTATGCGTGAAAAGTTTCTCAGCATCTGACCCGTTTACTGTAGGTTACGATGTGCACCAACGCCCGGTGTTACTGTTGACACAATCCATTTCACACTTCGAACAAAGTAGATTACTTATGAAATGGTCGTTGTTGATCAGTTCAATCGTATTAATGAGTTCAAGATTATGCATAGTATAATGGCCTGATACTCACACGTCTGTATCAACTGTCCACGACCAAAATGAAAACTGTCATCCACTCCATCCGTACGCCGTGCACTTACTTACTCCACGCACTGACTGAGCACCGGGCTCCTCAATACGCGGAGTTACGTACGCGTCAAGGGGAGAGGCGCGGGGAAGAACAGAGGGGGAGGGTATCCGGTGATTTTTTTTCCTTCATGGGAAAGCATAAGGGCGAGTTTGATTGGCTCGAGCGGGATAGATTGATAAAATGAGACGATATTATTGGACATCGCGTGCAAAAGGGGTGGGGACGTAAGAGGGGACCATCGTGTATGATAGAGACCTGGGAGTGGACGAGAGAGGATACGGTGAGGGCAAAAGAGGCAGTAGACACACAGTATATGTCCAGTGGATAGCCTACTTCTCATAACCCCATTGGCTGTTCATTACAAGTTTTACATTGCTTATTATGTGCTCGTGCAAAAGTTATTTGTAATCACGTAGTAGCCTAGTAGTACAGGCACTTGTCACAGTATGATCAAAGTTGTAGTAGCTATTTAAGCTGTGACTTTAAACTCAGTGCAAAGGACAATGATGATTACATTTTTGACTTCGGTTCATAAAGCTTAAAGAGGAGAATTTTCACTAGAGAAAGGGGGTGAGAGAAATGGTGCATTGATAATTCTCTTAGATCCTCCTCTGGTATTCTCGCGTACAGTGTTCTTGGCTGAATCAATAATGCTCAAAGCTTTCTTGTGCTCCTGCTTTTCTCACATCAGTGCTACTGTCGGAGGCTAGGCACTGGTAACTATCCTTTGTCAGGATTTGAAATGAAAGATTGGTGACTGAGTCTAATAATGAATGGCACTTAAATGAGCACACTTGCGTGATAGACTAACTGTGCGTAGTTAACCTGCGCACAGAGCTGCGGGTGAGTGCGCAGACAGTGAAGTCCTAATAACCACAGCAGGGGCTCAGACCCGTAGTCATGGTGATTGAACACATTTCTTAACAGAGCTCCACACTGGCTTTTACTAGGGCTGAGTAGAAAACATCATTTCATTATCATTTCGATCATGTGATTTTTTTTCTTGCTTGTAGAGGTGCACAAAGTGTAGTTTTGAGGTAAATGTGACACAAACGTCATGTGGTCAACCTTAACAACATGATTTTTGATTTGTTTATTTATTTAGTTTATTTATGAGACAGGGACACTGCACAATATACAGTAACTTTAACAGGAGAGATGCCAGGTTGTGGTACTAGAGCTAATTTCCACCTGTAGTTCCTGGTGCATGTTTTTTAGGTTTGACTTGACTTAACTTTCATTAGCTATTCTGAACAGCAGATTAAACCCTGCCAATTTTGATGTCCCATTATAATGTTTATAATAACAATAATGTTAATAATAATAATTTTATTTATTTAGCCTACATAACAAATATTTAAATTGAAACATATTTTGAAATCACATGTTAGATGTTCTGTGCCTTTTTCAACTTAAGGTTATTTATGTGACTGGTGGTTAGAAACTCTCAGAAGCAGAGCACCTTTGTGCAGGACTGAGTGGGATTTCAGCAACCTTGGTTTGATTTTCTTTAAGCTCCTTTAATCTTTCCTCTCTATTACTTGAACTTGTGCCACAATCACAGCTTTTTCTTAAATCACGATTGTTTGGGTGTTTCTATGTGCAAATGTTGTTTGGTGGTGGTAACATAAATCATTCCAGTATGGACAGAACAGGATAGGGACTTGGCTCAGTCAAGAATATGTCCATTGTCAGTAACTGTTTGTGCATTTTTAGTAGGGAATGTTGTTAATTTGCCAACTGGTCTCATTGTTTCTACCTTTGTTGGTTACTATAGAGATGTAACAATATCCAACAATATCTCTGGGTACAATATTTTCAGGTAAGATATTTTTTTTGGTATTTTGTGGAGGCTAACCAAATTGTGAATAAGGAACTTTTTCCTTCATTATCCAAAGAAGAGTAGAGAAGATTTAAAAGTGCTTAATAACAGTTGTTTCTTCATGCAGTCTGCACTGAAACAGAGCGAAGGATCATGGTCTATGTAGTTTTTTAGCTATTGCTGCACCATAACAATGAATTTAACCAATGAGACTTGTGATTCGATATATTGTAATGGCTCATGATATTATTGTGAAACTTTTGACAATATGAAATCACAATATTTCAGTTATTGTTACATCCCTAGTTACTACATCATAATAATAAACTCATGATTATGCTGTTTATGAGAAATCAACAGAACACGATCTGAGAAAGAGTTCTATAATGACGAGTTAGACCTAATACCAGAGCTGTGGCATACTGCGCGGTGGCATCTCCAACTGCTTTAGTAATGAGCTGTCAGCCTCTACAGATGGAGGACATACAGTGGGCTGCTCCACACGCCTCACTGATGTCTCATAGAAAACATTTGGGAGATTATAGTTGAAATCTTTCTCTTTATTTATTTATTTATTCATAAGATAAACTAGCACTGCAATATTTCTTATTTGTGTTAATCGTTCCATTTCATATAGGGAGAGAGTGATGTGTATGCATCTGAGTCTGCACTTATCACAGAGTTACGCATCAAAAAGTTCTTCAAATAAGAATCATTTATAGCCCTCAAGTTTAAAGGTCCTATATTATGCAAAATGGACATGTTATAACGCCATTACCTCATGAAATACATACCTGGAGTTGTATATTGTTTCATTCACACATGTTTGAGTAATCCTGCATTATTAGTCTGTCTACATCTCCAAAGCTCAAAATGCTCAGTTCCACCTGGCGTTGTGTTGTGTCATGTAATGGTGATTTTCAAGATAACAGCTACATTTTACCTTTTGTTCAGTAGAGATGGGCAATTCCTGAGCTGAAATTGTCCAAACGATTCTAGTGAAGGATTCAGTGAAGTGCTTCCTGTATTACCACATGACATCACAAGGTGGAACAGAGTGTTTTTTTGTTTGAGAAAAGGACTCAACTTAAATAAGTATGTGTGAGTGAATGAAACAAAACAAACTCCAGGTATGTTTTTGATGAATAAACAACATTATAACAGAAATCAGAAAATAGCTTAATGTGGGCCCTTTGAGTGTCTGAATGAAATGGGGGAAAACAATATAAGCAAGTGGAACAAGGGGTAAATGAATGGTCTAGGGACTATGCATCTGAGCATTTCCAAATCTCTCACTTCTGTATGCAAGTAAAAAGTCCAGTTAAGGAATAATATTGACAAGGTCATAAATTTCTAAAACTTTTGGAATGTTTGGAACATCTGAACACAGCTGAACTGAACACAAACCAAATATTGTTTTGAGTCTATGTTAATTATTTAGCTGTGAATAGTTTGCATGTAGTATTAGCTTAAAAGTGCATTGTGTAACTTTTCTAGAAGTTCTGTCAAATGCTTTTCTCCCTGGAGATGTTATTTCTTTGTCTTGAATGTTTCACAGTATAGTATTAAACCTTTCTGTCTTCACAGAGCCTAAACCAGACCTAGTTAAAGGTTAGATCTGTGGAGAGACAACTCCACTCACAGTCAGAATGTAGTTTTTCAGGTATTTTTGAGCTCTAGAACCACCTGTAATTGAAAAAATGCAAGGTTGAGCTCTTTAATGTCATACTGTGCAACATTCCAGGCAGAGCAATGACATATCCATAGAAAGAAGCAGGTAACGCACCCCCAACCTGAAGGTTACACAGTGCACCTTTAATTTCAGTTGGCAGTGTCTTTCAGAGCTGCCAACAAAACATTTTACAATAACAATCTTAACAAACTTATTTTGTTCATAGTTCTTCTCTGTCCTATTGAATTTGTCATTATAGTCTTTTCCAGACCACCTCCATACAGCCTCTCTATCTTCTCTTCTCCCTCCTGTTGGCTGTTCTTGTACCATGCCAACAGCGTACTCCCCGTCTCAATTAATGCCTGAGTTTGTAATGGACCCCTTCCTCCAGGATGAGGCCCGGCACAGAAGGGGCTGCTGCCGCTGCTGTGGGTGAAGCTGCTCTGATTGCCTCAATACACTGCCGGCTTTCGGAGTCACTGCAGATGTCTGCTAATTGTGGTGATTATGGCGAACGAAGGGGGGTAGGAATATGTAATGAATTTCCCAGTGCTTTCATGGCTCGCATGCTTCGTGTGCATCTGCTGTACAAGCTGAGCATCCGCAAGGCTCAGAGACGAACAAAAGTGACACAGGGCTTTACCATTTGCATAGGCAGATAGTTTAATATGGACTGCAGTTAAATTTGGGGTCAGTTAATATTCGAAGAACTTTATGCTTATTGTCAGGTTTATTACATGTAATGGAAATTATAGCTGTTCTATATGTTAATCACCACAATGTACAACTTACACATTTTTTTTTTTATTTTATTATCCCTTATTATCCCTGTAGGGAAATTATCCTCTGCATTTCACCAATCCTTTTGAGGAGCAGTGGGCAGCACATGGGGTGCCCAGGGACCCATCTCCATGATCTTATTGCTCGGCTTGGTCAGGACCTCAGCTGGAGGATTTTTACCTGGGTTGATGTGGGGAAACCGGAGTGCCCGGAGGAAACCCACCCAGACAAGGGAAGAACAGGCAAACTCCACACAGAAAGGCCCGGGAAACCTGGGGATCGAACCCAGAACCTTCTTGCTGTGAGGCGTGAGTGCTAGCCACTGTGCCGCCTTATTTATCTATTGTATCTAAAGAACAATAAGTATTATCCTTAAACACAGTTAAAAGCCTGTGTCTGTTCAAATTGTATTCCTATGTATGACTAGCAGCTTGTATTTATGAATTAGGTAGCATTTCAGCCTTTACCATCATTGTGACAGTTTTAGGTGGTTTAAATAAAGCCAAATAAAACTGAAACATGTGCTACATAGGGTATTATACTTATATTATTGAGATAAATAGACACATTTTTAATGAAGTTGATCAGAAGCCCCAAACAAATGAAGATTTGCGCCATAAATTCATACTTGGCCAGCTGTCCATGTTTCTTCAATTTGATCTTTATTCAGTCTAATCTACTAAGAGCATCCATATGCATACTAAGTCCATATAACCATAAAAACGCTCAAAGTGGATGCTGAGCTCATTTAAATGCCTATGTAAATGACTTGCAGATTACCAGCCTATTAAAACTGCCGGATTATACATGCAACCTGAATTTCTGCACATCCCGGCCCTCTTGGTTATCATCATGCTACTATGGACATGCCACTCTGGACACTGAACTGGAACAAATCATATTCATAAATTTAGCATATTAATGAACTTAAATATCAGACTGCCTCTCTCCCTCTCTGTTGCTTGTGTGATTATTGTGGATGTTCTTTTAGCGAGGCAAGAGCAAGCTAATTCCTTCGAGGCGAGTGCCCTTCCTGTCAGTATGATCAAAGCCTTTCCGTTGATATGAGCCTAAACCGTCAGTGTGTGTGCATGTCTATGGGACTATGGGATGTGAGTATGAGGTGGGGGTGTTGCCATCCCCCATCACCAGAGGCTGTATTATGCATTGTTGTTGCCCTGGCCTAAATGCTCAGCCAAGCATGGTCTGGTGTGGTACAGTAGACATGTCTCTCTCCATCCCTGACCGCCACACTTTCCCCAGGCCCTTTCGTTTACCTTTGCGTCCCGAATTAATGTGAGTTAGCTGTCACATTAGCTCAGATCTGTTGGGTCCCTGACGTCAACTGCAGAAAGTGTTACAATGATGTTGCAGGGTTGTGTCAGACTGTTCTGAAAGCTGGGGACTAGTGTGGCAGGCAATGCAAGAAAAATATACTAATTTAGGCATTTGGGCAGTTAAAACACATATTAAGACAACTTTGTATTATAAACCAAACCAAAACTTGAAGCCGGACACCATGCTGTTTACAAAAAATAAGAGCTAACCAATGAACAGTTGAAATCAATAGCTAACTATGGTAAGTATAGCACCGTTTTGAGGCCAACTTGGTCCTATGAATCTAGGATATGTATCAATGGATAAGGCAAGCTCAGAATGAAGGGATATTGCTAGATATTCAAAACAAAAACACAATAACAATTTTGCTAATGAACAAACCTTTAAATTTTTTTCATACAGTGCTGTTATGTAGATTTGAAATTGTGTTTTTCTATGGATATTTCAATTTATCTGGGCCTGGTACTGGCCTAAAAAGTACATTAGCTCATGATAATTTGTAACTGAACTTTGAGAAGAGACATACTGCCACAGAAAGCTAGACATAACCTATAACCCATGTAATAACCCATGTCATTTCCTAGAAGCTAATATGGCAAAGCTAACTGTGATGTTGAATTTTAGGGTGAATAAGATTTTCAAGTTGCCATATACTTGAGAACACATGTTACAAGTTGTATCGCAAGAGAAGAATGGCATTTTTGGCCAGTACCACTGCTATTGCAGGTGTTTCATTCACTGCCTCCAAAAAGGGGCCAGTGTATGAGGCATGCTTGGAGGTTTGAATGGCTGGTATCTGCATATGTCTATGAATGTACATGTTTGTGGACTGAAGCATATAGTTGCCAGACTGAAGCGAGTGCGTTAAATTCTCTTAGCATGTGTGACGAATCGCTTGGATGGGAAAAGAGCATGGCTCCCTACAAAGTGCAAATACTAAATAGCCTGCTTATCGATCACCTATATCATCCCCCACCCCCATTCTTACCTGTATCTTTATGCATCTTCTTAGATCCACAGCACATTCTATCTCATATTATTTCTCTTATGTGCTAATAGGCAATTCTGTATATTGGAGAGAAGCAAATCCGAGCAGCATCCCCCACTACTTGCCTTTCATTCTAATCTATAGTCCCTGTCTGAGAAGGGCCTCCTATTCTCTTGCCTGCCCCAAAGCTCCTTATACATGACCCTTGAGTGTCTAACCCACACCTCTCTCCCACGCCTACGAGCCAGTCACTTACATGTACAAATACTCAGAGAAAATGTATCAACGATAGTGCACAGCATCATAATAGGAGGCCACAGTGCTTTTGCTGTTGCATGGGTTAACCGACAGGGCTGGTTCCTGCATGATGTGGCCCAGAGGTGAGGGCAATTTTAAGGGCAGGCTGACTAACACAGCTGCTAGCAAAGCGCGTGTCTTGCTGAAAGAAGTGACCTCAATAAAGACGGACGTTTACCAGTGAGTTACATAAGTGATGGGGGATGATCTCGAGGTGGTGTTTGCATATGTAACAGGAGGCTCACGCATTGACAAATACAACTATAGGTTCACATAGTTTCAGTGTTTACATACGTTTTAACTGGTTTTAAACTGACCTCAAATTTAGGGTGACCAGATTGGGGGATGTTGGTAATGATAAAATTGTGAAAAGAGTGCGCAAAAGAGGAAAATTGTAATACACTGTCCATTCACTATAATTTGAGAGACTTGTCAGTGCAATTTAGTACATTTCTTTGTGTTCTGGTAATTTTCAAGCATGTTTTTCATATTTTGGCTAAACAAATGACTATTTATTCCCCTTTTTACCATTGATGGGTATCAAATTGGTCAAAAATAGAAACACCTGGGATATTTCTTGTATAAAACTGGGACAAATCAATTGTTTTGGTTATATCCACTGGGACAGGGGACAGCTTTGTTTCATAAAACATGTCTCTGGTATCTCAAAACCGTCATTATCATTACATGTAGGGGTAAGTTTAGAAGTCATTTGCTGTGTGGACACTCAAAGCCATAGAAAATAATTTATGTTCTTCATTCCAATCTGTAAGGCAGATGATCGAAAAACTGCTCTTTTGAAGATATATGCCAAATTTGAATATAAAGTATAATGTTTATATAAGAAAGGCTGCAAAAAGAGCTGTTAAAAATTGTAATGGAAAAAACTTCATAAACTTCCAAATAAGGTTATTTTTATTCACATTTGTACGATACTTAAACCTCAACAATATTTTTCACATAATTTAACACATAATTCTTTTGGGCTACCATGTTATCATCTAAATAGTGTTTTCAACATATGAGAAAGTATTTTTTTGTCAAATAAAACCTCTATACATGCAGTTCAGTCAAGAGTTATAATTTGTGAATTGGCCATTGAAAAGTTTTTAATAAATCAAGACATGTTTTATTTCAGGAAGGGCATCTGGTATAAAAAAAAATCAAGATCAAACGAATTATAATCATGTTAATAGATAGTAATAGATCAAAGCAAATCATTAACTGTAATGTAAGTAAGTCCAGGGATTAAAAAAATAAACTAATACTAAATCAAGAGTCATATAAAGACATTTCAAGCATGTCAAGAAAACGCATTTAACTCTTTCTTCTTAATCACCATATTTATAAGAGTCTGAGTACAAACCACACTTCCTTGAGTTACAGTAAGCGCTCAGAAGTGGTTGTACAGTAAATATATCAGGGTACCAGTGTAGCTGTGTGAGAACAGAGCCAGTCTGTCTGTGGTGCTCTGAGGGACTGAGGGACGGTGCGTTGGCTGCACTTCTCACTCTGACCCCACCCCTGGTAAATACAGGGTTGGAGCTTTCCTCTGTGGATAAAAATACACAGACTCTCACACGACACTTTTCTTCTCCCACTGTGCACAAAGAAAGGACAGGAATTAAACAGAATCTTGTAAGGTCTATTCACATGTTTTGTAGCCTAATGTTTTGAATGTTATGAATTATATTTTTTATTTTGACATTTCAAACTTAAAGGTACATTATGTAACTTTTCGAGTGAAGGGTTCGCCACTGCTTGTCTTAATAGAGATGTTCGCTTTGTACAGTGTGGCATTATTCTTATACGTATGGTTGCAGGTCAGATCTGTGGAGAGGAGAAGAGCACATAGTAAGTTCACTGTACTGTACTTTCCACATAATAATAAATGGTTAAAAGTACATATTTTTTCCATTTGTGAACTTGAATATATGAGTCAAATAAGTCTGTGTCATTTCCAGTGTAATTTGAGATTTGAAACTTTTTTATTTTCTGTCTAATACTGTGTGTCTGCCTTGTTGGCAACATAATATGTATTTCTTACTTTTCTTGTTGCAGAATTCAGCTTTGGGGGTATGTAGTGTATTCATAGTGCAAGAAATCACACAAGAGTATTAACCTGTGACTTCATACACCTTTTTGTCCGTTATGAGTTGCCATAGAACTCAGTTGTGACATCATCATGGTGTGAGCTCACAAGGGGCCTTAACTGTCAGAGCACGGTTAACTATAAACCAGACAAGATCCAGGCATTTGTCAAAGCAACAGGCTTTCCGAAGCTGCTTTACGTCTCATTAATGTAGCATAAATGTTTCAGTAAGGCGGTTTTAGTTTCACAATGTTGACAAAAAGTTGGACTGTTTTTGAACACAGATTTTTCTGCTACTTCCTTATTTCAGCTGCCTGCCGTTCTGAGTATCAGTAAGTGATTTCACATTTCATTTTTCTTTATAAACCAAGGTTTAACTGACATGTAAACTCTTAAACAGTAAAAAAAAAAAAAAGTTAATTACATTTTAACATGTCTTTTTCTCCTTGGAGGTAACAAGAATGGACTGAGCACCTCCCAGTACAAAGGCTGCATACAAGGCATGTAATGGCATAGAGTTGTAACAAGAGCCATAAAGATGAGTCAGCAGGAGAGTGGAGATACAGGAACAGGGGTAAAAGAGGTGATAGACTTACTGGCCAAGACACCCCTAGAGAGATTGTCCAGCCTAACTCACTACCTGGGCCCATCCACAGAAGAAGAGATTGTGCATGCACTGTGCCTGTTCATTCAGCAAAAAGAGGCACAAGCTTTGAATAAACTTCAAATACATGCAGATAATATCCTCGCTAAACATCTGTCTGAGAAATGGCAACAAAGTGCAAGACAGTTTGAAATCTTTAGAGTCCATTGTGATCATTTCCAAGAATCAGAATCTTTGGCAACACTGGCACGAATTTTTAAAGTTTTAACTCACCATGGATTGTGTGATAGGGATGTTCTAATTTTGGCTTACACAAGAGCACTCCCAAGTGAATCAAGTGACTCAGATGTTTTGGAATACAACCTGTTCATGGAAGAAGCTAAGCAAGTGTGCGGACCTGAGTTTGTAGAATTTTTGAGCTCTTTTAATAATTTAAAGTTATCGTCTGGCTTCCATAGCAAATCAAATATGGGAAATACTTCTGCAACAACAGGTTCAGCTCAGGGATATGCAAGAAGCAATGCACCATCATCACTCCATTCTTCATATCCTTCTTATCCATCTCATCTAGAGATTAGTGAGGCCCCCACAGTTAGCGTCAACAATGCTAAGCCTATAACACCAACCAGTTCAGCTTCTGTCCCTGGAAAACCTATGCAACCCGGACAAACTCAAACTCATATTATTGTGAACCCAGGTTCTAGGGTGCTTGGAAAAAATCTGAATTGCACGATCCCACAACCACCAGCTGATCCAACAAGTAGACCTATTCCAAAGGGGTCATTTCCGCCATCACCAGTAGCAGCAGCAGCAGCAGCAGCAAAAGAAGAGACAAAACAAGAAGAAGAAGAAGAAGACGAAGAAGAAGAAGAGCGGTTTTATTCTTTTGCCATTTTGCATGCGCAACAAGATGCAGAATTGGCCGAGGCATTGAAAGAGAAGCTTGAGGGTATTATTAAAAGTGAAGGTGCAACTTTTACTGAGGAATTTGCCGTGGCTGGAAAAGCTGAGCTCAAGTGTGTGGAGGACGCCATTAACAACTCTGCCTTCACCCTCCTACTCCTCACCACCAACTTCAACCGATTTCTGGAATTGAAAACTAACTCTGCACTGGTTAACTCCATCCTGAATCCTCCAAAATACAACACCGTGATACCACTCCTGCCACAAAACAACGCCATGCCCAGAGAGGACATCCCCATGGTCCTGAAAACCTTAGTCTCACTGGATGAAAAGAAGAACTTTGAGAGGAAAGTAAAACAAGCAATGACCCCTGCAAGGATTAAACGCCAAAAGGTGGAATGGATGAAAGAGCGGGAGGTGAAAAGTCTCAAGAAAAAACAGCAGAAGTTGAAACGCTCCAATCAGCAGCAACAAAAGGAGAATGAGGAGCTAAGGAACGTGCATGTTCTGGAGCAAGAGAGGCAAATGCTTTTGAATGCGAGGTATCACTTTGTCCAAGAACAGAGGGTAGGGTCTGATCAGAGACAGCTGTGGCAACAACAACACCCAAACATCAACATTGCAAATGCACAGTATATCATTATTGGAGACCATTCTCAAATGGCAGTGGACCTGAGCAGAGAGACTGGAGACAAGGACCAGAAATGAACTAAGTCCACAGAATGAGAGAGACAGTGCTACATCACTGAGTTACAATATGCCTGAGAAATGTGTTTATTTTGACAGTTGAGTTCAATGAGAGAACAGCAACAATATTTCAAGTGCACTCTGAAACTTTTCTGGTGGCAGGCAGGTCTGTCTCCATGGACATTTACCTGCTTTGCCTGAAATGTTCCACAGTATGGCATTATTTTTTTTAAATTTTTTTTTATTAAGTTAAGTTAATACAAGATAAGATAAGTAGACTAGTGGGTAGAAAACGCCAGAAAAGTTATCTAGTGCACTTTTAATTAATTATGTGTGTATGTTTACCTATGACAATAGGCGATAATTAAAAGTAGCCTACTGAACAAACACGCAAATAGAATTAGTTAAGGTCTGTCTAACCCAAAAAGCTGCTATTACAAGAATAAATACACTTATTTTATTGTAATTTATTGCTGTAGCTCTGTTTGTTTATAACACTACATTTTTCACTGCGATTTTTTTTTTTGGAAGATCCCATGTTGAAGTATCGCCATCTACTGTCGCGTATGGAACATTTTACACTTTGAATGCATCAGCCTGCTTTTACCACTAGAGGGTGCTGTTGATATGCGCTTCTGTCCACTAAGTAGCTCGTAACAAATTAAATGATTTATACTTTATGGTCCTGTGTGATTTTGTATAAACTGTAGAATGATGTAGAGGTTCGTAATGAGTGATTAGTTTATAGGATTAGGCTGCTTAGAGCAACAGCGTGCAGGTCTTTTAAAATAAAATACACTGAACACTGAATTAAATCAGTCAAGTTGTCTAATATTGAGAGAAAATTTATATACTATTACAATGATATTGGTAGAGCTGCATGTTTGTCACTTCGATTCGGGCAACTTTTATAAACTCGCTCCCTAGGTTTTTGATTGTTTGCTTGCTTATAGAAATAATGAAAAGAATACTCAAGTTGTCCCTAAAGAAATCCTCAATCTTGTCAAATTAATAATTAATTTCTGTCAAATAATCTAGTAAAACTCTTGTAAAAGTCAGTGTATTCCCACACGTGAGCCCCTCCTGGTTACACGACACAGTAATGACTGAAAAGGCTGGGTGGGTGGAAGGCGCATGCGCTGTTGGCTCCCTCCTCTTTGACCAGTGCGGCAGGAAAAGCGCACTGGAGACTTCACCGAGATAGAGGGAGCGGGGAAAAACAGTTATAAGGGAGAAAAGAAGAAAACATGGACGAGCGGGGAGTTTTATCTCTCAAATGGTCGTGTGGGACGTGTGGTAGCTTTTGACGCAGACGAGCTGCTCCGCTTTGGTGATGAGATTTATATCAGGGAATGGGAATCTTCAGGAATCCTTCTGAAAACTGCTCTCGGCTTCTTCCAGACTGTAAGGGCACTAGATGTTAACGTCAAGATGGTGTTGATGTAACCGACTGTTTGCTGTAGCCTACGCCAAGTCGTCGTACGTCAGCGTAAAGTTTTCCTTATTTTCCTGGAGAAGGGGGAGGTTTTGCTGCATTGAATTCCTCTGGTCGGGATGCCATCCGCAGCCAAGAGGACTTCCTCTGGCTGACTGCTCCTCCAGCCGTAGCGGTCCCAGGCCTGACACACGCGGAGGGAAAGATGGGAGATGCAGCAGACGACAGAGGGATGAAACGCACATTCATTGTACCCACAATTAAGAGCTTTGACCACTATGACTTCACCAGGGCCAAGATCTCCTGTAGCTTGACGTGGCTCGTGGCCAAAGCCTTTGGCTCTGGTAGGTGGCTCCTAACCTCACTAGGATTATGTTGTAATGGAAACAAGTCAATCTCCTTGAGTCATGCATGCCTCTGCCTTTACATTGATTCTCTTCCACATGACAGTCAGACTTCAGGTCATAGGTCATATCCACTAAGTCACTTTTAATGTCAGGATTTAACTTGTTGCTGGACTTTAGCTAATTATTCCCTTCTGTAAAGCCACTTATGTAACCCCAGTGTTAGGCTGACAGACCACTGTCAGTGCACTGATGCACAGGGGCACTAAGTGGTACCTCACATAAAGCAGACAGCAACATGTTTGAGTTTCCACGGTTCTGTTTTAGATCTTTATTGTGTTAACAGTGAATTCAGTTTTAAATGCACAACAGCGTGCACAGATGTGCAGACTGGGTGTAGGCCTATTGTTGAGGTCTAACAATGTATTATTATACATTGAGAATAACAGTAGTGGTGAACATGCACCATCATGTTCTGTCTCAGTAGTGATTTCTTTTCATCATTTAGAGATTATTAATATTGCTTGCTTTCACCTTTGTCTCTTTTCTTGTCTGATGTACAGTTGTCCCTGTGGTCTAAGAGACCTCAGTGTCATTAAGGCTGAGTGACTTTGGAGCCCAAAGCGTCTAATGAACACTTGAACAGCTGTTTCTTCATTTTCCTTAAACAGTCTGGACTGGCCAAGAGCCTGCCACACACAAAGAGACACATCAAAAGACCCAGTTGTAAACTAATTACCCAATGGTTTTGAACTGGAAGTCAGTTTATAGAAAAAATCCAGACACTTTGTACAGTTATAGTTAAACTTTAGCATAAAGTTGTCATGTTGTTTTTCCCATCTTTCTTGTGACACACTTTAAAGTCCCGGTGAGGCAAGACGAGAACTGTGGCCCCGATTCATGGCCAGTCCTCAGAGTCCTGTTTGTCCCAGATTGAACAGATGGGCTATAGTGGAACACTCCTAATAAACAGGAGAATTATATGTTTAGAACATTCAGAACTCAATTCCACTCAAGTGTGATCGATAAAAGGCCAACTGAGAAATTTAGAGACCCCAAATCAAAGTGTTGAAACAATCATATTGTAGTATTATAAAAACTTTAATTCAGTTGTGCTAATAAAATAATACTGACACTTCCTTTTTAAAGTGATCCTAACAGTAATTCAGTATTTTTTTTTTACACATTTATCCACTTATTTGTAAATTGTCAGATGTCATTGTATTATTTTCCATTTATTATTTAATCTTATTGATGGGTTTACCAACAAAGTAATATGACTTAAATATGTCCTACCTTCACAATGAATGTCTGATTGCTCTGACCAGTGGAGATCAGTGAAGGTTAATATAAGCAACTCGGAAAGAAATTTCAAGTTAACGGCTACCTTTTAATTTTTGTACAGCAGAGATTGGCAATTCCAGGGCTGAAATCATCCAAATGATTCTAGTGAAGGTGTATGGAGTTTAAAAACACAGTGGAGCACTTCCCGTATTACCACTTGACATCACAAGGTGGACCAGAGTGTTTTCTGTTTGAGAGGAGAACTCTGCTAATTATGCAGAGTTTGTGAGTTAAACATGTGTGAATGAAACAAAACACAACTTCAGGTGTGTGTTTGATGGGAAAACAACATTATAACATAGCTCAGAAAATAGCGTAATATGGGCCCTTTAAGATTCTTCCATGAAAACAACTGACTTTAGCAGACAGTTAGCATCAGACACTAAAATGAAATGCTTTAGGTGATACTGTTTGTACTGTATATTCATTAAGTTAAATACTTCAAACAGATGAAAGCTAAGTCACATGCTATTGGTCTGTCAAGAAGAAGGCAACGTGAGAAGTCACATTGTTATCAGCATTGTGAAGGTCTAAATCTAATTTGTGTAGAAGCTATAAAACTGGAATACAATATTTCATTTTATTTCATGTTCAGAAATGATAATAGCAGTAGAGATAAAACACTGCTGACCATTATAACCTTTAGGATTCAGGGTCCCAGGGGAGTCCAGCAGCAGTCTTGTCCATGCCTGCCTTTCCTGTTGCGGCTACTTCCTGGCTGTTTCCTCTCTTTTACACAAAGAGTTTCAGTTGACCTAGCAGATTTTTATGAAAGCTGAAGTAACTAGGAAGCTTGGAAAAACATGGGAAATAAATCTTAATAGCATTTCTTTCTGACAATTATTGCAATTAAAATTAGATTTGCAAATCTCTTCAAATCAGGATTCAGTTCACACTTTGCACATTTAAAACATATCCAGGGGCATTAACATTTGAGGGAAGGATATTTTGTTGTTTGCAGGTAACATTATTTGGATTATTCAGTCTTTTTGTTTTGATTTGATAGCCAATTCAAACTGCATTTTCTATTTAGTTGTGATATATTGTAACATGCACCTATGAATATATTTTAAGAAGATCATACCTTGTATTTTCTAGGGGATTATAATCTAGATACAATGATTTGATAAAGTACAACTAAGAATTGTCTAACATCTGTGTGCTGCTTGAAATAGCTCTTTTAGTTCACAAGCCAGAGGCACTGTACCAACCACCACTACTGGGAAACATCTGTGGTGGGATCACAAGCTTTGAGTGAGGTTAAACTTTAAATATTTAATTAATAGTTACATAGGACTTCTGTCAAAGAAGACTGTTTCTTTACTCTTCCTGGTTAGTGTGTTGTTTTGTTTGTCTATTGGAACACAAAGTCAACAGGGGCAAAAAAAAAAAAAAAAAAAAAGGTCAAGAATGGGCCAATGGAAAAGATGATCATTATTAGGCTTAGTAATGATTTATATAATTTATAATATTCATTGTTAATTTGGTAGCGCCAAAAGTAACTCATAGGACTACTTTGTACCACTGAGATTGTGTATATGTCTGAAAGCATGTTTGTCTTGTTGTATGTATTATTGTAGGACTAGCTTGTTTGTTTACTGTGTGAAGTCAAAGGAAATGTCCCCACACACACCAGCAATACACTGAACACATTCCTAAACATAGTGTATGCATTATGGCCAGTGACAGCTTGATGAGTAGTGTAGCTGTGAGTCAGTGCATTGGGTTAACAACAAGAAGCAACAGTGCTGGATTAGTGGGTTGGTTCAGATAAATCAAGAAAACTCGACTGCTCTCAAAATTCTCTTGATAACGAACTAATTATGTATTATTAAGATTGGTAGAGATTAGAAGCCAGAGTGTTGGCTACTAAGTAGGAGTACTGTTACTTCAAAATAATATTACTCAATTAGAAGTACAAGGTAGTGACCCAAGAAATTACTGAAGTAAGACTACAAACGTTTCTGGAAACTACAATTTAAGTAGGAGTAACTGTCTGGATATGACATCAGATTTATAATTTATAGATAATGTAACACAAGCACAAATGTTCAAATAGCTAATTATAGTCAAAATAAAGTTGTTGTTACTGTGAGAAGAGTAACAGAAAACATTTGCTCAAGTACGCTGTATAACTCAAGTAGGAGTAAAGTTTGGTGAAAACAACTCTTAAGTTATTAGTAAAAAGTTATTCATGTGTGTACTTGAGTAAATATAACTGCCCTAATTGGGGTGAATAAAAACAGTATGTAGAAACAGTATACAGTAGAGCAGTATATAAAAAGAGTAGAGCGAGCTTTTTGAGGTCACATCATTTATTACATATTGTTTAATTTTTATGACCAGGTAAAAATGCCATCTTAGACTTCAGATAGACTGTAAAGGGTCCCATGTGGGGCTCGGATCTCTTTGGAATAATATAAAAATGTTGAAAAAGCTGCTGAAGACCCATCTGGGCTACCCATTATGTTTGCCTGCTTTTGGTAACAGTTCTTCTAATATTGGTTACTACAGTAACTTTCCAGACACTTAGAAACGTTGTAGCTAAAAATAAAATGCATGTTTTAATGGGAATTTCAGATTTTCCCTTTATTATAGAGAATGCATTTGAACTTGTAGCTTTGTCATGAAACCATAGCAACTACAACATTTGCTCTGGTATCCTGCTGACTGCTTGGTTCAGTGGTAATGATAGTGTTTTGGATCATGAACTGGCCTAAAATAACTTTCTCTCTTTCATGCTGTAGATGCCGTGCCAGAGGAGCTGGTGGAGCCCTTCTATCGGGACCAGTACAACCAGGAGCACCTGAAGCCCCCCGTGGCCTGTCTTCTGCAGTCTGCAGAGCTGTACTGTAGAGCGGGCAGTCTGATCCTCCGCAGCGACGCCGTCAAACCACTGCTGGGACACAATGCCATCATCCAGGCTCTGGCTCAGAAAGGGCTGTATGTCACCGACCAGGACAGACTGGTCACTGAGAGGGACCTGACCAGTACACCCATCCACATGGTGAGGAGCATACACATGATGAGGGGACATACACATGATGAGGGGGCATACACATCATGAGGGGGCATACGCATGATGAGGGGACATACACATCATGAGGGGGCATACACATCATGAGGGGACATACACATCATGAGGGGGCATACACATGATGAGGGGACATACACATCATGAGGGGGCATACACATGATGAGGGGACATACACATCATGAGGGGCATACACATCATGAGGGGCATACACATCATGAGGGGCATACACATCATGAGGGGACATACACATCATGAGGGGACATACACATAGTGAGGGGACATACACATCATGAGGGGCATACACATCATGAGGGGCATACACATCATGAGGGGACATACACATCATGAGGGGACATACACATCATGAGGGGACATACACATCATGAGGGGACATACACATAGTGAGGGGACATACACATCATGAGGGGACATACACATGGTGACTCTAAATTGGGTCTGCATTGCAGTGCACCCCTCCTCTTCAGGCTACTGTATCACATTCTGCCTCAGCATTCCTCACTCTTTTTTCTCCTCTACTGAATGAAAAAAATTAAATTCCTGTGTTTATGCTAAGAATGCATTTTGAACTATCTCAGCTTGTGATGTACTTGGCATTTGAAACCGTGTTTGACTTGAGAGTAGTGGCTTAATGATTTTATGTCCCTCTCAAGCTGTCTAATCATCTAGGACTAAGTACTAAGGACTAAGACTGACCCATCTCTGTTGTCACTAAAGTCAGTAGATACAGTAATCTCAAGTAGGAAAATCTGTGCTTTCCACTTTGGTAACAGAATGACCACACACTTTTACATAATGTACAAAAAGAAAAAACTCACTCACATGTCAGAGAATATTGGGGAAGGAGGAGGGTAGATTTTAAGGGCTGCCATATGGCTTTGATCCAGAAACAGGGAAGCATTGCCCACATTAAGATCACTAGAGCCCCATTACGTATTGCCTGGCTCCCTTGACAGCTAATGTATGCCAAAAACCAAGTCGGAAAGGCCCAGTTTTTGCACCACCATCTGTTGGAGGGGAAAAGACAAGAAGTACTGGGAGCATTGGGTAGGTTAAGCAGAGGGAGGACATGATGTGCACTACTGCGGCATGGAGGTGGGCGGGGCCAAAGCCTGTCTGGTGCACAAACGAGAGCTCCCCACATGTGAAGGCTGCTCAAAGTCACACCTTCAAGAACAATGCAAAGCAATCTGCTACTTCTGTACTATGCCTGAACAAGTGTGAAATCATTGCTAATTGCAATTTTGAGATTTTCACATTTAAAGGACCTATATTACGCTATATTCTAATCTATGTTATAATGTTGTTTCCTCATGAAAAACAGACCTGGAGAAAAACAGACCTGCATATTTACAGTTCTTCTCTCAAACACAAAACACTCTGTTCCGCCTTGTGATGTCATGTGGTAATATAGGAAGTGCTCCACTATGTTTTTAAACTCCATACACCCCCACTTGAATCATTTGCACTATTTCAGCTCTAGAATTGCCCATCTCTAGCGAACAAAAGGTAAACTGTAGCTGTTAAATTGAAAACTACTACTACATGACATCACAAGGTGGAACAGAGCATTTTGAGCTTTGAGGTGTAGACAGACTAATAATAAAGGGCTTTTAGAACTTTAGGTCTAAACTATAGGGCTGGCAAGTTGTATACATAATAATACAGTTGGGAGGCAGAATATTTTGTGTGCAGACTTTATATTGCCATTAGCTATTTGATTATGATTATTACATCAATTTTAATTCCAGTTTCAATTTGATAGTAATTGCTATTAACTGAAGTTTTTTTTTTTTTTTTCTCATGATCCTATACAGAAAAAATCCCCACAGTGTATATACATCTAAAACCATCCCAAAATAAAAATAATCATATAGAGGATATAACAGGTTTGTGTTAGCATACGACTTTACAAGGTCATTCTTTTAACTGGACAAATACACCATCACTATTTGCCTGCACGTACTTGACAGATTGTAGTACAGGTTGTTGTAATGGTGGTCAATAAAAACCATTGCTTAGACACATGAGATGTTCACACATAGATGCATCTGCACAGCTGTACCCTAAAGGGACACTTACTTACAACTGCTGGTCAATAGCTACTGTTGTTAATGCCTTATAAGGAATGTCTGACTGTCACCAAGCATGGGCTAGACATGTCTCTGCTCGCACACACACACACGCACACACACACACACACACACACGCACGCACGCACACACACACACACACATACACTTTATGCAGCTGGATATGGTTTAATGAAATTTGCCATCAGCCATGTTTCGTTTCTTTTTAGTCTGTCTGTCAGTCTAGCTGCAATGTGTCTGGGAATGTTTGCAATGTCAAATATCTGGCAATATCCTAAACATAAAAGAATCCAAAACAATGTGTGTTGATGTTTAAGAGGTAAGAAAGTGTCAATCTCAGGAATTACACTTTTGAAATGCAATAATATAATAATAATAATAGCATCTTGTGATCCTAACTTCAAATGCCATACTGCAATGAGGATTTGAGTTGAAAATACTTTAAGCTCAGTAAACATTTGCTTTTTTTAGCTAGTGAGTTAATATAAATAGGATATCAGGATTTTTTTTAATTGTTTTAAAAATAAATAATACTTGTTTGACATAAAACATTTGTCATATTGATTATGTTTTTTAAAATTTATTTATTTTAGATGTTCTTTTGTATAAACATTGCTAGCAAAATTTGCCATTTTTTCTATAAGATGGAAGCATCTGTGTAGCCTAAACATTAGAAAAATATTTTTTACTTCAGCTGCTGGACCACATCTGGTGGATACATGTAACACACTGTCAGAAGCTATTTGAGGGATGGCTTTCTACAGTTGTTTACACCTTAAACTCTCCATAGGCCTAATTGCCATATTAAGATAGCATGTGTTTATCAAGGTGTGACAGCTCTATAAGCATTAGCATTGATTATTTAGGACTGACCGTTATTTTTGGTCTTTGTAGACATGAATAGAGGTCTGTCCTAAAGCTCTGGTGAGATGACATCTGGCTGTTTGCATCTTTTTCCTTGAGTCAGGAGGAGTAGCTCAGGTTGGACTGTTGGACTGCAGATAGATGCTGAGCTCAGCATAAACAAACAGCCACATGTTTTTGTGAAAGCCAGCGGTGTGACAGGAAAAGGAAGGGAATAACTCCAGGACTGACCGGTCTGGAATGAGATCAGAAAGGCCAGGATAATGTCACGCTTTGTGTAGGTGTTGAGGGCTGCCAAAACAGTCTACTCTATAAATGTGAATGGTTTTAAATAAGGAAATGGGTGTTTCTCAAAACTGCCCCAAAGACTGTATTTAAAGTGCTAGAACAGGTCTTAAAATGACAATACAGTTACAATGACCGAAAGTTTTACAGATCATTAATTTCTTTGGGCTTTATATTTATTAACTTTATCTGCACTAGTTGGAAACGTTTCTTTATTGAATTTCGATTTGAATGGTCAAATAAATATGATTAATATTTGTTACAGTTAATTTAGAAAAGAGTTAACTAAGATTATCCTGCTTATATATTATATCAGTATCTTAATGTGAGTGTAACTCTTAACACATTATTACAATGTTTTCTCTTACAGTGGGTCCCTCTTCAGAATGACTTGAATACTTAGTATTGCTTCATATCATTGTTTGTAATGGCTAGGACTTATCTCTGATTTTCTTTAAGTTTTTTGTTATAACCAATTGATTTGATTTAATAGAAAGTTTTTCAGCATATATTTTATTAAGTAAAATAACCATTGCATATCTTTCCACAGAGCTCCCACTTGGCTCTCATAGACACTCTGATGATGGCCTACACTGTAGAGATGGTGAGCGTGGAGCGCGTTATGTCCTGCATCAACAGGTTTTCTGCTACTGAGCCATTTCTCTGTGACGGACACGTGCAGGAGCTGCTGTATGACACAGAGGATGCCATCATCACATGGATCAACAAGGTCAGAACAGCGAACAGGCCAAACTTACTGCATACTTTTAGCTACTCTATTTTACCCCATGATCTAACAAAGAAATAAGCGTTGTCTGTTAATTTTCTGCTACACTTAACATGCCATTGGATCATTTGAGTTTGTCCCAGTGCTCAGGAGGGGCTAGAAGGGCATGTTGCACAAAAATATGCATTACATCACTGAAAATCACTTTACATTACGAGACATGTGATTTGCAGGTGTCACTGTAGAGATGGAAAGGTTAAAAGGAAAGAAAGTGCATGCGGTTCAGGCCAGGGAGCATGTTGAACTAAATCTAACTCCTCAGTGCCACAGACAATACAGAGCTCCACTTGTAGAGGTCAGTCAGTGTTGCCCATAGATTTTTTTAGACTTTGGTGGTGCAAATTATTTTTATTTTATCTTATACATTATAGCAATAATTTCTGACCAGTGTGGCCACTTTTATAATGATATTGCAATGATTAACAAAGTTGTTGTACAGTGCAGGTTATTTTAGACTATGGGGGCTACAACATTCTCCTGTATTACTGAGAAACACTGCAAACACAGGTCAGTTATAAATAAAAAGTGACTGTGTTCAGCATCGGCCAAACCAAAACCTGCTGTTCTCATGGTTGTCCTCAGTTCTGATGTAAAAAGCTGCTCTTGTTTGAAACCTTAAGGCACAGAGATGAACATGTGAGATTCATTTACACTCACAGATGTAAAAACACACAGCTCATTGTCTGTGTACACCTAACCCTGAAGATACAGACCTGATGTGCACAACGAAAGCCCACTCTGAATCTGCTGGCTCATTCATATGTTACATCATTAACTGCAAAAAAACATAAGATGGTTTGAAAAGGTAGTGATTTCAAATAGTCACTTATCGTAAGTAATAGACAATACTGAATATGAACAGTATTTTGCATTGGTGAATAGGCTGAGGATTGTATTTTGATGCTGAGATTCCTAAATTTCTGCTTCCCTCGACACAAGCCCTTCATTGAGTGTGCTGCACATATTTGTGTGAAATGTGACCTCTCCATCACTTTCTCTGCTCTGTGCAGGTAAATGAACACCTGAGAGACATCCTTGTGGAGGAGCACAAGCTGAAAGAGGCTGCGTTTCAAGATAACACCCAAAAAGTAAGAACAAATTAGGGATAATAATTATTAGAAAGTAGTTCTGTTTTATAAATACAACACAACACATAAAGAAAAAGTCTAAATGCAGATCCAAACTCAGAGTATATCTGGTGTCAAACTGGAACTATATGTATATCTGGTGTCAAACTGGAACTATATGAGAGATAGGGCAGAGGTAGAACCAAACCAGACTCGGAGAATATCTTTCATATATGGAGGTTGGTGGAGTCAGTATTGCAATAGATATTAGGACTCATTTTAGGCATTTAGGCATTTTATTTTTAAACTACGGTACTTTAAGTGTTTCAGTGTAAAAAGACCCATGCAACTCTCCCTCATTCTCATGCTGCACTGAGCATCATAAATCAGATTTGCATTTTATTATTGGGCTGCAGTGGAATCTTACAGTAGAAACAAATGTGAGCAGACAGAAAAGGCTGTGTGGCACAATGAGGAAGATGGGATTCTTGTGGACACTCTCAGCTGCAGTTCTGATGGAGCACTGACACAGAGACAGTGTTCACTGTTATGTAAGGCCCATGTGACTGCAGCGGACACACAGCAGCAGCTACTGTCCTCCAGCACTTAGCTCTCACCCATAATGCAACACTGCTTTGTCTTATCAGGTCATGACCCTGTTCACTGGGGTTTTAAGGTATGAAATATGAAAAATTGAGTAGCCTCCATATAGTTCTAATGTTTGTTGATACACATTAAACTGCTTATGTACCACAGCTTGTTAAGTAGCTGTGGACTGTGTGGTCATGGGTTTTGGTTATGAGGGAAATTACAAAGTGTAAATAATGCTTTTAAAATGGTGTGGAAAACATAGTGTACTGTAACCCATTGGTCAGCTGCATTCCAGTGCCATGTCCCATTTTAGATTTACAAACTTCAGCCAGTCACACAGAAGAAAATAAGAAAATGGTCATTAATATAAAAACACGCATACTATTCCTATTCCTAACATACTCCAACAAACACTGCATCAGTAAGGAGACAAAAATGGTATAGCTCCAGGCATTTCACCTGTGTAGTGAGAGGGAAGGGGTAATGTTACATAATGTCTCTTTTTGTTTAGTTTAATCATTTGTACCCCCTTCTTCTTCTGCCTAACCCCTTTTCCATTGTCTTCTATTGTCATCCACTCAGTCTCTAAACAAATGGTACTGGAGACTTGTACCTGTAAGTCCCTTAATTCTTTAGAAAGATTATTATGAACATATCCAGACCCAATACAACCTCCTATTTTTGTTTGTTAATTGCATGTAGCCTTTATGCACATCCACCTGGTTAATCTCATCTCCCAAACATATTTACCACTCATTACTGACCATAATATATGAAAGCAAATGCCTCAAAATAGTTAGTGATGATACATTTTATTTTATTTATATAGTGATTTTCTAATCACTCAAAGATGCTGCTGAATGAATACAATTAAAAGATTATATTAAAAAAAAAAGATAATCAAAGTATAGGCAAGTATAGTGCATAGTCAGATCAGCACAGTTTTCAAGATTATGAATATACTCTGATATTAAAATATAACAACAGTACGTTTGTGTACAAGAGGTTAATGTTTGTATTGAGGGTTCTGAGAAAATCTTGTCCCGTCTCTTACTGCTGTAAAATGGAAACGTGACCTAGCTCACGTGTGTAGTGTATATGTGGTTTAAGTAGAACTAATGCCATGAATGCCTTTAAAGAAACTGCAATTCTAGGCCTATGTCTCAATGGTACACATATTATAAAATGTTGTCTAATATTTTTTTTTTGCGATTTAGGTGTCTTTCTTGCATGGTTACCTTTAACTTGAGCTTGGCTCCTATTTTACGCTTGACTGAGAACCTCAAATTAACAATTTTATTTGATTTACCTGCTTCTGGGGGTATGATTGATTGTACTGCATGAACGCCAGCGTCATCCACCCGCGTCGCACAGGCGTGATGTCTTTTTGTGTTGCCATGGTTTCAGGCTCGCTACAGGAGAGAGCTTTCACAGCAGAGAAGCGTTCCAATACTCCCCCTGGTGGACAACCTGTTGAAGGACAACACAGACGGCTGCGCACTGACGGCCCTGCTGCATTTCTACTGTCCACAAGCCGTCAGACTGGAAGGTGGGCCCTGTTTGCAGCCACACCCACTATGTACTACCCACAAGGCTACAGTCTATTTATTCCCTTAGAAATGACACATAATGGGGAAAACACTGAGTCGTTTTCATGTTTGGTTTGATGTTACAATGATGGCTTTTCTCTCCCCAGGCAAAGCTTAAAGGAAGTATTTATTCACAGTATGGACATGTTTTTCTGGCTGTCGACTTTATATCATTAATACATTTCTATGGCACTAAGTCACAGTTAGAAAAAGTTATGACATGTTATTATAAGTTGTGTTGAAATTTTAAGTCTGTAATACCCAAACTGAAAGCATACAAGTGAAAACATAGACCTTATAATACCAAAGGATTACTGAAAGATGACTCAAGACAAGAAGTAACTACGTCTCCTCTCTGAGTTTCCTCTCTCTCTCTCCTCTGCGGCCGTTGCTCTAAAAATGCCTTGGGTTGGGCTGTGATTGGTCATGAGGAGGTTGTGATGGCGATGCTATTTCAAACATAAACAACATTCACTGGTGTGCACTGGCTTATGGGACTGATTGTAGTTCACATGAGCTCACACATATGTTTGCCAGATGTGAAATTACGGTTTAGTCTGTGACCAGTACTAGGTTTGAACAAATTGGAAAAGTAATCCAGGTTAATATACAATGACACTATGACAAGAACATTTGACATCTGTGGTGTGTGTGTGAACATATATTCGGACCACAAATTTTAAGATCCTGTACCCATTTTTGTGTTTTCTAACAATGACAGAGGAAGTTATAGTTTAAAAAGGAATCCTAACTTATTTTTTATCTTTCCTAAATCATTCCCAAGATCTAAATATCCCATGTGAATTAAGTATATAAAAGTATGACATATGTATGAATTTCAATCTATTATGAGAAAAATCGGTATGTATTGGTGGTTTCAGATTGTGATGTGATGTGTGTCATACTTCCAGATGGCAATGTATTGATTACATTGAAATATTGGAAAGGTAAATTCTCAAGTATAAAACATGATCATTTCATTAGACCCAAGACCATACTATATTGCAACAAAAATCTGCAGTTGAACAATACTAATTTTAGCAGCCTCCCATCTGTATTAAATATTATTGACCTATACAATGTTGTAATGTCATCTGAAACCCAGCAATAAGGTCTGAAACTTTAAAATTCTGAACTGTTATCTTTTGTCTCCCTGTTTTTGTGTGTAATCTCTCCCGTGTGTGTGTGTGTGTGTGTGTGTGTGTGTTTGTGCGTATGTGTGTGACCCCTCCCTCCCTGCTCACACAGATATCTGCCTCAAAGAAACCATGTCTTTGGCCGACAGTCTGTATAACCTACAACTGGTCCAGAACTTCTGCACCAACAATCTGAACCACTGCTGTCACTTCAGCCTGGAGGACATGCTCTACGCTCATGCCTCCATAAAGGTAGGAAAACTTGTTCTGAAGAGAATTACAAACTGGCAACAATTAGTCATGCAGGGAAAAGTTAGCAGCTGCTGACTAATAGTGGTTGTTTTTGTCTTTTTGTGTGCATAGCAAAAGGAGAAATTTAATTTGTCAACTGGACAGAGTTTATTTGGTCGAATACGTTTCGCAGACCAAATTAAATTTCTCCTTTTGCTATGGATTCTACCTGGACGACTGAGGGATTCTACACGCATTTTTGTGTGCATGTACACTGCAAAAATGCCCTGCTTAAAATGATTTGAATTAATAATCATCTGGATTTTAGTAGGTGTGTCTAGGTTAGATTTAATTGGGTCTTTAACATAAAGTATTTCACTGGTTTCAAGACATTTCTGATTATTTAGCTATTGATTTGCCAATGGGGTGAGTAAAATGGTGTTTGAAATAATTTGTCCTAGAAGTAATGTAATGTATTGCTACAGACCAGAATAATCTTGAATCAAATAATCCATCAAAAGGTATTGTGCTTAATTAAGATTATTATCCTAAAATCAACTAATTTAAACTTGTCGATAGATTCATTAAAACTTTGTCTCTATGCAGTGCACTATCACTTAATACAGCAGCCACAGTGTTAAAGTCTGAACAGTGTGTGGGTAAACAGAATGCACCACAGCGTGGGTCAAAACATTCAGATTCAAGTCACAGTCTATGTGAGCCTGGGACTTTGCTTTCTCCAAAACAAGAGGCTTCGTTCAGTGAATAGTCTGTGCTGTGTATAATGGGTCTGCAGTGAATAGTTAAACAGTGGTTTGGTTTCACAAAAAGAAAGTAAATAGCACTGAATCAGCTGACCCTGGCATAGAATCTAACCTCTGTCATTTCCAACTTTCCATGTAGTTATTATAAACCAAAGAACTTATGTGAAGTTTTCCTCCACTTAAGAGACCATTTAAGTTTGTGTGTTGTATTTTTAAGGTTTAAATGTCATTTAACTCTCATTGCCTCTACAAAGCATTGATAAATTAAGGGGGGGGGGGGTATCAGGAAGCACAACGTAAAACAACTACCCTATGCAAACTAAGACACAAATTGAAACGGATTAAGATAAAGATCAAGTTGAAATAGAGGAAAACATGTAAATAAATAGTACTGCATTGAAATTAATGGCTTATAACTGTGTTTATTTTATGAATATACAACTCTTGCACTGTCTGGATCAACCTCTAAACAGAATGTATAATAATATAAATTCCAAACGGAGGTCTTGGATCTAAATGGTCTAATTCATGATATATGGCAGATGACGATGAGACATGTATTGTCCCTCTGAGCCAGTTCCCTAGCAACAGTTGGCTGGATGTAACCTCACTGACATGCCAAATATGTCATGGTGTATAATTCTGTGATTACAGCGTTACATTTTGATGGTTATAGAGATAATACAGTACTTACAATCAAGATGTGGTGTTTAATATATAGTCTAACATTTTTTTTTTTTAGAGTAACTACCTGGTGTTTATGGCTGAGCTCTTCTGGTGGTTTGAAGTGGTGAAACCCTCATTTGTACAGCCAAGAGTCTTTGACCCAAATGGTACAGTGACATATTTAACACTTTATAAATTTACTATTGTATGTATTATAAATGTTGCACCTACCTAAATTGCTTGGTCATAGTGCTATATTTATTTTTGCTCTAGCCTGTGAAGTATCCTGTAGAAATATGGCTCCTGTGACCAGTCCAGTTAAACAGAGCTATGCAGAAACTGGCGTACCAGCTGAGGGTAAGTGACACAACTGCACAGCATTTTAATAAACCATAACTTGGATCAGATGAGTCGGCACAGGCACTATCATAAATTAGTCTCACTAATCGATGCTCAATACAGTACAATGCAGAATCATCAAAAATAGTAATGGGAATGCTTCTGTTTTGATGGAACATGCTCTAGTGGTGCCTGGGAAAAAGAACAACTAGGTTTAGTGTTTAGTTTGTGTCTTAAAATCCTTTGTTTGTCATAACAATGGCATTTTACCCAAAGACAATGTAATTCATATATTTCTTTTATAACTTTTTGCAGGTGTAATGAAGAGATCTACCTCCTTGTCTTTTGAAGATAGCTGTGTTGGAACTTGGCCCAAAGAAAAACGGTGTGTACCCACATCATACTTTTGTGACATACATGTTATAATTATTTTTTTTTTTTTTTGTTAAACTAATGTAATTGCCCTCTTCCAAACCTAGGTCCACCTCCCAGGGAATATCCTTTGAGATCCCACTTGATGGGGGTCCCCCTATTCCCCTCTGTGAGCCCCCCTCCTTTCATATGACTCGCTCAGTCAGCAGTGATGTCCTCGCATTCAAAGTTCACTATGCATCTCAAGGAAACATGAAGAGCCACCCCTCCCTGGTGCCTATAACTGTAAATGGGCAGAGCGAACATATAGAAGAGGAGGAAGATTTCACCCCCCATAAACCAGTTGGGCGAAACAACACATTCTCCGTCAAAGTCCAAAGGTTATGAGAAATTAAAACTGATCTTTTTTCAAACTTTAACTTTGAAGAACCATCTCAAATAAATTCTCTTTCTCTGTTGATAGGTACTCAAACGGAGTTCTAACAGAGAGTTCCTCTGCCAATCACTATAGC
Source organism: Taenioides sp. WSHXM2023 (assembly GCA_029959045.1). Classification (NCBI taxonomy): domain Eukaryota; kingdom Metazoa; phylum Chordata; class Actinopteri; order Gobiiformes; family Gobiidae; genus Taenioides; species Taenioides sp. WSHXM2023. The sequence goes on along the minus strand of CM057096.1, from coordinate 18,094,483 downwards.
AACCACAGCGGTCATATTAGTCCCACCACCCCTCCGAGCATCGAGGAGGCTCTAAAGATAATCCATGACACAGAAAGGCCTCATGCCAGTTTGGGGATTGGGGATGGGTTCTATCTCCACGGGGCAGAGGCCTCAGAGCCACCAGGAGCTCAGGGTGAGGCCCCACTCTCAGCCAAAGCCATGCTCCAGGAGCATGACTCTGCATCTGAGGAGGTGGACACTGGTATCCATGTGAGGACTGAGGACATTCAGAGCCTGGATGAGGACTCTTCTCTCAGAGACTATTCAGACATCGACCAAGACTGCGACGCCATGACTAGGTCCTGCCCGCTGCTCGAGCGGGACAGAGGCTCCCGGGATGCTGGGCGGAGGGGAGTTTTTGACTCTGATGTTGGCAGTGAGAGAGGCCATGGAGCTGACAGGAGCAGCCCCTGTCCAGCACACAGCCTGCCCAGGTCCCACACAATATGCTCCACATCCTCCTCTGGCTCGACTGGAGCCATGACCCGCATGACCAGTTTTGCAGAGCAAAAGTTCAGAAAGTTAGAGGGAAGGAGTAGCGGAGGAACCACACCCGAGAGTTCAGACCTTAATGTTCCTTGTGCACATCCAGCAAAAACTCAGACTTCTCAGGTTTGTCTTTTTCAGTAAAGTTCTATATTTTTACCATTTAAATACTATTATATATTTATTTATTTATTTACCTGTAGATTTCTACACCTCCCTTGCCAATCACATCTCCATCTCCTGTGACACCAACTCCCAGAGACCCCTCTCACTTGATTGCCTCAGAAATGATCCAACTCAGGATGAAGTTGGAAGAGAAACGTAGAGCCATTGAGGCCCAGAAAAAGAAGGTAGTGGACATTTACAGTTATGATGGACTCCATGAAAGTGTAAGTGATTAACACACATTCACAAACACTAATTTTGTCATAACTTCTTAAAGGTGGAAGCTGCTTTTACTCGCCATCGGCAGAGAATGGGCAGAACAGCGTTTCTGAATGTTGTTCGACGGAAAGGGGTCAATCCCAGCCCTGGAGAAACAGAAAACCTCTCACCCCAATCATTACCCTCTCCAAAATTAGCAGACCCGAGCTACATTGAACGAGCAGAGAGGTGCAAACCTGATGGAGCAGCTCCAAAATCTCCCTGTGAAGATGGAGGGGGTGAGTAACTGCATGATACAAAAACATAAAAAACTCTGATTAACGCTAAATTTATTTTTTTGCAGGTATTGTTCCTGGAGAGGTTGACTTGTCTGAGTACACCCGCTCCATTGAGAGGTTAAACTCTTCACTTGGCTTTCTGCAAACAGAGATGCAGCGTCTGGCTCAACAGCAGGAAAAGATCATGGCCATGAGAGAACAGCAACAGCAGGCCTGGGTCATACCTCCTCCAGCCCCATCTCCACACAGGTCTGTACCATAATGAGCATCTGTGACATAATCAGAGATACTTTTAACCTTAAAAATTGTAAAATACATACTGTAAAAGTTTCTGTAAATATTGTTGCTAACTACATTATCTAGTGTAGCTAACAAACTGCCGTTGTGGTGTTTGCTTCCACAGACATCTGCGTGAGTTGCGCAGCAGCAGTGTCACAGGCCGAGGTTCAGGCCGTGGTTCAGTGGGGTCTTTGTCTCCAAACCTGTCCTCCTCTGGCTCTCCTCAAGCTACCACCCGCTCCACCTCTGGACTTAAGCGCAGACCGGCCTCCTTTCACGCCAGGACACCTCGGACCCCTCGTCCCAATGACTTAAAGGTCACACCTTTCAGTCGAATGTTGAACACGCCCACTTCAGTGGACAGCCTGCCCAGGCTCAGGCGCTTTACCCCACAGCAGTCCCAGCTCAGCTCCTTTGCCTACTTTGGTCATGATGAAAAAACAGACGAAATGAAAAACTGTGATGATAAAGATAATAAAGAAACTGCCAAAGAGGAGACTGCAGAAAAGAGTGCAGGCGCTCAAGAAGCAGCTCCACAGCTTCAGACACAGGACCACAGCAAAGACACAGGACCACAACAAAGACAGAGTTTGTCTAAAAAAGAGGTTGCACATACCAAACCAGCAGAGGTGCTGTATCAGCCCCTGTCAGAGGTCCAAGAAGGGGCAAAGTTTGAATGTCGTCCGGACCGAAGTGACCTGGTGGAAGTCGCTTTGTCTGAACTCAAACTTGGGGATGAAGAGGGAGAGACAGGGGAAGAGATTTGTGGAGCTGAGCAAAAAATGTGCTGTGGATTCTTCTTCAAGGTACTCCACGAAACTGCAATCCAAAATGTCCTTATTTACTACTTAGTACTTTGAAGTACTGTTTTTACTGTTGCATACATTAAATAGAAATACATTTGTGGACATTCATTTACGGTTGTATAAATGCTGTGAGGATGAATGCAGGCTGGAAAGGGATGTCACTCTGACATAACATGTGCTCTGCCTCTTCAACCATGAGATTATCAAAAACAATACAATGTGGATCTAGGCTAACTACGCACCATGAACACAGACCAAACAGTTTAGTTAAGAGAGATAAAAGACTTGTGTATTTTCCCAGTAATCCAGTGAGAAAGAATACACTGCATTTGGCTATATATACAAAAATATAACTTCAGGTGGATTTGGGAATTTGTATTTTTAACAATATTGCTTTTACTTCCCAAAATCTAGGATGATGTGAAAGGAGAAGAGGATATGGCTGCAAAGAAAGCAGCTCTACTGGAGAAGAGGTTGAGGAGAGAGAAAGAAGCTCAGGAGAAGAAACAGCAACAAGAGTTGGATCAGGAGCAGAAGAAGGAAGCTGCACGGTTGATTTGACTTTGTTTTAAATTTTTAGAACTTGTGTAAAAATGCATACAGTAAACGGCATAATGAAATGATGTTCTTTTCTGAAATATAAAGTAAACTGCCAACTGTGTTTTTCAGGTTAAAAGCAGAGGAAGAGCAGCAAAAGAAAGAAGAGGAAAAGGCCCGACGTGAATACATAAAATGTGAGTTTTTGAGACGGAATCAGTTAAAGCTCATGGAGGACATGGATGACTTGGGCAAACCTCGATCTGGAAGTCTTAAAAAGAAACCCAGGCCCAAGTCCATTCACAGAGACGTCGTGGAGTCCTCCACACCAGCCAGAGCCACAGGTTAGCCACACACACAAAACATTCAAACATTAATTAATACAAAAACAAGTATAGCAGGAATATGGTGTCATTATGGATGTGTTGTCAGGAGTACGTCCACGGGGGTACTCTGTGTCCACTGTTTCTCTGGCTTCTCTCAACTTGGCAGACAACGGCAATCAGCTTGATAACAAGAAGAACAACAGGTGAGGCTCACCTGTTTTTTCAGGATCTGCAAGCTTGTGTTTTTATATTCCTAACATTGGGCATTTGTACTCCTTACTAAATCGCAATTATTATTATGAGCTATTAACTCACACATTTATGTAAGGTGTAATTGTCTTCCTAATTTAATGTCCTGTCAACCTTGTGTCCTTAAGTTACTCTGTATGAAGCACAGTCCTGACACTTTGTTTAACCCCTTTTCTTATTTGCATGCTCCTGTCAGGGGCAATAAAATTGCTACTGCTCATGTTCCCTTCTACCTGAGTTTTCCCCAAGAAAAAAAGGGAAGGTCAGTAATGTTTTGTAGAAATGAGGTCTAGGTTTAGATATTGTAGTTGACCTCAGTGTACATAAACATTTCATAAATTAAACATTGTTTTTCCCACATTTGAACATGTCTGTGTCCTTTTGTTTGGCCTGGCCTTAAGATAGCTCTGTTCTGCTTTACTACTGCGCTTTGTTGTAAATTTGTTCAAATACTGTGTTGCTTGGCTGACCATGCCTTTGCTTCTCCTCATGTTATATGTTAAAACGACTGTGCCTCATTATGACTAACTATTCCATTCATTGTTTTTTGTGATTTTATTCTTAATTGTTGTGTTTGTATGTTACAACAGGCCAGATTCTGCTGGAGGCTTTTCTTCTTGTCCTTCAGCTGGAAGTCGAAATGAGAAGGACTGGGAAGTGGACTCCACCACCTCCTCTACGCCTTCCAACACTGAGTATACAGGTCACTACTACCACAGTATTTTGGATTGTAGCAGTTCATAGTTTATGTATTTCTTTCTTTCATACTTATATTTTGATCTTATAGGGCCCAAACTGTACAAGGAGCCCAGTGCCAAATCCAACAAACATATCATTCAGAACGCTCTGTCTCATTGCTGCTTGGCTGGCAAAGTCAACGAAGGGCAGAAAAACAAAATACTTGATGTAAGTTTGTATTCAAATTAATGCTCTTTATTGAAATTATCAATATGAAAAAAAAAACATGTGTGACTTCATATTGTGTCCACAGGAAATGGAGAAGTCTGGAGCTAACAACTTCCTGGTCTTATTCCGAGATGCTGGATGCCAGTTCAGGTCTGTCTATACTTACTGCCCCGACTCCGAGGAGATCATCAAACTGGCGGGAATAGGACCAAAAAGCATCACAGCAAAGATGATCGAGAACATTTACAAATACAACTCTGACCGAAAACAGTTCAGCCAGATCCCAGCCAAAACCATGTCAGCGAGTGTGGATGCAGTCACTATTGCAGGACATCTGTGGCAAACCAAGAAACAAGGGACGCCTAAAAAACTTCATCCCAAGTAAATGACAAGATTGGCTAGATTTTCCTTAAGCATTTTGGACCCGGATTGAATCGCAACAACTGGAAATGAAAACAGCATTATTTAAAGGGGGCACGGTTTTGTGTTTGCCAGCATGTGTATGAACTTTAATGTGCCAAAAAAGAACAAAATACTAAGCGGACAAATGCCTTAGTTGAACCACTGAAGCACTGAATGTCAAGTCTCTCCAAGAGGCTCTTTGATTTCTAGTCCATTGTGTGGCCTTATGCTTGTTTTGTGTCACTGGCGCACATTACAACAAGTGTTTTGTCAGCACCTGTTAAAATACCGGTAATCTGTTATTTTTTGATGCACGAGAGACTGTCTGCATACTGGTCAAATCATGGTCCTCTGCATTCAGGTCGTTAAAGATGGCTTGTCCCGTCAGAGATTTGAAAGATGCAGCGTTTTATTGAGGACATTTGCTGCTATACTGGCATGTTTTTTTTAACTGTTATAAATGGTTTGATTTTGTGTATGTATGTAGAGTGAAGTGCCAAGATGTGGAGGTGATCTTTGTTGCTCTCCAGAAGTGTGATGTGTGATACAATGTGCCATCAGACCATAGGATGCACCTGCAATACTCTAATTTATTGAATTAGATCATGCTGACATATATGGTAACCTTGATTTAAAAATATGTCATGCTACTTTGTATATAATGAAATGAACAGCTTTCTGTAGCTTTGGAGTAGCTTTTTATTTATCTTGTATCAGTAGCCTATGTTGTATGTCTGTTATGTGGCCTTTTATTGCGCTAAAGATGCAAAAATGCAGTTGTCCTTTTTTTTCTAATGAGACTATCATCTGATGTGTCTTGGACAGAACTCTCACTGTGTCTGCAATTTGACAATGTCCTGTTAAACATGTCTCTGTTACAAGTTAAAATAATGTCACTTTAATATAATAGTCTTAACAATTAAATCTTGGTTTTGCCCACACATGTAAATACACAAATGATAGCACTTAAATTATGTGTAACCAGGCCATCTAATCTCTTTGTTATCACTTATTTGCGTAACTGTTACATTTTTCATTTGTTGACTCTGTACAGATCTATTTTAGCATATACAAATATTTTTGGTATTGACATTTATCAGATGTGTGAGGTATTGAAGCGGTTAAATAGCCGTGAATTAACAAAATGTGCTAAACGCTTGTAGGGTGGATAAAAAGTATAGAGATCAAATCTACAGATCATGGATATGCAAAAATCTTCTTTTTCCCAACTTGGAATTTCTTTTCAGTACGCTCAATTGCTCATGGAACTTGTTTTAGTATGTTGAAGCTTTATTAAAATACCTGCTATCAAAACTCGGTGTCTTCATCATTTATGTAGGTGTGTTTGTTTGCGTGTGTTTATTTGTTTATTTATTTATTCATTATAAATAGCCAATTATTATGTAATGCATGTTTCTGAGTCACTGGTCACCCTGGGTGCATTTTGCGGATGGAGTGTAGTGTATAGGCCAGTAGATTTAGATCGTGTGTGCTGGATGGTGCTGTGTTGTTGTGAGGAGTGTCGGCTGAAGGAGGCAGTGCTGGACAAGCCCAGGCTGTGACTGAAGTGACTGGGCAGGGCAGAGCTGCAGAGCGCCCGCTGCAGAAACATCCCGCTGGAGACAGAGCCGGAGACATATTCTGCCGTGACAGCGTCTGTCAGCAGCACGGGTACTGTCGGGAAGCAGCGGTATTACCTCATGTAGATATATTAACAGGTGAGTTTGTTTGATTATTCTAAAGGTAAAGACAGATTGTGTTGCTGCGAACACTGTATGCGCCCCGCCCGCGTACTAACCAGAGGATGATGCCTCAGTCTCTTTGGCCTCATTAGCTACAATGAAATTAGCCTGCTATGTAGCATTGCTTTACATGGTCCGTCTCTTATCAGTCTAACTGGAATGTAGTTTTTAATCCCACTAGTTTTGTGAGATAAACAAACTGGTTAATCCTTTCAGACACTGACTTGTGGCTGGAAGCCAGTGTTGCTAACATGTTAGCAGCTCTGCAGAGATGGTTTGATGTTATTATAGAAGTATAAGCTTGTTTCTCCAATCTCACAGTTTTAAAGGCACATTTTATGGTGTTTATAGTATCCGGTGTATGTAGTGTGTCAGATGTTGTCATGTTTTTTAAGCCTGTATCTTTATTAGCTCAAACAGAAATGTTGTGATCATGTGTGCAGCACTGGTTTACTCAGCAGTTCTAGCATCTCTCTTGTTGAATCTGTCCATAGAGTGGTCGTTGGTTGTTGTCAGACCGTCTACACCATGACAGCAGAAGAAACCATCAATGTGAAGGAGGTGGAGATCATTAAGGTGATTCTGGACTTCTTAAACTCCAGGAAGTTGCACATCAGCATGTTGGCTCTGGAGAAGGAGAGTGGGGTCATCAATGGACTCTACTCAGACGACATGCTCTTTCTCAGGTATCACCATAGTTTATGGATATAACACGTCCACACCAAATTCTACGATTAAATTATTACTCTAATGGAAAAATACAAACTCTGATAATTTAATTTACTAACTAATAAATTCACCATATTTGAACATTTATAGTTTTGTAACATTTTAATGTAGGCTCTCCTAATATATTTGTTGTGACCTCTTAACCTCCAGTGGAATTTATGGTGTGTGTGTTTTAAAGGCAGTTAGTGCTAGATGGACAGTGGGATGAGGTCTTGCAGTTCATCCAGCCTTTGGAATGTATGGACAAGTTTGACAGAAAAAGGTCTGTTGGTTACAAACAACATTTATTGTATAAAGTGATCGCTTTTGCAGATATAAATTATTTATAAATTCTTCTAATTTATTCTGTCCTGCTCCCCAGGTTCCGCTACATTGTTCTAAAGCAGAAGTTTCTGGAGGCTCTTTGTGTAAATAATGCTATGTCTGCAGAAGAAGAACCACAAAATGTAAGGTTTTTATTCATTAGAAGACATTCTGAATCTGTTTAAATCAAATAATAGGCCACATTGAACGCACAAAAGTGGCTCATCCACTGCTCATCCTCTTAGTCCAGATTCTAACGTACTGTCACATGGCAGTGCTATCACGTTCTGTTAACAAGATCAGGTCAGACTTCTCTGGACATCTGCGAAGATGGGGTGCAGGGCAATAAGCTCTGCAGTAAATCTATTGTTTGATGGGGAGATAGTGTAGTAGCTGTAACTTAGATTTAGATTATTTTTCATTTTTTGTATTATGTTTTCCAGCTTGAGTTCACCATGCAGGAAGCTGTAAAATGCCTTCATGCCCTCGAGGAGTTCTGTCCCTCTAAAGAAGACTACAGTAAACTGTGTCTGCTGCTCACACTGCCCCGACTGACTAATCACGCCGAGTTCAAAGCAAGACAAGACCCTTCTATGAATGAACATTTACTGTTTTCACTTTAGCGTAATTTCATTTTGTCTCTTTACAATTTCTCAGGACTGGAATCCCAGCACGGCTAGAGTTCAGTGTTTTGAAGAGGCCTGCACGATGGTGGCAGAGTTCATCCCTGCAGACAGGAAATTAAGTGAAGCTGGGTTCAAAGCCAGTGGAGACCGACTGTTCCAGCTGCTTTTGAAAGGAGTCCTCTATGAGTGCTGTGTGGAATTTTGCCAGGTTAAAATAGAACTGCTTTGCCAATAAATTATCTAAGTTAATAGTTGAGATTCAGTGTTTATTGTTTTAAATGTTGTAAAATGCCTTTGCAGAGTAAGGCAACTGGCGAGGAGATCACAGAGAGCGAGGTACTGCTGGGAGTGGACATGCTGTGTGGCAATGGCTGTGATGACCTGGACCTGTCTCTTCTGTCCTGGATGCAGAATCTGTCTCACAATGTGTTCACCTGCGCCTTTGAACAGAAGCAGCTCAATATCCACGTGGACCGCTTAGTCAAACCTGTGAAAACTGGCTATGCTGACCTCCTTACCCCTCTTATCAGCAAACTGTCTCCCTACCCCTCCTCTCCGCTGCGGCGCCCCCAGTCTGCAGACACATACATGTCCCGCTCTCTGAACCCGGCTCTGGACGGTCTGTCCTTTGGGCTTTCGGGACAGGACAAGAGGGCAGGGGGGGGAGAGACAGGAGTGGGGAAAGGAGTGTCTCCCATGTCTCACTCATTTGCCAACTTCCACTATCCTGGAGCAGGCGGGCAAAGCCTGAGCCGCAGTCTCATGATGGAAACCTCCGAATGTCACAGTATATTTGAGGAATCCCCTGAAACGTAAGTACATGGAACTCTTCAAAACAGTGAAAGTTATATATGTTATAGCAATCATGGACCAGGTTAAGCCAGTCATTTGTATGTCTGCATATATATAACAGTAAATACATATATACTTCTGAGAAGTAAAAATGTATTACAATACACTGTTCATTCATCTACTCAATTTGGAAAACACCCGTACACATGTGCAGGGGATTTTTTTTTATTTTCTTTTTAGAAGAGGAAGATAACAGCACTAGTACCTTTTAGTTATATTAGTAATTAGTAGTAGTTATAATAAACCCTACATATCTGTTGCATAAACTTGCGTAAACATATTTAAAGAAATTTTCTAGATAACATTGTTGTCTGAAAGGTCGAGGACAGAAACTCCTGTGGATAAGATGCTGAGCTCTGGTAGCACACCGACCACACGCCCGGCCTCAGCTCCAGGAGAGGAGGCTCCATCACCGGGCTCTGTGGACAGAAACGAGGTACACCACTCCTCCACTCAGCTTGTTCAACTAGTTACCCATCATTACCCGCATTTATTTCATGCCCTTTTTATTGCTTCTATTAGTCTAGGCACAGCGGTTAGAGTGGCGAGAACTCGTGCTTCACAGCAAGAATGAACCACCTGTGCCTTTCTTTGCATGTTCTGCCCATGTCCCTCATGGGTATTTCCTTTTATTTTTCATATCTCCTACTTTCTGCCCTCACTCCATCAGAACTTTCTTTAACGCAATCCATGTGTGTCCTTTCATCACAAATATAAAGTTTATTTTTGGTTCATGCATTGTTCATATGCCATCATCTTGTCAGCGCTGAGTGTTTGGGGATGGTTGGTGTTACTTGACTCTTAGATAGTTTGAGGTGTTTATTCTGTGGCCTGTGTTTTGTTTTACACAGACAGCAACATGGAGAATTACTCCTGGTGGAACTTAATAAGTAGCTTCATGCCACCAACATGAGTCATTATTATTATTGCCCTTGATTTGTCTGTAAACATAGCGATGAGATACATTTTCCTGTCAGTCTCATTCATTCAATACTGAGCTTAGTGTCCAGCTCGGTTTAAGTTTAGTGCTTGGTGCTTTGCCCTCCCCTTCCCGTTTCCATAGTGATACAAATGAGGCCCCGATTGGGAGCAGACTTTGGGGCCATTGTGATCTCACTCGCCGTCTCCCCTGTTGTTCCTCTCATCTATTTACTGGTCCAAAACTGTCAGGATGCCGCTCTCTCTCCCTCCTCACCATTCTTGGATGTTTTCCCAGATCAGATTCTTTAAACAGGAAGTTAAAGACAGAGAGGGGAAGTGACTAGTATAGTAGTTGGCTACTTTGTCATTGCTATACACTTGTTTTATGTGCTGTTGTATTTGTCCATGGCTTATTTTAGGAATGCTATCTCTGGCAATGTTAGAACTCACTGAGAATTAAATTTATGAAACAGACCTATACAAAATGTTAATATTAACCAGTTGAATTAGTTGGTAAATACTTGTGAAAGAAGTCAAATAAAATAGATAATAAAAACAATCGGGTAGATAAAAAACATTGTGTAGCCGATAAAATCACCAAAAGTGAGCGCTGCAGTGTGGCTCATGAATAGGACAGGACACTACTTACCGTACTTGAATGTTGTAAGTTTGTATCCCAGTGATTATTTAGTAGTTATTAAGCCTGAATCATTCTCAATAAACTATTTGTTCATTATGAATTAAGTATTTGTGGACGCTTTAGGCCAGTTAAGGTATAGTTATTATAAAGTGTTACCTATAATTTCACATTATTTTCTCTCAGCTCCGGGACTCCACAGAGAAGTATGAGGAGTTCTACAGACAGCGCCTTCGTGTGCAGCAGCACCTGGAGCAGAAGCAGCAGCAGAGACAGATGTACCAGCAGATGCTCCTGGAGGGAGGGGTGCAGCAGGATCCCCCACCCACTGACATGCAGCACAGTCTCACTGAGAAGTTTCTGAACAGGTCAGGGCACTGAAAGACATGCATTTTTTTCCCATCAAGTTTATTGCATATATACATACACATTATAATAAACAAATTATTCTAAACATACATATAAGAAAACAGATGAACAGATACACAAAGATTACAAGACATAGAGGCAGTTAAATGAATCATATTGATAATTTAAGTTAAAATGATAACATGTATTTAACTTGTTTATTTGGAAGGTTTTCTAATGATATAAAATTACATTTTAGCTTGCATTTAAATTGAAAGATTTTAGGATTGGTATTATTCTACTTACAACAATGAATAAAATATTTTCTGCAAAAAGATGTTCAACTGAAAGACACGTATTGCTGACAACTGATACTTTGCAGGGACTTTATGCTGGATGTTTGCGAGTAACCATGGTGACACAATGCACACCTTAGGAAACACTGTCAAAATAGATTGTCAGACAAACTGGATTAAACAACACATTTTCAGGAGCCTGTGATCAATATGAGCATTCATGGTACTATTTACTATTTGTTTTTCAACAAAAAAGTTGAGAGTGACTAACTGACTGTAATTTTATATGTGAGAGACTTATTTAACAGCACAAATCAGCTCACTTGTTGTAGTTCCAGCTAAGTCAGTTCTTTGTGGTCAGCTTGTGTTAAAATAAAGCCCATATTAAAGTCTAATAAACCCTCAGACAGTTTGTTTCAGTTAACAATGAGGGCAACACTAGCAAATAGTTCTCGAGCTAAGTCTGCCAAATATTTTCTTTTGTTGTGGTTAAGTACTGGAGGGATAGGTGCATGACCAGAGATATACACGATGTTACAATGTTAATGTATTCTTTGGCTAGTCCCAGGTGGTTTAGGACAAAACCTCACTGCATCATTTGGGATTTGGCCTCACCACATCGGATTATTTTGCAAACCCTTTATGATAACACATTTAGTGATAGAAATTGGTGACTTTATGCATATTTTTACATATTATTATTTGGCTTTTGGCAATCCTAACATCATCCTATTTATTTTGAACACATTCGATTACATATGTTACTATGAGGCCCTAACTGAGTAATTAACAGAATTATTATTTATTAACCTGAACTGTTTGAGAGGTGTTTAAGAGAGATTAATATTACCAAATAACAACAAATTGATACTAATTATACTGTAATGAACCTTTTCTGAAACCTAATTTAACACAGTATGTAATTGTGCTGCTTTCAGATCCATCCAAAAGCTGGAGGAGCTCAATGTGGGGATGGAGAATTTAGGAGAGGACATGATGTCTCTAACCCAACAGTATAATGTGAATGGAAACTCCCCTGGGTCCGAGAACAATAACAACCCCCCATCTGCGACCCCAGAGCCGGGCAGGGTTCAAGGAGGTGGGGTGATCAGCAGTACCCCACAGCGCACAGTAGGGGGCCGCACAGTCCCGCCGCCCTGTGAATCCCCTGTCATTACACAAAGGTCTGTGTTTATTTCACTTATACGCCTTAAATAAGACCCACTTTACATTTTACGTCTTATTTTGTTTTATGTGACAGTGGGCAGCAACTTAAAGGCCAAGGTGATTCTATCAGCTCCATGACCAGAAGTAAAGAGGTCAGATTGTCAGAATTCAAACAAATCACTACCATATTAAAATATAACTTTTCATAATAAAAAAAACCTGTAATGAATACTTCGTTTTTAGGGTGACAAATCAAAAGCCCTCTTCGTACCAGTGCATACTCTAGAAGATTCTCAGGCTATCCGTGCTGTCGCTTTTCACCCATCTGGGACACTGTATGCTGTTGGGTCCAACTCCAAAACTTTACGAGTGTGTGCTTACCCCGAAACTATTGACAAGAGGTATTATGGACTACTGATGCAATAAGTTACACAGCCTTAATACATATAAATCAATTTATCAGTTAGTATTAGTATTATATTTTGCCTGTGGTGAATCTAAATTAGCTTAAAGGTCTTATATTACGTAAAATTTATTCATATGCACTTAGAGCCATGTTAGAATCTTGTTACCTGGAGTTGTGCTTTGTTTCATTCACACGTTTGAGTAACCATTTATTATTTATTAGTCTACATCTCCAAAGCTTAAAATGCTCTGTTCCACCTTTTGATGTCATGAAGCAGTAGTTTTCAAGTTAATAGATACTTTTTACCCTTCGTCCAGTAGAAATAGTTAATTCCAGAGCTGAAATGAGTGAATGTATATGTAGTTTAAAACAGAGTGGAGCACTTTCTGGATTACCAAATGACATGACTAAGTGGAATAGAAGAGAGAAGAATTCAGCCTAAATATACAGGTTATGTGTGTTAAACATGTGTGAATGAAACAAAACACAACTCCAGGTACGTTTGTGATGAGGAAACAACGTTATAACACATCAGAAAATAATATGAGCCCTATAAACATCTTGTATTTTCAGCGGGTCCAGTCCAGTAAAAGCTCCAACTGTGCGCTTCAAACGAAACAAGCACCACAAAGGCTCCATCTACTGCGTGGCCTGGAGTCACTGTGGGCAGCTCCTGGCCACTGGCTCCAATGACAAATATGTCAAAGTGTTGCCCTTCAGTGCAGAAACATGCAATGCCACAGGTCAGACACACTGTTTCTTACATGTATTTACACTGCTCTTAGAGTGGGCTCATTACATTACTATTTATTTTTTTTGTTTGTGATCAAGGCCCTGACCTGGAGTTCAGCATGCATGACGGCACTATCCGAGACTTGGCTTTTATGGAGGGCCCTGAAAGTGGAGGGGCCATCCTCATAAGTGCAGGAGCTGGAGACTGTAACATCTACACCACAGACTGTCAGAGAGGCCAGGGGCTACACGCCCTCAGTGGCCACACAGGTATGGGACTGTTCATGGTTTCTGTTTTGGTTTATCAACAGTTTCTAATACTAATCTGATTCAGGGCACATTTTGTCACTGTACACATGGGGAGGGTGGATGATTGCCTCAGGATCTCAGGATAAGACCGTGCGTTTTTGGGACCTTAGGGTGCCCAGCTGTGTTCGTGTCGTGGGAACTGCTTTTCATGGATCAGGTATGGCTCATTTTTAATTTGGTCTTAAAATTGTGTGTGAATGTTGATTAATCTGCTTGTCTTTTATTGGCCAATGACTGTTTCACTTGTCTCCATGGAAATGTTATTGTTTTGTCTAGAATGTTCCACAGTATAGATTAGATCTATCACAAGGGAGACGAGCAGGTTACAGCACTACACTACATTCCAGTTCAGATCTGTGGAGAGGCGCCCTTTTTCACAGCAGGAATTATTGTATTTTTGAGCAATAGAAACACCCATAATGAATAAATACTAGAGATATATGTTTAATGTCATGGAAGTATGTACTTAGCGGATCCTCCACCAGAAAAGTTGTGCAGTGCACTGCTACTGTGATTTTGGGCTCTACGTTAATTATGTTCCAGTATCATTAGATCATTGAATACTTAACACTATTCTTTCTCACGTTACAGGGAGTCCTGTAGCATCAGTGGCAGTTGATCCAAGTGCTCGTCTCCTAGCAACAGGGCAGGAAGACAGCGCCTGCATGTTGTATGACATCAGAGGGGGGCGTATTGTGCAGGTGTACCGTCCACACAGCAGTGATGTCCGCTCTGTGCGCTTCTCTCCTGGAGCTCACTACCTCCTCACTGGCTCCTATGACACTAAAGTTATGGTTGCCAACCTCCAAGGTTTGAGTAATCTTCTACCAGTAACATAGCAACAAATTAAATCAGACTATATTTTGTTAACCTGATAAAATACTTGAATTAGTCTGTAAAATAACAAAAACTAGGCTGGTAGGGCTAGTTGTTTGTATTAGCGTTACAAGAATTTAATAATGTTATGGTGTATCATTGGCTCATTTTATTTATTAATTCATTTTGTGTTTGTGTGTCTGTAGGTGATTTAACAAAGCCTTTGCCTCAGACTGTGGTGGGTGAGCATGGAGATAAAGTGATTCAATGTCGATGGCACACTTCAGACCTGTCATTCCTCTCCTCCTCTGCGGATCGCACTGTCACGCTCTGGACACACAGTCAGTAATATACCCCAAAAGGAACATGGGACAGAGGCACATGAGAGATAGGAAGATGGGACATAGGAAGTATAACTTTCTCACACTGGTTTAGCTCATGCCAGAAGCTGTGCAGGTATAACAGGAACAGTAAGGAACCTCCGTGATTAACTAATAGCACACATTGCATGCACACATTGCTTTTATTATGACTGGTGCCTTTATTTAATTGTCAAAATTTGTTTAGTTTTTTTTTTTTTTTTTTTCAGTAAATATTGATTGAAACAATAATTTATTTTACGTGTAATGCCTCTGTGTTTTTGAAACACATTTAAATTCTGAAATTTTAAGCTGTCCTAGCCTAAAAGCCACCATTTCAAAATATGACGTTTTCATTGCAGCTTTAAACATATCTATTTGCCTGTACAGTCTTGTACTAAAATATAAATGGATGTTGTGCTGAAGCTATTATATTGTCCTAACATTGACTTGCTTGCAGTGAAAGCCCGTTCATATGTAAGCATCAAAGGGAAAGCTTGTTTATTTCTGTTACTGTACTGCAGTATCTTCAGATGAACAGTAGATGGCATAGTAAAGCTGACTTGACTTGACTAGCACAGTTGTTTTAAGAGCCAGCGTTTGAGTGTATTCTTTTAACATCTGCACTTTTGTATTTAGTTTTAAAATTGATTAATTTACTTGTATGCATATTTATGTTTTTGTATAATATTGTAATGTAAAGGCCAACTAATACATAACAGAAAAGGTGTACTTATCTTGTGTTTGTGTACTGTAGATATGTTTTTGAACTGCCAGTGGCTTTGTATCAAGTAATTTAATTTTCTTAAAGTAACTTAATTAATTTAAAGCTACCTAAAGTCTGATTGCCGGTACATTCAATAAATTGCCTTTTACAAAAAGATTAATTTGTATTTACTGTAAAGGTTAATAATACTCATTACTGAAATACATGAGGCTTTATTCCTCAGACATTAATCATTACACAGTACAAAAGAGTGTAATTTGAATGTACATATAATAGTTCATTCTTTTACCAGATGGATAAAATATCTTTTGAAAACAGTCACTTTTGAAACAATACAACCACACAAGTTCACACCAACACATGGCTACATTAGAGTGCTTTAGCTCAGCTAGCATCTGAGGCTACTGTGAGTGTAACCACCAAAATGTGGTTGGGAGGCAGTGGACAGAATGATTTAAAAATGGATAATGTACAATATATACAAAGATACAAATGGGGCAAAATGAAAATTGGACCAAACATAATTTCCCTGATATTTTGTTGAGTGTTAATACAAAACAAAATACTGTAAAACTGGTAATGCTGTCAGTGCTTCCACCTCACAAAGCTCATTCAGTTATTGCAGTCCATCGGTGCCCAGCTGTTCATATAGTGCTTTGAGTTTAATTGGAGCTTGTAGTGTTTGTCGACAAAGGCAGGGTTACACGCTGTTCATCCATACGTTTAGCTTGAGAGCGCATAATGAGACTGAAGAAGTCCTCATCTGGCACAGTTGGCCCACGAACATGAGGGGCAGGCAGAGCACAACGCTGGTCATCCAAACGAGACCCCTGTATGAGAAACAACTGAGTGGTTGCTTTTAAAACTGATGACATTAATAAAAAAAATAAAGAAAGAAATAAGCAGCTAGTGGTACATACCTGGCACTTGACTAGCATGTCAAAGAAGTCATCACCAGGTTCCACGTTATCTGCATTGGCCATTAGGTGGCTAAGTACGGCCTGGCTGCTGTTTTGATTCAGCCTCAAACCCGGGAGACTTCCACCTGGAGCTGCAGATTCCTCCAACCGCCGACCGCGTACAGAGGACATATTTGCAGACTCGGACACTGCTACAGTTTGGAATTAAGTTGTTAAAAGCATGCAAGTCTTTTTTTTATTAATCAAACAATCAAATCTAACTTCTTATGGTGTAATTACATTTTCTCAGGGTTCTGGGTGGTGAGTCTTGGCTACTGCTTAGTGATAGCCTGCTGCCCTTATCCTGGATGGAGCAGCGCTGGTCATCCATGCGGTTGCTCTGAAAGCGACTGAGCAAATCAAAGAAACCCTCATCTCCCAATGTCTCAGGGCTTGAACGCTATGATGTACAAAGAAGAAATAAAAACACTAGATATGAGCAAATAAATGGTTACTTATGAGCCAGGTGTTACATACTTTCTGAGGTCCCTGCACATTAGTCTGACTCGTATCCAGTGTGTTGCTGGTGTCTTGGAGAACTTTACTAGAATCACCAGACTTGTACTTCTTCCCTCGCAGACGATTAACAAAGAAGAACTTAGAGGAGCCCTTTCCCAAAGATGGCTTGGACGGTTTGGTCAGGATATCACTATTCCACTTCTGACCCTTGAGGAGATGAAAATATAATGGTTATATTAAAAAAATCTCACACTCATTAAATACTGTTCTTACATTTGATTTTTCAGGGGTGAGAGGCATCAGCTCCAGATTCTCCATGCTGTGTCTTCTGCTCAATTTGGGTCTGACTCCTTTAATGACATATAATCGATTATTAACTGAGCTACTAAATTAGATGCGATAACGCCATTGATGATGTTACCGTGTGTATTGTTGTCTGCATCTTTGTTGTCGGAGAGAGTTGAGTTATTTGTGCTGTAGCTGAGACCCAGCACCATTTGAAGATCAGACACGTTCATACGAGCGGTCAGTTCCCCGCTTCTGTCCCCTGTCTGGAGAGATAAGACACAGGTATACATTAATAATAATTTTATAATACATTTGTCAATATTTGAAATAAATATTGTTATTATTTTAAATACATTTCTAGGGTGGGTCCGCCACCTGCTTGTCTCCATGGAAAAGTTTGTCTAGAACTAACTAACTTTGTCTAGAATGTCCCAGTTTAGATTAAACATATCTATCATGAAGGAGACAAGCGGGTTACTGCATTACGCTACATTATAATTCAGATCTGTGGAGAGTTGCCCTCATTCACAGCAGGAATTATTGTATTTTTGAACAATAGAAACACCTGTATTGAATACAGGTAGCAGACTATCCACCAGAAAAGTTGCACAGTGCTCCTTTAAAACACATAAATCACACAGCATTGCTCTTAACATACTTCTCTACAGATCTCCAGATGTTTTTCTGCAAAGTGCATAGCCTGATCATGGTTTCCCAGAGCAGTGTGAGCATTTCCTAAGCTCCAACAAGCACGGCCCTCTCCAATCCTTCAACAGAACAAAACAAACACCGACAAACAACAATTATAAACCTTCTTACTTTAATAGAGATGTTGTGTAACAATTTCAGGCTTATGCAATACAAAGAATATAGTATACAGTCTTTAATGTGGAACTATTACCTGTCATTAAGGTCCTGAGCTATGATGAGATGTTTGAGGTGGTAGTCTATAGCCCTTTCATAATCCTGCAGAAGTGTGTATGTGTTTCCCAAACTGTAGCACGCCTGAGCCTCTACAGCGCGGTCCTTCAACTGCCTCGCAAGTTGCAGTGTGCGTCTAAATCACAGAGACATAACACTCAATATACTGCATCATACAAATGTTATAGTCATTATAAAGATTGTCTTAAACTTGGAGGCCTACTTGTAATGTTCAGCTGCTACTTCGAACTCCCCCAAAAATATAAAAGCATTCCCTAAATTGCAGTAAGCACGCCTCTCAGCTGAACGATCTCCAAACTCTTTTGCTATGAGCAAACGCTAAAAACAAAGAAGTTAGATCAGACTTTTATGCAAATATGCAAAAATCGTACTTACAAATACAAATACATATATAGTGAAAACAAACTTGTTCATGAGAAGAAACGGCTTTGCGGAAATTCCCCAAAAGGTAGTGTGTGTTTCCAAGATTTCCGTATGTTCTACCCTGAGCAGCCCGATCTCCAAGCTCTTTCACTATGGCTAAGTTACCTCTGTAAGTGCACAATGAAGATTATTTATTTCAGTGGTTGGGCTTTAATGTCTCACAGCTTCTTTAATACATACTCATAATATTCTGCTGCTTTCCCAAGAGCTTCCATAACCTCTTCAGGAAAATCACCAGGTTCAGCCCCACTCCAACAGATACTTTTGCCTTTGGCATGGTACACATTACCAAAGTTATACAGAGCTCTTGCCTGTCCGACCTAACACAAAATAAGAATTTATTTTGTTTTATCAGTGCTTTATAATGAACAATGATAAGAGTAACTATTTCACTGATTTCTATATGCGGTTGTCTCACCTTGTCATTAATGTCCCTTGCTATGTCCAAGTGCCTCTGACAGCAGACTACAGCCTCATCAAAGCGCCCCAGAACTTTTAAAGTGTTTCCAAGGTTACCACTAGCTTTGGCTTCTCCAATAAGGTCACCAATTGTTCTGCAGGAAGCACAAGATAAACGGTATCAACAAAATGTCATGCTTTTCTTTCCTCGTGGGGTTGCTGCTTGTTGTACCTGGTCAGTGTGAGATCATGTCTGTGAAACTCCAGAGCTTTGGCGTAGTCGTGCAGATGGAAATAGGCATTTCCCAGCTGGCTGTAGATGGCACTGAGCACCTGTAGGTCCTCTGTACCAACCTGGATGGCAGCTTCAAAGAAGGAGACCCCTGCTCTGTAGTCACCCACTTTACAGAGCCGCTCCCCCTCCAACGCCAGCTCCAAGCAGGAAACCTCCATCCTACAGCACACAACACGTCACTTCTTCATCAGTCAGTGCAGACATTAGTGACAAGTTCAACAATTAAAATACAGTTTTTCCTCTGTTCAAAACCTGGTGAAAAGTGAATCCCCTCTACTCTGAATCTACTTTTCAAGGCAAAAGCCCTCAAACAGGGAATGCTGTTTAGTTATTTCCTTCCGGCAACAGTGAAAAGAACAATGGGTTTAGCACGGACTGTTTATTATGGGTGGTCACACATCCTTTTTACCAAACTTTTAGAAATGGTGCTCTGACCTAAATTCAAAGGGCAAAATTTAAAAGGTAACTGATTAAATAATTGGAAAAGCAAGGAAAAAGTATGCTATCAGTTGTTGTGTTTCAGTTATATCCAGTTGTACAAGAAATCTGTTTCTGTGGCCCATTTAAATAATACAGCCAGTGTTTCACATATTTTGTTTACATCTTGCCCAAAAAGATGGCATACTATTCAAAGCTTTATTAGAGTCAAACATACACTAAAATTAAAAACTTAACAATGAAGGCATACCACATCATTGATTCATCTTTATTAAGGATGGACTATATATTGGTGTGACTATTAATGGCATTGGGAAGATCATCCCTAATCATTACAATTTGTGAACAAAGGCTTACATAATGTTGATGTCCTAAATACAAGCGAAAACAGCTTAACATGTTTGTAAATCCTAAATTACGAGGACATGTTGTTGATGAGGCATTTATCACACAGTTAGTGTGATAAATGCCTTATCTGATACCAGTCTTTTGCTATTTTTGCTACTTATTTTGAATGTATTATTATCATTTATATATTTATATAATATAATATAATATAATATAATATAATATAATATAATATAATATATAATTATAATATATTGTGATGTGTGAGTTACTGTGTCCAAATAATTTCATTAAAGTTTGTCTAAGTATCTGAAGTATGAAGCTGAAGTGAAGCCTACCTGCTGGCTTTTTGAGCTTTACAACAACAACAGACTGCACAATTAAGAGGCATGCACCAGCGACTTCAAAATAAGCTTCCAGGGTGACCACCTTTCTCTTGTATATCCATTCAACTTTATAGTTTCCCACCGCAAAAACAAATATGACTAAATTCTAGCATTCATAAATCAAATAATGAATGCTTTCTTAATGATGGTATCATATGACTCCTTTGACGTCAGATATAAAAATATGCTCCACACAGACAATACCGGGATTAGCTTTGCATACAAGCAAAGGAAACAGCTGATTCAGTATTTGTGAGACTAATCAGCTTGAGTTGCTTTGAGGCTCTCTCTTCTCACCTGGTCATTTCAGATAAGTGCTATAGCACACAGACAGATTACAACTGACAAGCGGCTTTATTGAGACAGTAAAATTTACGTTGGTATATCATTATTAAAGTTGGTGAAATATTTCCCCAAAGAGAACAGCTGCTCTATTCAGACAATTGTGGCCATCAGCAAAAGAAGCGGTGATTAATTTTTCAGTACTTCGTAAATATTGAAACAAGAAAAAGAAGCCCATCCAATCTGGTGGGTAGCACCTGTTGCTGGGGCTATTTACCTGGATTAACACAGACAGCTGGCTGACATCACTTTTTGACAACTCGACTGTGACAAACTCACACTAAACCAATAACAGTAAGGATACTATAGTTATTCTGTATAGAATAATTCAAGATCGTTAAACTCAAACAAAGGATTGCCAATCTAGCATTTGCATCATAACTATGAAAAACTATACAATTAACAACTGTTGGGTTGAAACTGAAGAGGTCCCTACCTGTAACGAACATGGAAGGATTGCTCCTCAGGTTGCATGCTAACTACTGTGCCACAACTGGTATCCATTGAAGTGCATAATATGAGAGAAAATCCCAGTTTGGTTCCGTAAAAAATGTTGCGTTTAAAAATTATAAGTTGAAAAAAAATAAATCACATGAAGTTGGCAAAAACCAGTCTCCATTTGAAAAGCACCGCGTGTGATTGGCCCATGTCAAATGTGGACAATACAAAATACATGGTTGTTTACACAGCAGCGGATTTCTGAGCAGCAGTCCACAGGCCGCATTCATATAGTGTGTGTTTTGCGTCACTGCCTCTCAATCTCCCGTCAGAGGGCTCTGTGGAGAGAACACAAGATGCTGTATGTGAAGCCTCTTTCTGGCCATATGATGCCATGGCAACACCAACCAAACACCAGCGTGCACAAATGGGGAAGGGAGGAAGTGAGGTAGCAAGGCAGGAATAAATGCATGGGTACAGTCTAACACGGTGACTAACTAATGATTAATCTGCATGTGCAAGTCTTAATTAACACAAGGTGAGCTAGTCATGGGAGGACCATGTACAGCAATTACGCAAACTTAAAGCTCAAGGGTGCGTGGGGAGTACCCAACTCATCATCTCAATGAAATATTCTCAGAAGATGAGTAAAATGTAAAGAGCAGCCCACAGAAAAAAGGCATACTTCATGTTGATGGGGTCATCAAGAACAAACTATAATGAATTACTCAAAAATTTTGACATAAGTTCCACACACTAATATATCATACAATATGGTATGCCTTTTCATTTATCAAATGACAACTATACAATTTTGTAAATGTTAAATTACAACCACTGAAGTTAGTTTCATATTGGACGTATAATGTTGTAATAATTTTATGCTCAGTCTGCTACATTCTTGGCCACTAAAACAGATTTAATATAAGGTAAGATAATACTCACATTATATATTTTCCTACTACTCTATGGGTGTGTTGTACCAGGTCATTAATAGAAAGTCATAATGAAAGAACAGAAGCTATTCATGACAAAGTATTGAACCTAGAAAGACAGGCACAATGAAGACACAAATTTCCTACACAATCGGTTTTCAACAGTTAGATAACAAAAGATCATTATTTCATTGTAGACACGCCATCTAAGTTCTTTGAGCTTTGGACTAGTTGATGCACAAAATGACAAGCTCTTGTAGCAAGATCTAAAGAGAGAAGCAAGACTCAGCCTAGCACTACCCATGAGCAAGCAAAAGCATACGCCAAAACAAAGCAGGGACACCTTAGGACAGCTCAGCATTTTACTACTCACCTGTAATTTTTCCACACACGGACAGGGAATCTGTCAAAAAATACAACAATAAATACAGATTGGCATATAGTAAATAAAGGAACTGTAAATAACGTTAAATGCACAGGAATACTAAAATAATAGTAACTTTACGCAAAGGAAAGATATAAAATTTAAAAATTGCGTAGTAACAAGCCAAAATTGGTCAATAAACAGAACAATAAACACTAGGCGTTAACCTATGGAAGTTATTTTTAAATGATGTGAGGCATCGTGATGATACAGACGATAACAACTCAGATAACGTTAGTACACAGTAATGTATCAAATAGTACATTGTGACGTAGTGTCTCTAAAGTTACCCAATTCCATGCAATACCAAGCTAGTTAACTCACTGGCTAACTTCAGAGGATATTCATGGGCTAACTTAGCGGTTAGCAGCTAGGATAAACTTACGTTAGTCGATCCAGTTTGAACAAAGGTGATCCCTTTTCTTCTTTTCTTGGCACGCAATTAACATTTAAATCGCTAAATAAAACATAAACATCATATAGTTTGAGAGAACTTCATACTGACCTGTACTTAAACTACATCTCATTATCTATCACGTTTTTATAAAACTTAAATTTAACTTCGATAAGTCTAGCAAAAGCCCTAGCGTTTTGTATATGTTCCCCTCGTGGCCAATCAGAAGTGGACATTCAAATATAGCCACGCCCACAATGCGATCCGTCACCCAATGGCATTTGAACACAAAAAGATGACGTTACGCTCTCATGAACTACACTGAAGTTTACAAAACTGTACATGCCTTTACATTTGTGTGTTTCTTTTTTATTGATGAAGCAAGAAAAGGTGCTCACTTACGTAAATCACACTGCACAATACACAAAATGTAGTATGGCATGTATGTATGTATGTATGTATGTATGTATGTATGTATGTATGTATGTATGTATGTATGTATGTATGTATGTATGTATGTAACATAGTGCCAGAATAATCTGATCAAGAATTTCCCTGGTATTTACCGGGATTGCTTAGCAACCATGCACCTGTGAGCTGCCATTTTGAGTCCAGACCAGACGTTCAGCGTTTAGTTGTACATTATTGATGATGCCACAGACACAGAGCCTGTTCAAGACTCAGTGTGTGTAGCTACATTCAACAGGCCGTTGAAAAGTATTTGAATACGTTTGGGTATTGCTGCAATAGGATTTCAAGTAAGTTTATTTGCCATGAAATAAAAGTAAGACTACATAGGTGCTCATGTAGTTAAATGTATTGTTTATTTTTCTTCTCCCACTATGGCTTTGAATAAGCCTTGTGTTGTTCTCTGACAGGTTGTGTTGCTTGGTGATGAATGAATGCCCTTAACCACCTGTACTTGTGACAGGTGAATTACGACTAAAGAAGAGACTAGACTAATGGAAGGAGAACCAGGAGTAGTGCGTGATGAGCCAGTGGTGTTATGGGAAAAGCGTATTCAGCAAAGCATCATTGTGGATCTTAGTGAAGATGAGAGCATCCACTTCAGTGACCTGGAGAGTTCTCTGGCTTTTCACATCTCACAGGTAGACTCAGCTCCTTCAGAGGGCAGTGTCCACCTTTCAGGTAAGACATTGTAATTAAGCTGGTATTGTGTTCACAATTTAACTGGACTAGATGAACATTTAGTGCAAAACAAAAAAAGTAAACCTAAGTAGGACAGCACATTATATCACACTCAAACTGACTCAAATCAAATTTGAGTTGGTGCAAATCAAATTGCAACGGCTGCATATATTTAGATAATAGAATGTCCTCTGCAAAGAACACAATATCCTGTATTTTAATAGGAAAGTCTTGTTGTACCTGAAGTTTAGAACTGTACAAACGTATTCTGAAATGCATATGCTTCTTGTATTAATTTATAAGTTCATTTCTAAACAATCTCAATACTTTGTTCAGTCAAAACCTAATTTCAAAATATAATTGTCATATAAAGATACTTTTGTGCTGATGTATTCTGTATGCCAGTCAAAGTATAGTCCTATTATTTTCTATTTTCAGGAAGCGCAGAATTGTCTGACTATGACAACTCTTCAGAGTCTATTATCAACAGCCACCGTGAGGGACATATGAGAAATCACACCAGAAGCAGTGAAGTGTGTGTGTCTGTCCAGAGACCAAACACAGCAGTACAGGACGTGCCCTCCCAAAACCTGCATAATGACGACCCAGGGCAGAACACCAGTGATGAAGACCATGAGGAACTGCCGTATGATGGGGACTTGGGAAGCCTCTACTTTAACCGTGTTGCCCATTCGGACATCAGCCAAGATGGAAGACAATCAAGTTGTGATGATCCAGATTTGCATCACCTCAGTGAACTGATAATAAATGATGCTGGTGATGAAGAGTTAGCGTCAGTCAAGCCCATCATGAAAGCAACAGAAAGCTTGGAGGAAAATGCCACCGCTAAACAGGATAAAGATTCACATATGGAAAATGAAGCTTCAGGAAGCATTCCCTTTATCCAGTTGCCTTCAAAAGATGATTTGTTACGATCCGGACGGCTCATTGAAGCGGAGACCCTTCCAGAGGTTTCTTTATTAGACAGTATGGATGAAAATTTTTATAGCAGAGTTACAGTGCACAGCAGCAAGCTTGTTCCTTGTGACCATGGTTTAACATCAATTAGTAAGAGTAATCATAGTAGTTACTCAGAGCAAAAAAGTACTGCAAATGTAAATATGAGTTTATTACAAACTGAAAATATCATTAAGGATGGTACATCATCTATTGCAGAGAATGTCTCATTAAATTCAGACAGTAATAGCTCTAAACATCAAATTATCAGTGAGACTCCGTCAGATGAAGCTGAAGAGGAACTAAAAAATGACAAAGCCCCACTTCTGCGAGCCAGATTGTTCAATGAGATTAAATATGGACAGGGTCAAGTCCACTATCCACTGCCCGATTTCTCCAAAGTGGCCCCCAAAGTAAAAATACCTAAAACTCTAAAAGAATCACTCAAACCTATGCCGCAGCCTCCAAGCCATATTCACAGAGCCCACTCGTCTCCTGACATGTTAGATGTGGTGAGCAGAGTCCTGGAAGATTCAGCGTTTACGTCAGAGAGACCAAGTGTCTTCACTGAGCCAGACAAATCAGCATCCCCAGCACTTGTGCAGCACCTACAGGTAGAAGCGTTTTATTTTTAGATGTAAAATATAACCAATGTATCTTTTTCAATAGTATGATTTAAATATTTTCTTCAGGCTAAATATGACAAACTTCTGACCAAATATGCTGAAGCAGAGACTCTCATAGATCGGATGAGACTGGGGACAAAAGTAATATTATCAGTGTAATTTTTTTCTATATTTCGAGCAAACGCATTATTATCCTTTTTACGTCTACAGGCAGCTTCTGCAACACAACTTTGTTTTGATGACAGCCAGGACTACGTAGCTGAAGGATCTGTACTTAATCCATTAGGTCGGTCCATGTGCGTGTAATGGCAAGTCTGAACATGTGTCTTGTACATACTACTAGTCAGTTTTAGATGCTTTCTAAGGACATCTGGATTCATATTTCACCATTTGCATTATATTGCAAAAATATCAAACTGTATTTATCCTACTCAGATTGATGCCCTGTCATGATATATTGCTATTGCTAATATTGAAACTATTTTATGCCACTGATACAATAATAACAATAATGAAAAATAAGTGGCATGAGCTGCAACAAATAAATAGCAGAAAGAAGTAATAATTAGCCACAGAAATTACTTTTTCAACCTTCTACAGCTCAAATCTGATCATATTACAACAAAAATACCCAAAATCTCTCCACTTTTACAAAGAAAATGTACATAAGATAAATTTTGAGCCCCAAAATATATAGTTCCAGTTTTCATATATTGAACGATAAGTCAATATCATAATTATTCTAACAGGCCTGGCCCTGAATACAAGAGTGTACAAATCTGCCATTTGTTTGTATTTCAGATAAATTGGATGCAACCCAGTGTACTGATAATAACGATTCAGTGGACTCCGAAGTTGGACCCAGTGATGGTGAATTAATGACGACTGAGCTCTCTAACATTGTCATCCAATTTATGCAAAATGTACTTCTCGTTCATTGTATTACATAATTAACTTATTCATCTTTAAAAGTTTGTAAAATATACTGTATCTCAACTTGCTTTTGCATTAAGATAGATGATTTTAAACTTAATGTAAGCAAGAAATCAATAAACCTAGAGGACCAGCAAATGGTGAGTAGTTTTTAAATGTGAATAGTCCTATAGCCATTGACTAGAAATGGTTGTATTATACATAACATTCACAAATTGTGTTTTTTCAGATGTTGAGGATTTTGATGGAGGCCCAGGACCAACTGGAAAGAAAATACATAAGTAAAAAAGAAGAGCACAGAGCTTTGGAGATGCAGAAATATATGGGGATTAACAGGAACACTGGCACTTTTGACCCTGACAGGTAAAGGTCACCCTAACTTAACATGTACTTCCTTTTATTATTTTTTATTTGTATTTTTTATTTGTTCTTTATCTTTACTGGTTTTGTCTGCTGACTTGTATAGGCTGGTGGAGGGAGGTATTTTCAGATTAGGGATGCTTCTTGAAGATATAAAGGAGATGATAGACAAGAATACGTGTGACCAGATTTCACCGCCCCAGTCTTCATCCACTCCAAGATCATTCAACATCCACATTAAACCACATGTGTTGTGTATGTCTCCACCAACACCCCCACTGTCTCTGCAAGAGGTAACACATTTATGGTCTATTATTATTATTTTCTCTTTGTCATCTTTTGCATGATTTTAAATGTTAACACTAGGAGGTGGTATTGTATTGGTCTGTCATTTTTCACCATTTCGTTTTAAATTGTGTATCTTTTCTGGTGGAGGAATAGCTACCAGGTCAAGTTGTAGGTTAGATTAGTGGAGGGGGTTCCTTGCTCTTAGTAAGAATTATTTTTTTATTATTCATTTTGAGGAATAATGTAATGAATAGATGCAAGATAGAAAATAATGCCATACTGTAGAACATTACAGACAAAGCAATAACATCTCCATGAAGACAAGCAGGTAGCGGCTCCTCCACCATAAATGTTATATAGTGTCCCTTTAAATATATTTCATTCTAAGTTAGTGAAGAGAGACTACATATTTCACATATTATAAGAAAAATACAAAATGACAATAACCCAAATATAATGATTTATGATTAGCAGTACAACCTAGTTAGTGAAGATTTTTTTGAGTCTGACTGCAGCTCACTTTTCAGAATCAGAGCACATCTTTTTCCATTGAGGCCAATGAGATGGAGATCACAACGGGTCAGGTGGATGATCAAGTGGAGCAACATAATGAGCATATTGTTACCAACAACACCAAAAGCAGAGAGTTACACAGCTATTCAAGGTATGTATCAATTTATACATGGTAGTTGTATTTCAACTGAATGTTAGAGGTGCACTGTGTAACTTTCTGTTGAAGGGTCCATCAAATGCTTTTCTCCACGTAGATGTTATTGGTTTGTCTGGAATGTTTCACAGTATTGTATTACACCTTTCTATCTTCAAAACCAGACCATGTTACAGGTCAGATCTGTGGAGAAGCAACTCCACTCACACAGTCAGACTGCCTATTTTTCAATATATTTTTGAGCTATAAAACCACCTGTATTGAATAAATGTGAAGTACTCTGGTTTTTAATTAATTCATTAATCACTGCATTTATATAGCGCCTTTCAAGACACCCAAAGCGCTTTTTACAGTCCTTTACTTTACATTATTCATTCACTTCACACTAAATGGTGGTAAGCTTCTATTGTAGCCACAGCTGGCCTTGGGCAGACCATCACCATCACTCACACACACTCCACTCTTCTCTACTCTAGGCAATGTTGGTGAAGTGTTGTGACTAAGGACACAACAGTTTTTGCCTCTGGTGTCCCAGTGTGGCACTTGGAATTCCCAGTGGTCTCCAGTCCAAAGCCCGGCCTTGCTTAGCTTCTGAGATCTGATGAGATCAGTCTTTGATAAGCTGGTATGGCCACAATTTTCAGGCAGCGCAATGACATATCCATAGAAACACACAGGTGATGGATCCCCCCCAAAAAAGTTACATAGTGCACCTTTAACGTAATATTACATTGCAAAATCTAAAACTGTAATGCACTGATATTATTTGTATTGTTTTCTTACATAATGGGCACGTGCTCAGTCTTCCTGTAGCCATATAGTGTTTCAGCTGAACCACTAGTGTAAGGTTGCTTCACAATGAGAGACTGTGGCTGCAAGTTTAGTTTGCTTTCCCCAGGTTGCCACACGCGTTTCAGGCAGTGTGTTTGACCTCATCAGAGGAAGACAAAGAACAACAATATGAAGAGTCAGTTTTGACAGCATGGACTGGATACAGTAACATCCTAGCTTCCTTCGATGTGACCAAGGCCAGTCCCGGGGAAACTCTCCCAGTCAGTAGTAGGTTTGTGGATTTTTTGTGGGAATTTTTGTAAGCTATCATTGTAATGTTATTTTTTTATTATTATTATTATTTATTTTAATTATGCAAGAAATGTGTTGCTATGATGTTGACTTGTGTGCATATTTATCAATACACTCTTGCTGGCCTGGCCTTTCTTGCAGTACACAGAATAGAGTGCTACACCTGGAATCTGATCTGGACAATTGTGTGAGTTTATCTGTGGAAGTCTCTTGTTCCAGTGAAGTTTCTAAAGGCTGTGACAATGTTCCTGAACCACTTCTCAAAACCTCTTTGTCTCAGGTCAGTCCCCTCTAAACTCAGTGCAAAGGCTGTAGCAACGCTGAGGTAATTGATTTTGTTTTAAATAATACAGAGAAACGTGAGCCCAGAGACAGACAGTGGCTTTGGAAGTTCTTACTTGAATCAATCTGCATCTGGCTCATTTCAGCAAAATCTTAATGAAAGGTAAAATCAGAGAATACATATCATCTACTTATGTATTTATTTTTTTACTAGTTAATCTGAGAAGCTATGAACTTTCTAATCTGTTACAATAGGTTAAGATCTAAATACAATGTTGTGTGCACATAATTCAAATATGTAAGATTGTTTTTGCTCATATTTCATTCTTCATTTGTTTGTATTATAGTTTTCAGTCTCAGAAGATTCCTATAAGCAGCTCAGATAGCGAGGGTTCATGTTCCAACCTCCAGACAACCATCGAGCCAGTCACCAAAGCTCAAAGAGCTGTTAGGTCAGAACCAGTCCAGCAGTGGCTCGAGAGCACAACTAAAGAGGCTATATTCAGAGTACAAGGTATATCAGTGCATACTGCCATTGTGTCCTTATGCAAGACACTTTACACTTTCCCTGTGAATGAATGTAGTGTGTATGAGTGACTGATTGATGGTGATCACAGGAGTGCAGATTAAAGAAGTAGCTTACCATCAGGTGATCTGGCTCAAAGAAAATCAAGAGATCATTTTTTGTCCAGTGTCCAGTATACTGTACTGTATACTGGAGTGAATTATTATAGTTAATAATAATATAAACATCCATAGTAAAACTGATATTTGTGGATACTGTAGGTACCAAGCACCACCACATGTCAGAACCTATTCTGGGTCGTATGAACACACGAGGAAGTCCAGTGTATTCCTGTTCTTGTAACAAGTGAGTCATTGGATCTCAGTATGTTACATACAGCAGCACACAATATAATCATTGCACTTTGTGTTATTCCTCTGAATGGGCAGTGAAGCCATTCTAGCCTTACAATCCGAAGTATCCAGACTAAAGAAAGACATGAAGGAGGGCCTCATTCAACTGCCATACCTCGCAGACAAGCTCGACTACATCTCCTCAAAATACAGACATGAGCGTTCAAAGTCAAGATCAAGGAGCCACCAAAGGTTATCTGCAAATAGGTGCACATCTGTCACATTCTGATATCATACAGAAGACTTTCATTCAGTTGGCATATAGTGCTAAATATATCTCCTCTACAGCCCATTAAAGTCACCCACTATTGAACTAACCCTGGGCAATACCTCCCCAAGTCCAGTCAAGTTAGAATGGATGTCTACATACATAGATCCTGGCAGAAGCAAAGGTACAATTTACTTGTCCATTTCTAATACAAGCACATCAATGCTGTGTTGAATGCACACATTATCCTCAACAGACACTGAAGACACAACTGCCTCAGACATGCAGTTTGACTATTCACCTATAGAGAGCAGAAGAGGCCGTGATTTTTTACATCTTGATTCAGGGCTTCACTCACCAGGAGCATGTCTATCAAGTAGAGGTATGAAAGCAGCATATATTTCTTTATAAAGAACTTACAACTTATCCCGGGTGAATTAAAATAAAACATATTGTATACATTTTAATACAAATCAAAGTTTTAAAAATGTTCTGTTGCTGTTACTGCACTTCATTAGTGAAAAATATAAGTACTGAACTCTTTTATGCTCAACAGGATTTACAGAAAAATGTTCTCCAATTTACTCAACACCAATCCACAAACCACTTCTCCAGGTCAACTATGGGTCTTCCAGCAGCCTGCCTGCAAGGTAACTTGTCCCATCACTATAGTACTACTACTTACTGCTTAAAATGTTATTTTACACTGTGTAATAATTTGACAGTTATAAAATGAGGGAGTATCCACTACAGCCAGTAGCCTACGATCGGAAGAGATCCACCCAATCAGACTCTGCCCTTCTGCCCAGCAATGTCTTTTTTCAGCACACAATGTCTCCTCTCTCTGCACCCTCAAAGTTAGGAGGCAGAACAAGCAGGCACAGTCAAAACAAGGTAATATACTATATAATACAAGTTTGAAACATGTCTATATTAAAAAGAGTCACTGTGCATCTCTTGGCAATTAGGAAGAAGACATCCACCGCACTCTTGACAAGGCAATTGAGGTGGCCCGCAGCATAAAGAAGACCACAGACCGTATGGCTAAAAGTTTGTCCGCCGACTTGGCCAAAGCAAGACAAAAAAAGTTGTACAGGGGCAGAAAGCACCATGATCTATAATTCAACTAAAATAATGTATTTAAAATACATTGTAGAGCATAATGGATTTTTATTTAATAAAGAGTTTATTTAAATTAAACATTTAAAGAATAGAGATAAACTTGGCAGGTAGCGTAGAAAATGTACCAAGACATTCTTCATCCCAAAATTATTATTAAAGGCAGCACATTTTATCTTTCTTTTACCTCATTGTTTCTTATTTCTACATACTAACAATCCTCATAAAAATAAAAGCATGTATTTCATTTATCACTTCTCAGTGTCAAGAGATGTCCTTATGTGATTCTGTTATCATATCCAACATCATAACATAAACTTTTTGTCCCTAAAGCCTATGTTTCCTCAGAATTTAGTGATGTAAGCCTGTCCAACAGATAGTCCATCGGGTAAAGTTAGACAGTACAGTTAGATCAAATGTTACTGGATCAGATTGGTGTTATTTTACATTTCAGGAAAATCCCTTTTGTGTTTTACCTCCACTGTTCTAACTTTTATCAAGTATCAACTTTTATCCTTACAGCTAAAAAGCTCACCTGATGCCTCATATATTACCATCACTGCTCGCCTGTGGGTGCTAGTGTCTTCTTACTGAGTTTCTGTTCCTGGCTTTGTTTGTTCTAAAGTGGTATCGGTATATAAGCGGTATATTAATATGCCCAAACAACATTCTTAAGCAGCCCATCTAAATCTTTAATCATTATCTCTTACGGCCTTTACCACAACCTTTACGTACACAAAAAGATACATGATTTTATATAAATACACCCAAATGTCTGTAGTTCTCAAACTAGAGCCTGTAAATGTATTCAAATATTTGACACTGAATATCACCAGATATTATTTGAACAGCATAAAAATGACTATAAGGATAAATATTGTTTCTAATTAAAAATAAATTAAGACAAAACTGAAGAAAGCCCTGAATATCACCAGTGTTAGAAACACTAGCCAAACAATATTTAGTGTCCAGTTGCAAAGCTGAAACCTAAGAATAGGGTACCTCACTCAAAGAATTTAGAATTTCTGGAGGCATGTCCATATATATTTTTTCATGGATATCTCAGGAAATAGAAAGTGACCTACTTTGTATGCAAAACAAGAGTAGTAGTTAACTGACACCAAGTAACACCACTGGATTTGAATGCAGTACAACCAAGGTTATTTGAGGTTATTTGTGCTTATTTGAGGTTGGAGTTCATGCCTTCCAGTAAGACTGTTCTATCCACAGGCCTGCCGACTCACAAGCCATCACACATCACACACATATGTTGTAAATATGTGTAAAATATTATGCAATCATTTTTTGTAACACAAAAAGTGATTCAAATCTGTGCTATTTGGCATTTAGTGTTTGAACTGTGACAAACTTGGACCTCGAAGTCTCTGAATGAAAAAATGGTTCACACACATCATCAAAGAATAAAAAGAACTGAAAAGTTGTCTTGAATCAATTCAATTTATTGAAGCAATTGTGCACACAATCACAAAACTACCTGTCCATGACAGAGTGTTGTCTGTCCCTATGCTGTCATAACAATGCATACATTCAACAATTTCTTTTTCCAAACAACATACCAGAGAAGTCTAAAATATGTGAGCAGTGTAAAATATTATGACATATTATGATTTTACATAAATCTCTTATTTTGATTTTTTTTATTTCTGAAAAAAACAAAAAAAACAACAACATTATTTTCATCCCGAATTTCAGTTACTGAAATGATAAGTATACATGTTCAATGTGTTTAAATTTTCAAAATAAATAAATTAACCTTTTAAATATCAGCTGTGTGTGACTGAAGAGGACAGCAGCAGGCTGTTTCCTTTTGTCAAAAAAAAAAAATCAAAATCAAACTTTATTTATAAAGCGCTTTTCATGCAAAAATGTAACACAAAGTGCTTTATAGTGATTAAAAACAACCCCACATTTCCATCCACCCACCTAACCAGCCCCACAGCTGCCCGACCCCACACAACCAAACAACCCAAATAGTAACACACACACACATACACATACACGCACTAACATGCTAAAATACATAAAACTACACATAGTAAAATGTGAGGCTGAATACAGGTGAAACAGTTGAGAAAGCACCACCAGAGGAGCCGTCTACACCAGGAGCAGAGAGCCGTCCACCGCCGCCAGGAACCGCCACAGGGCCCAGGGGAGAGAAGAGGCCCAAGCACCATCCCTCCACCAGGACACAGGGCCCAGGGGAGAGAAGAGGCCCAAGCACCATCCCTCCACCAGTACACAGGGCCCAGGGGAGAGAAGAGGCCCAAGCACCATCCCTCCACCATGGGCTCACGGGACAGACCCTGGCAGCCGCAGCCGACCACTGCTCCCAGTGCAGAGGGCTCCTACAGAGTGTCCTTCCTCTTCTGTATGTGGGTCTTATAGTTAAGGAATCAAAGAGATGCAGCATTGATGAGGTTAATTCTGACCAATTAGACTGATCCCATTTCCTGCTTGTTACAAGGTTAGATGGACTCACTTAGAATTGCTTGCTCATGCGCTGGCATCTTGGGTCTTTGCTGCGAAATTTATTACTGCGAATTTTACACTCTGAATTTTGACTGTAAGGGCTTAAAAATATATGTGAAAAATATGAACATCGTTTTAACTTTTAAACACATACAAAAAATACTAGTTAAAATACTAGTATGTTTTCCTAATAAAAAAAAAATCAAAGTGAGAAACAGCATTTAAAATTCAAAATTAGATGTAAATTATCTTTCATCTAAAACCAATAAATGTATTAACATATTTGACACTGCAAGTATCACAAAGACTAGCAGGCTCTATATTAACAGGATCAAAAGGATGATAAGAATGAATATTGTGTCTAATTTTAAAAAATAATAATAATGAATTAAGACAAAATTTAAGAAAGCCCTGAGTATCACCAGTTTTAGTACCACTACTCTGACTCGGCTTTACAATATTCAGTGTCCAGGCAATGGACATTGAATGGAATAAAGCAATGCACAAGAATTCAAAATGTCTAGAGGCATGTGGTAAGTGCTTATATTTTTTCTTGGAAATTAAAGAAAGTGACCAACTCAGGATACAAAACATGAGTAGTAGTTAACTGACACCAAGTCCCGGAGACAGTAGTTTGAGCAGGGAGGCCCAGACTTGCCTTTTCACACACACTTCCTCCAGCTCTTCCAGGGGGACCCCAAGGCGTTCCCAGGCCAGCCGAGAGACATAGTCCCTCCAGTGTGTCCTGGGTCTTCCCCGGGGCCTCCTCCCGGTGGGACATGCTCAACTGGCTCCTCTCGACGTGAAGGAGCAGCGGCTCTACTCCGAGCTCCTCTCGTGTGACTGAGCTCCTAACCCTATCTCTAAGGGAACGCCCAGCCACTCTGCGGAGGAAATTCATTTCGATTGCTTGTATCCATGATTGTGTCCTTTCGGTCATTACCCAAAGCTCATGACCATAGGTGAGGGTAGGAACGTAGATTGACTGGTAAACTGAGAGCTTTGCCTTTCGGCTCAGCTCTTTCTTTACCACAACGGTCCGATTCAGCGACGGCATCACTGCTGACGCTGCACCAATCCACCTGTCAATCTCACGCTCCATCCTCCCCTCACTCGTGAACAAGACCCCGAGATACTTGAACTTCTCCACTTGAGGCAGGACCTCTCCACCCACCTGTAGAGGGCAAGCCACCTTTTTCCAGTTGAGAACAATGGCCTTGGATTTGGAGGAACTGATCTTCATCCCAGTCGCTTGGCTGCAAACCGCCCCAGTGCATGTTGGAGGTCCTGGTTCGATGGAGACATCAGGACATCATCTGCAAACAGCAGAGATGAGATCCTGTGGTCCCCAAATTGGTTCCCCTCCAAGCCCTGACTGCCCTTCGAAATTCTGTCCATATAAACAATGAACAGAACCAGTGACAAAGGGCAACCCTGGCGGAGTCCAACGTGCACTGGGAACAGGTCTGACTTACTGCGGCAATGCAAACACAGCTCCTGCTCTGGTCATACAGGGACCGGACAGCCCTTAGCAAAGAGCCCCAGACCCCATACTCCCAGAGCACTCCCTACAGAACCCCACGAGGGACATGGTTGTAAGCCTTCTCCAGATCCACAAACCACATGTGAACTGGTTGGGCAAACTCCCATGAACCCTCGAGCACCCGATGGAGAGTATAGAACTGATCCAGTATTCCGCGGCGAAGACCACACTGCTCCTCCTGAATCCGAAGTTCGACTATCGGTCAGATTCTTCTCTCCAGTACCCTGGAATAGACCTTACCGGGAAGGCTGAGGAGTGTGATTCCCCAGTAGTTGGAACACACCCTCCGGTCCCCCTTCTTAAACAGAGGGACCACCACTCCGGTCTGCCAGTGCAGAGGTACTGTTGGTGTTGCAGAGACGTGTCAGCCAAGACAGCCCCACAACATTCAGAGACTTAAGATACTGTACTCAGGACGGATCTCATCCACCCCCGGAGTCTTGCCACCGAGGAGCTTGTCAACCACCTCAGTGACTTCAACCACGGTGATGGATGAGTCCACCCTCCGAGTCCTCTGCCTCTGCTTCCTCTTCAGAAGATGTGATGATGGGATTGAGACAACATCCCCAGTCGAGATCAACAACTCTCCCCCCGCACTGGAGATACAGTTCATGCCTTTTAGTAAGACGGCTGCAGGTTCTATTCACAGGCGACGTCAACATAACTCACAAACCATCTTCTCACACTGTAAAATTATTTGTAAGAACAGGTAAAGGTTAGAATCTGAACTGCCATAGTGTTGAGAATGTGTCTAAAGAAATTAAATGTATGTATGAAAACAGGTCAAATACCAAAGGCTGTGGCAACTTAACCCAAAGAAAAAGGTGAGAATGTGATCAATACTTTATTCAATTTGTCACTAAATTGCTGTCTGTAGGGTGTCAATAGTCCTTTAAAGGTCCTATATTACACAAAATTGACTCCTGTGAGCTTTATGCCATGTTATAATGTTCAAAAACATACCTGGAGTTGTGCTTTGTTTCATTCACCCTTTATTATTAGTTTGTCTACATCTCTAAAGCTCAAAATGCTCTGTTCCACCTTGTGATGTTATGAAGCTGTAGTTTTCAAGTTAATAGCTATTTTTTTACCTTTAGTTCAGCAGAGATCAGAAATTCCATTATCCAAATGATTCTAGTGACTGTGTATGGAGTTTAAAAACAGAGTGGAGCACTTCCTGTATTACCACATGACATCACAAGGTGGAAAAGAATATTTTCTGTTTGCAGGGTTTGTGTTTTGTTTTATTCACACATGTTTAATGTGTGAATAAAACAAAACACAACTCCAGGTATGTTTGTGATGAGAAAACAACATTATAATAGAGATCAGAAAATAACATAATATGCGCCATTTAAATCATGATTTATTTATTTACTAAAAGAAAACAGCAGAGCAAAAAACAAACAAACAAAAATGTTACTTTGTGCATCTTTCCTCAAATAACATTTAAGTTTTGCATTTGGATGTATGGTGTCAAATTATTATGTCCAGCTCTGACCAGGGCAGTATCTATAGATCTGCATGTCCCCATTTAAACCTTTAGTTCCTCTCCATCCTCCATCCTCTCCATCCAGACGTGCCTGACTTACAGCATCCCAGGTCTTGTTCCTACTGAATGGATGTGAGGTGGTTCAAGCAAAAAGCTAAAACTCCAAAAGTGGAGTTCTCAGAGAGAAGTTCAGTTAGAGATACAGGTTTGGAACAGCATCCCAGAGACAGTCTCACATTTAACACAGTTAAAATGAACCTCAAACATTGGCTGAAGTGGAACCAGGTCTGTGATCAATGAACCTAAAGTTTTAGTTTTTTTTGTTTTTTTTTACATTGTACTGTACTTTACTTTAGTCTGTTGTTAAATTTTGTCTCTTGTTCTGTTGTTTTTTCATAGATTCAAAAGATTAGCGTTTCCAATATTTCCCGTGTACTCCTGATGATTCCCATACATTGCAGATAATTTCTATGGAAATGTTCCAACTTTGTTGGAAATTCTGCAAAATTTTGTTCTACATATAACATGCCCTGATGAAGGTCAAGTATGGCCATGTTGGTGTTTAAAAACAAAACAAAAACTTTTGCCATGAAATAATAAAAGCTTTTAACATTTTTGTAAAACCCTACTCAGACCCTTTTCAATTTACAATGACTCTGATCCCAAATTTGAAGAGCACCAGGGTGCAACATATTTGAAAACACTCCTGCAGTATTCCAGTAACTTTTACCTTTTCGTGAACAAATGCTTTACTGAAATACATCTATATTTCAAAATGCTATTTTGGCCCCCAAAGTGATTATATAAACATTTAACAGGATGACCTTAAGACAACTATAAATCTGATAAGACTGTTTAATCTACCTATCACAATAGTGTTGCACTCATGAGATATCAAATAGTGTGTAGACAAAAACTTAAATGGGCCATAAAACATGTTGCCAGTAACTCCCATCTCAAAATGGGTCACCCTTTGTATTTGTGTAAAGTGAGTCTGCACATTTCTCAATTATCATGCCGGTTATGTTCTTTTTGATGAATATTTACTGAATAACTCTAAATAGATCTAAAAATATTCCAAACAATTTTACAGATTTGGCATAGAGAAATGTAAAGAGGAAACACAACAAGAATAATATATATGACTTTAATGACTTATTCTACATGATAATCTCTCTGTGATGGGCTACATATAACACCCTACGGGGAGGAGTTTGGTATTGTCAAACAATAACGCACCTGTGGGTTTATCTGCAGGATAGGAGGGGAAGAGAGAGAGAGACAAGAAAAAATTTGATTTAAGCCAGAGTTGCTCCCCTCGAGTCATTTTTACTATACATACTGACGACTCACAACTAGCCTTAAGGCGGTGGAGAGGAGAGACATGGGGACAGCACACGTAACAGTGCTGTGGCTTTTACTTGTAATGACTATTGTGGAGGTAAGAAATAATTTACTTTTTTATTTCAAAACATGCTTGGTTGTCATAGAATATTGTTTTAATTAAAGTGATACCAACTAAAAAAGACAAGCTAACATTGTAAATAGTTTTAACTTTACCAAGCACATGTGGAAAGCTGAATCCTTCATCAATGGACAGATACATCCACACCTGAAAGAAATACCAGCACAGCATAGTTCTCAAATCTGTGATGAGTGAGAGTAATGTCCAGCCGACTGCCAGTCATTTTCTGTGAACCTGATCTGGTGGGCAATTAGCCCTAGGAAACAATGTACTGTATATGTCTACTGGACTTCCCCTGTTTCC
Organism: Taenioides sp. WSHXM2023; assembly: GCA_029959045.1. NCBI lineage: Eukaryota > Metazoa > Chordata > Actinopteri > Gobiiformes > Gobiidae > Taenioides > Taenioides sp. WSHXM2023. The sequence goes on along the minus strand of CM057096.1, from coordinate 18,055,486 downwards.
CAAAGTCTTTAGTTCCTGTAATTTGTTAAAGTATTCTTTATTATTTTAATGACCAATGTATGTTTTCTTATTTCAGATATGTGCTGCTCAAAATGGTAAGAAAAATGCTCATACTTCTTCTAGTATTGTGCAAAACATTTTAGTTTTATTGTCACATTGTCATTAAAGACCAAAGTTATATCACAATTCCTTTATTCTCTGAAGATGTGCTGTTAAATCAAATCAATAATTGGGTTCTGGGCTCTACATCTTTTGAACATGTGAAATACTTTGCACTAAAACTGCAGTTTCTGTGCATACAACATTTGTATATCTGTTTTCTTTTTCCAGATATCACCCTGTCAGTTTATACGGTTACTTCTAAAACCCTGACGATGAAGTGGACTCCATTCCCTGGTGCCAGCTTCTATAAACTCAAGGCAACACCAAAGAACTCCCCCCAAGGGCAAGTATTTGTTCAGTTTGGCCACAGCACCGTCCTGGGCTCCATCACCTGCGTCACCCCAAACACACAGTACACAGTGCAGATAGAGGCCATAGATGACCAGATGACTGTCCTCGCCAGTGAGGAAACTGATGCTTTAACAGGTCAATTCCACCTTTCTGATCAGTCTTGTTTTTAATAAAACTGCTTTTGACAACTTCCCATATTATAGATCTGTATGGGTAAGTGATTATTATTTTTTACTTTTTCCTAGCTCCTGAAATTCCTGTTATTACTACTACCTATTCAAAATCGAGTGAAAGCATCACAGTGGAGTTCCCGCTGGTCACTGGGGCAACGTTTTACGTCTTGAGAGCTGAGTCCAAAACTGGTACTTTCTTCTCCGAGGCTCATGTGGTGGGCTCCCCAGGCTCCATAGAGGGTCTCCACGTTTACACAGAGTACGAGATTAGCATCATGTCCGGGAATGCAGGGGGGCGGAGCCAACCCTCTTACCCAACTGACCAGAGAACAGGTACAAACACCTACACATATACTAATTACTACCTTATACTTTTTAATGGAATGTGGCAGGACTTAAACTTGTCTGAACAGTGAACACTACATGTCAGGTCCGGTTTACTTAAAATAAAATCTGTGTAAAACTTGTGAAAAGCATCTTGTGAGTTGGCCTGTGTGACAATAGGTATCTCATTCTGGCGGCCATAGTGGCTTTTTGTTTCTCTGCCTATTGTTACTTGGTCTCTCCTATGTGCTGTAAACACACAAGGGTGGAAACTTGATCTATTTTCACTGTACTGTTCTGATATTATGAAAAGAGATAGCATGAGAACTAGGTTGACGCAAATCCCGAAGGACATCTCAGTGTAACATAATCAGATAGATACTACACTAAAAACATAGGTTTAAACTAAGTTACATTTTACAAATTCTGAATTGTTTTTTTTTTCCTTTTCTTTGTGCAGTAATTGCTGCACCAGACTTGAAAACCACATCTCCGAACAGTACCTCGATTGTTTGCACATGGCCGCCAGTGGAGCATGCTGAACGTTACGAATTTGTAATCATCCAAGAAGGCTCCACTGTCCGCCTTGACATAAGCACCAGTGAAACAGTACTGGTGATCAGTAACTTACAACCAGGAACTAACTACATCATCAAGGTACAAGCGCTGGACGATATGGGCCGCCCTGGAGATGACCAAACATTCAGCCAGATCACACGTAACATACATTTTACAACTATCAACATCACAGACTGTATATATAAATGGACATAGCTAAACCATTAGCAGCCGCGTTCCAAATAGGAAGTGAACTTGGGGGCGCTTCCGGCTCCATCGACTTTTTCCAATTGAGTTTACATGGAAAAATTGTCAACTCCCTCTCTGTAACTGCTGGAGTGAGCCTCGTCATATTGGTCTTAAAATGTTTATATTAGCTCACTCTACATGATTCTGTTGTATTTATTTAGCTACTTTGTCCATAAATAAATTCCTATTCCTAATGTGGAACTCGGCTCCAAATTTGCCCCTATAACCTCTAGCATCATGATCTTAATTTAACTGGAGCCAAACACTATGGGCGGTATCACACTCCCTTAGTCCACTTCTTTATACAGTCTGTGGTTAACACACAATCTCTAAACCTCACTGGTCCTTTACTGTTATTCTGTGCCCAGGTCCATCCAGCCCTGATGTACTTGATGTTCAGATCACCCAAGGCCGGACAGGTGCACTGGTGTACTGGGGAGCGGTACAAGGAGCTACATTCTACACTGTCTGGACCACTAACAACCAAACATGTAACGCCACAAATTACAGCAACTGTTTTCTTGGACCGGTGGAGTGTGGCCAGAACCAAACCCTCTCAGTGACAGCCTACAATGATGCCGGACCCAGTGATCCGTCAAACCCAGCGCTATATCTCACCTGTGGGTATAACACAACATATTAGGCTGTATAATATGTATATAAAAATAATGTATATAAAAATATATTTATGCCAGAGGATCAATTTCTGCTCTGACCAAGTTCTGAGTCGGATGTGATGTCCTTAGGCAAGATATGCATTGATCGAGCTTTTTCAGTTCCAATACCTAGTATCTGCCAATACCTGAAATCAACTGATACCAATGCAGAGAGATAGCATTTAATTCCTTAAAACAAAAATAAAATAAGACAAAACAGAATAACTACGGACAACATTGTATAAATACAAATTCAAACATTATGAGACTTTCCAACAGCAACCAGTAAATAGTCTGATTACATCGATTTATATGTCCAATAAGGATATTGGTTGAACCGATATTTATAACCCGATATCTGATCCAGATTTTCAGATCGCCGCATCTCTATAGGCAAGACACTTCAAGCTCTTTGTTGAATGTGGTGCGTGAGTAACTCATTGGTGGTGGTCGGAGGGGTCAATGCTGCAAATTGGCAGTCTTGCTTCTGTCAGTCTACCCCAGGGCAGCTGTGGCTTGGTATCTTACCACTGAGTGCGGAGTGAACGAATAATAAGGGTTAGGGTTATGGGCTATGAGTGAATCCAGCGCCTTGTGTCTTGTATAAAACTGTTTAGTAGTGAAACTATTATAAATATTCTAAATATTGTGATCTGTTTTTGTAGTCCCCTGTCCTCCAAATAACACCAGAGTAGAGGAGTATGAGCCTGGGAGCTGCTCTGTTGAATGGGACGAGGTGGAAATGGTGGACTACTACATGGTTTTTGTGAAAGAAAACGATGGCAGCGAGAAGACGTGTAACACCACTGAGACCAGCTGCTCATTCGACTGCACATGTGGCCACTTCTTCATCAGCATCGTGGTCCCCTTTAACTCAGTTGGAGGCAGCCCTGTGGTGGAACTGGTCAACTACACCACAAGTATGAGCCCCAACAACTGCCTTCAATACAACACATTAAATAACATCATGGTGCACTGGACCGTGACATGTAACAGTCACAAGGAATCAACAAAGCCAAGGGGGATATGGCCTAAATTTTTGATCATAATATAAAATAGAAAAGATGTGGTAATATTATAATTGACAATGCATCTAAGGGCGCACTCACACTAGGACTGCCGTGCTCAAGCACTATTGCATATGGGTCCATGTCCCGCACTCACACGCGCACAACCGAACCGGGCCACGGCCCGATGACGTCACCACACGGCGCTGTTTGTTTACACTTCGCGCAGCAGAGCTAACGCTTTTAGCGGAGAAAATAAGTCCAGCGGTATGAAATATCTATTAAATAGTGACACAGATCTGAGTCCTGTTGCGATACGCGCTCCTCCGTGAGTTTATGGATATAAAAACAGCGCGGGAGAATGAGGACAGCCGGAGACGACTGCAAAACTTCTGTCACTGTCCACAGACCTTATTGAAGGTTAGCGCGGATTCGCCGTATGTTTTGCAGTTTATTCACTGTTTTCCTCCTATGAATAACATCAACGCACACACTGGGCTCGTACAGTGAAGTCGTGCGTGTGCGCGTTCAGGGAGTGTAGGGGCGATCCGCGCATGGGCACGGTTCTAAAGTCCAAGTGTGAGTGCGCTCTAAGTCTGCTTTTACAATATTTGCAATTGTTTTGGGCTATTTAAGTTACAGCTATTAAGTTCTTCTACAAATCATGTCTTAACTCTCTCATTATTAGTTTTTAAACTCTGCAGAGCCTTCACAGTCAGTGTTGCTCTAGGCATTAGTGGTAGCCACAATCTGGGTTTGCCTTTGCTCACAACTGAGAAAAAATTAACTGCCATATCACGATATTCCAAATGTCATATCTTTGCTATATAATTCCACATTCTTATTTCAAACATTATCTATCTTTGCCCCCAGTCCCTTGTTGTCCAGAAAGCATTAACATCACACTAGTTTCCTCTGAGACTGTGGAGATCGAGTGGTCAGAAGTGAGTGGAGCTGAGCTGTATGCAGTCACTGCAGAAGAGACAAATGACATCATCCACTGTAACGACACTGAGAACATCTGTGCCCTGTCCGACCTGGACTGTGACACCACATACTCCATCAAGGTAACACCATGCAGCGAAATAAGAGGATGCAACAAAACCTGCAAGGCACACACCCAAATGACAGGTACAAACTAAAAAAATCTGCTTTAACAATACTTAATAAAGCTTGAATGGACAGTATTAGTTATAACTGTACTCTGCATCTTGTGGCAGCTCCCTGTGCTCCTGGGATCATTAATATTACACAAGTGAATGCAGACACATATAGAGTGCACTTCAGCACCCCCAACAGAGAGGGCACAATGTACACCATCACTGCCTCTGCCCCTGGTACATCTCAGTCCCATGTTTGTACAAGCACAGAGAGCTCCTGTGAGCTGACAGGCCTGCCCTGTGGGACCATCTTTGAGGTTATGGGAGTGGCCCAAACAAATGGTGGAGGAAGAAGTCTTCCTGGTTATGATGAGATATTGGAAACAGGTATGTCATAGAATACATTAGGATACCACCTATCTCAAAGAAGACTACCACCACTACCAATAACATGTGTGCAGGTCCGTGCTGTCCTCAGAGTGTTGTGGTGAAACAAGTGACTCAGGCTATGACCAACGTGAGCTGGACCGAAGCGACTGGCGCCCGCTCGTTTATCACCAGTCTGACGTCACGGCGAGGAGAAGCCAAGTGCCACACTGTGGACAGCAGCTGCCTAATGGGCTGCATCACCTGTGGCACCAACTACACCATCAGCATGGAAGCCATCAGCAGCACGGGACACAAGTCGGAGTGCGAATACAACGGCTTCTCATCAAGTGAGTCACTTTCACACCATAAACAAACCTTTTTGATTTATAATGTTGTTTCCTCATCACAAACATACCTAGAGTCATCTTTTGTTTCATTTACACATAACCCTAACCCTAATCCTGCACATTTAGGCTATGTTCTTCTCCAAAACGGAAAACCGTTTTGTGATGTGTCTGTGTCATGTGGTGATACAGGAAGTGCTTTGCTGTGTTTTTAACCCCATACTCCTTCACTAGAGTCATCTGGATAATTTTAGCCCTGGAATTGCCAATCTCTACTGAACAAAAGTTAAAAGGTAGCTGTGAACTTGAAAATTACCACTTCATGACATCACGACGTGGAACTCTGTCCACATTTTGAGCTTTAGAAATGTAGACAAAGTAATAATAAAGGATTATTCAAACATGTGTGAATGAAATAAAACACAATTCTGGGTATGCTGTTGAGGAGCTAACAACATTTGAATATGGCTCAAGCTCACGAGTCAATTTTGCCTAATATAGGACCTTTAAAGTACTATAATTCAATGTGTGTACATTTGAGCCATCGACCATGTATCATATTTTACAGGTCCCTGCTGTCCAACAAATATCAAGCTTTATCGTATAGCAGAAAAGCTCCAGTTAAGGGTATACTGGAGGTCTCTGGGCCCACACATCTACAACCACAGTGTTGAATTAACAGGGCAAATGGCTAACCTGAAATGTGAGGCTGCTCCTGGAGACAGATACTGTGATGTAGTGGAGCGCGCCTGTGGAAATGTCTACACAGTATTGGTAACTCCTGTGCTCCCAGATGGCACCAAAGCCGACTTCTGCCAAGAGAGGAGATACTCAGGTAATGGTGAATATTTGAGTATAATAATGACAGGGCACTAATCACAGTTAAATAATTGCATTTTAAATATGTATTTTTCAGTTCCCTGTCCTGGAAATGTCAACATGTGTAAGTTTTCTCCCTCCCAGTGCTACACTATTCGGTAATGCATTCCCTATTAACTCACTAAAATCTCTCTTTTTTTTTAGTGATGGCTAATGTATAATGAATAATTGGTAAGTGTTTAATATGTCAAAAGTAGAAAACATGTCTTGTTATTTATTACTGATTTTACAGATAGTAGTTAAAACAAAGACAATACAGTATACAAGCAGAAGAAAACTAACTTGAGAAAAGACATTTGTACTTATGTCTTCTATGTTTTACAGTGAATTTTCTTCAACATCATTTGCATGAAGTAAAGACAAACCGCATTCAACCATTCAGTGTAGTATATGATCATTTTAATCAAAATCAAACTTGAAACTGGGGTTAATGACCAATGATTTAAGTGTAAAAAACTGCTACATAGCAAAAAATGTGTTTTCATATAAATGTGGGCAATTCATGGTTACTTTTTAAACATTTTGACATGTATATGAGTCCTCCGGCCATATTATAACAGTGGTACAATAGGAAAGTAACTCTTAAAACATAAATATTTTAGGACACCCCTAAGTAGAGGACCTCCATAAGCTGTGGCAGGATGACCCAAGAGTGTTGATTTCTGGTTTGTAGGTGGAGCAGCACATAGATCCGTATTAACCTGGGTTTGTTCACTGTCCTGTGGATGATACTATGTCTGTGATTACTTCAATTAACATAATACAATAAAAGACATAGTTTACATAAATGTGAGTTTTCATTATTGTGATCCATAATCATCTGTGTGCCACATTAACACGAAGCATATCATCTTGTTCATCTGGCTGCATAATATATTGAAAAATACTAAAGCAATAATAGCAGTATGAAATTAACATGTGTTGTGATTCAAGAGGTCCTGTTTTAATTAAGAACTTCTCAATTTAGCCATGTTCTGTTGGTTTTGATTTGGACACAGTTTGACTGGTAACCATTTTAGTTTTAAATTAATTTAAGTGTGAGATTGACAGGCGGATCGGTGCAGAGTCAGCAGTGATTTGGTCACTGTATCGAACCGTTGTGGTGAAGAGGGAGCTGAGCCGAAAGGCAAAGCTCTCGATTTACTGGTCAATCTACGCTCCCACCCTCACCTATGGTCATGAACTTTGGGTAATGACCGAAAGGACAAGATCGTGGATAAAAGCGGCCGAAATGAGTTTCCCCCGCAGAGTGGCTGGGCGCTCCCTTAGTAGGGTGAGGAGCTCGGTCACATGGGAGGAGCTTGGAGTAGAGCCGCTGCTCCTCCACGTCAAGAGGAGCCAGCTGAGGTGACTCGGTCATCTGTTCCGGATGCCTCCTGGACACCTCCCTAGGGCATGTCCCACCTGGAGGAGGCCCCGGGGAAGACCCAGGACACGCTGGAGGGACTATGTCTCTTGGCTGGCCTGTGAACGCCTCGGGATCACCCCGGAGGAGCTGGAGGAACTGTCCGGGGTGATGGAAGTGAATGGATGGATGGATGGCTTTGATTGATTTTTAGTTATTTTTTTCAAGTAATTATTGTGTCCTACTTCAGAATAACATGACCTGAAGGAGAAATTTGACCTGTAGTAAGTACACATTTGTACACAAGACACATTTGGCCAACTGATTTTGAAAAAGTGTTTAGGTTGATTTTTGGTTTTGTCTTAATGCGGGAAAGTTAAAACCCGAATTTCAAGCGAATTTCAAACATTGAACCAACTTCATTAGCCTCATCAAGGCCCGCGGTTATTAGCCATATCGAGGTTATGGCCGTATTCGGGATATGCTGTTTACAAGCGCGCTGAGAAATCGGGATACTCATAACCCTGTGTACAGGATCAAATGGAGTATCCCAGTTTCTTGACATAATCTTACAAATGCGCAAGCGCAAAAATTATGTATTTAATAAACCAGGAAAAATACAAGCAACCACGATATTATAATGTGTTAAATGCAGCTTTGCACACATTTGTTTACTTGTTTAAACAAAACTTAAAATAACATGGCTAATTTGCATAAACTATAAGCACTGACAAAAACAGCTTGTTCCTTGTGCCGCTGATGGTCAGCTTCTGACAGACTAAAGGACAGGACTCAGTGGAATATGCGTGTTCTTCCTGTGACAGAGGGATGTGCTGCTGATGGCAAGTCTGTTCTGTGCATATATCGCGTTGGAGATGGTTTATGTTAAACTTTTCAGAGATCATACGTTTTCGCCTGAAACACTAAAGAAATCTGGCACCCTATTGAATGAAGTTAAATGGATAACGCATGCCGTTAATGAATGCGTTCACAGTTCGTTCATTAGGCAGTAATACAGTGCGTTCAGTATATGTATATATATATATATATATACACACACACACACACACACACACACACACACACACACACATATATATGTATATATATATACAATGTGAATATATATATATATATATATATATGTATATGTATATATATATATATATATATATATATATATATATATATATATATATATATATATATATATATATATATATATATATATATATCCTCCTGACTACCAGAGAAAAAAATGTATTCCAATTTTAATTTTTTTTAGTTTCCCCAGTTATTTAGAAGACAGTGAATACACTGAAAACTTTTTTTTTCTTTTTCAAGTTTTTATTTGAAAAATACAGCATGTCCACTGTAGCGGACATCGGAACCTTATTGACGTACAAATTTAACAATTTCCATAGAATTCAGTTCCATAGAGAGTAACTGAACTCATTCTCTCTGCCTCTGACCTAGAACCAATTCCTTCAAATTTGAAAAAAATAAATAAATGACTCCAAATGTCCATTTCAGAGGACATTTGTTAAACACTCAAATTTCATTGTAAAATATTGTTACTTTACTTTAAAAATGGTTTTAATGTGTTCATTAGACATTCATAAAAATATAACAATGCAACTTTGATCCAAAATTTGCTTAATAAAAAAGGTATACCACTTACTGTTCTTTTTTCCATAAAATGTGGTTGTGTTGATGGCAGCCATTTTCCTTGAAAAGGAGGAGGGTCTTTTCAAAGCTCCACCCTTATAAATTTGGTATCATTTGAAAGCTCTGAATGTCCTCTTTAAATCACAGAAGGAGTTGGTTAGGTAATGTGCAGGGGGTTGGAAATATTTTAGTAAAGAAATGTCCACTAGAGAGGACAAATATGAACTATGGGTAGTCAGGAGGATATATATATATATGTATGTATATATATATATATATATATATATATATATATATATATATATATATATATATATATATATATATATATATATATATATATATATATATATATATACATTCACATTGCATTCACTCATTGTGTGAAGATGACATGAGAAGCTTCGAGAAATGACATCAGTGCAGGAATAATGTAGAAGGGGACTTCACTTGTCTCTGGAATAAAACAGATCGCGTTACCTTAACACTAGCACATCTCATAAATGGCCATTAGAATCAATATTCATCTGAACAACTGGCTTATTACTGATACATATAAATACTACTGTTTGAATTGTAAGATTGTTAAGTCTGATGCATGTATTCAGAGTTCAAGAGTAATATCCTTTTTTTCAAGAAGAAGTGTACGGTATCAGTACGAGAAGGGGGTGGCAGCGCCCCCACCTCCAGCTAACAAGCCACATTTTTGTTTCCTTGTCTTGATGACAGGGGCCCACAGGCATCCACCTGTCCTCCTTTAGACCATTCTGATTGGTTCCCATAAAGTTGATGTATAGCTCTCAACTTGTGGAGATCTCAGAAGAACATTTTGGGACGCAACTAATGGATGAATACTATATTACACTGAAGAAGTTATAATGATTCCTACAAAGATGTTGACACTTTACTTAACAGCCACCATATTGTCTGTCATACAGGTAAAATAACGAGTTTGTTACATTTTGCATAATTTTGTATTTAACACATTCATTAATCATTTTTATTTTATTTTATCTGTTTTTATAGATACACAGTGCTGCCGGTGAGTATATATTTTGTTACCCTTGTGTATTACCATTCACAATAAATATAAATCTTTCATTTTTGTATCATGATTTTCATTGTCATTGTGTTGGAGAAAGCCAATCAGGTCTTCAGCATTACAATCCACATTACATTTGAATTGCCTGTTTTTCAGGATGTACCATAAAGTCAGTGACCTCTTCATCAGCCTCAACAATGACCATAACCTGGGATGCTGTCCATGAGGCCACCTCTTGTCAGCTGGTGCTCAAAGTCATTAACTCTACCACTATTGGAGCAGTTACTGCATCTGTGAACGCTCCCGCCACCACAAAGCAGGTCTTTGGTTTGAAACCAGGACATTATTATGAAATTACACTCAGAGTGCTCAAATACTGGACTGTGACCAGCACTTGCAGTTCCACTGGCATGACAGGTACAGATAACATCTACAGAAGGGCTTCCTAATATCTGCACTGTGTATGGTTGAATGTTGTATGATGTGCAAATAGAGACACACAACACCAACAGGTTGTAACTGGAGTTTGATCAAAATGAATAGTTTGGTCTTACTGTCTGTGTCAAATCTTAATTAACTGTGCATTTTTGACAAATGGAATCTAAAACATTGCTCACTTGGGAATATTATTACTGACATGTGATCTTCCACAGTGCCTGACATTGTTAAGATCACGTCTGCTAAAGCTGTCTCCAGTTCGTCCATCGAATTTCAATGGGACAGAGTCATTGGAGCAGAAAGCTACACTGTGCATGTTGAACAGTTGTTTTCTTCATATAAGACTTCGAAGAATTTCTCCACTTTATATGGAGAAGTGACGCAACTTGCCCCCTCGACCACATACAACTGCTACATCATAGCCTTCAACAGTGCTGGGAAAGGTGCCAAAGGGACAACCAAGACCATCACAACATGTAAGTCTACAATTTAAAAAAATGTATATACTGTATATATGAGTAGCTTTGATTTTAGATAATCAACGTGATAAAGTAATTTATTATACAGCTTCCTAAAATAAAAGCTATATTGCACTGGAATAGCATAGGTGTTAAAGAAGCTCAGATAAGAGATGCACTGATCTGATACAGGTATCAGATATCAGTGCCAAACTATCGGTTCAATCGATATCTTGGTGGACATATTAAATGATGCAGTAAGACTATTAACTGGTCGGGTATCAGCAGACACTTGGGCTGCGTCTCAATTCTCCCCCTTAGCCCTCTGTCTTAGCCCTACCCCTCTGTTGTGCGCGTTCACGAGAGACAGAGGGGTGTCCCAATACTCTTTTCTGTAAGTGTGAGGGCTAAGGGGAAGGGCTATGATACCCCTCTGCGCAAAGCGTTTTCAGATGCACCCTTTGCGCAAAGGGGATAGGCGTGGCTTAACACAAGTCGGAGCAAAAACCAACACGGAAATCGGGAAGTGTCGGCAATCGGGAAGAAATTGGACAAATGTGAGTATTTGCACTCAAGAACCTCATAAAAAGTTGTATAAAACTGTAGTAACTTTTGAAAAGTTGTAGGTATACTCATGGCGCCAGCATTTACGCTTTCTGACATATACGGCTTATCGTAACATGCCTGGTTAGAACTATACGCATGTTACGGTAGAATGTGTAAAGTATTACGAACATGCATGGCCTAAAATATTATTGTTTCGTTTCGCCTTGTAAATTATCCCCTATTTATATTAAAAACTACATGTTATTAATCACATTTGTATTTTGTTTAGAAATTTCTTGTAGGAGGCTGGACTTGTTGGAGTTGTGTCAGCCCAACAAGCTTCAAAAAAGTGGGAGAATTTGAAAATAAAATATAAGGTATATTACATTCTATAATATTTGTAGGTACCAGAACAACTATATATGTTTATGACTATGTATTAATTTTGTTTTCTTTTTTGTGTGTACCAGGCATCCTCTACAACTCCGTCCACCTCTGCAGCATTTTAATTTTGTGTTACAGTTGATTAAAATTTGATTTGCATATGTTGTACAGAGTATAGTAATTAAAAAAAAATAAAAAATTAAAAAAACATTTGACTTTTTGCAAAGTTCATTTAAAACAAACTCAAAAGGAGCACAATACTTCAAAACTTTAAAAATAATGTCATATTGTTGCGACTGCAAAGGGGTGTCCCATTTCTAAGGGTTTAAAACACACCCCTTTGCCTTACCCCTCTGTTTAAAGACAGAGGAGTAGGGCTAAGGGGTAGGGCTAAGACAAAGACAGAGGGCTAAGGGGGAGAATTGGGATTGGGCCTTGAAGCCATAGTATCGAAATATCGGATCTGAAAAAGCTGGATAGGTGCATCCCTAACTCAGATACTTTGATTTGGGTAACCAGGCAAAGCTACATTTACATTAAATGACCCCAAGAAATCTAGGATAGTAGATATGTTATTATGCTCTCCTAGCTCATGTGTAGCTTTTAGTTCTGCATAAAACAATCTTTTTTTCTCAGTACTATACAATGTGGACATTTTATGTACCATGTGAAGAATTTCAATCCAATCTGTGAATCTAATGTAGATGAAAGGTCAACTACAACATTCACATTCTAGTAGTAGAACAGTTAACAATCATGTCTTCTGCCCACAGTGATCCCACCCCCAGATTATGTGACCATTACAGCCACAGGAAAGAGCACAGCCAGCGTGACATGGACACCTCAGAGAGGAGTTATAATGTACCAAGTGACTGTCACTGATACTGATCCCAGGCACAGCCCAGTGGTCAAAACGACAGCCACCACACCAATGTCAATAAGTAATTTAGAACCATGTTCAAACTACACTGTGGGGGTCTCATCCCTTGATTCATTCTTAGACCCCGGAGAGCCCACTGAGGTGTCATATATAACTTCAAGTAAGTAAATGCTTATGTAAAATGTTATTGTTATGATAAAACTATATATACTACAATTTATACAAAATGCAAAATAATAATGATAATGTAACTAATGATCATAATGATAAACATCCATCTGATTGTCTCCCACTCTCTTTATGCAGCCATAGATCCTGTCACAACAATCACATATCAGTATGACTGCACCACAGCCACAGTTACAGTGACATGGGATCTAGTGTTTGGGGCCAGCTCCTACATAGCCACAGTCACTGATGGCAGTGGAGAAAGCCTGAACTGCACATCACCGTCCACCAGCTGTGTCATTACCCCACTCAAATGTGGAGAGAAGTACAATATCCACGTCACAAGCATATCGGACGACTGCCACAGCACCTCCATCCTCATCAAAACGTTTGATACAGGTAAAATTTTACCTTAACACCACTTCACACTGTCATGTACAGAACTATCTATAGTAGTAGTGTTTTGTTTTTTTTAGGGTCCCTTCGTTTGCCTTCAGCTAAGTTGGGTCAACTGGGGTCCCTCAACTAGCCCCCCCCCCCCCCCCCCCCCCCCCCCCCCCCCCCATACTGATGCTCTAATATTACAATACTAAATACTAAATAATAATATTTACATGTAAAAGAATATGCAATGTTTTAGATTAGATGTATATGTTAAAACCATATATTCCCATGGTCTTAATACTAATATAAAGAAATATCTAATATGTAAAGTTGATTTAAAACTCAATTTTCTTTCTTGCTTGTTGTGTGGACAACCTTTGGGGGGCCCCTGCAATGGTTTTGACAGCCTCCAGGGGTCCCCGGACCCCACTTTGGGAACCACTGTGTTAGAGTTAAAAAACCCCAAAACAAAACAACAACAACAACACACATTTATCTATCATATACATGTAATATACTGCACTAATGTAGTGCTAAGGATATTTTACTCAATAATTTCTTATCATACTTACTTACTCACACTATAAATGTGCAGTGTCAAATAATACTTCATAAGCTCAAGTAACTATGTGACTCTATTCCCAAGGGAGCTCTCTTCTCTTTTCTCACTGGCAAAATCTGCCACACCACACCAGTCAGCCTGAAGCTCTCAGCACACTATTGTCTAGATTATCTCAAAGGTTAAGTATCAGTATATGTCTAAAGAGAGGAAGGAGACACAAAGTCCAACAGTCCAACATGACAAATAATGATTTAATATCTTATTCACATAATTGCTAATATGTCTCTCAAACTCACACTTGTCTTGAACTTTTTATTTGTTTACAGTCCCCTGTGCTCCGGCAAATCCACTCATTGAGTACGCTTGCTCCAGTAGTGCAATTATCTACAAATGGTCACCAACCAACAATACTTTATACTATAAGGCTTTTTCTATGAACACAAATGGCCAGGTTCAAGAGTGTAGAACTAAAAACAGCATGTGTTACTACACCAATGTGAATTGTGGGGAGACTTACAACTTCACAGTGCAGGCCATCTCCTCAGACTGCAACAGTGAGGTTACTGTAGCACAGATGATCAAAACTGGTGAGTAAGATATTTAAACATTTTAGACTAATGCTATTACCACATGTTAATATACTTGTTTTAAACTTGAAATTCATAAACCCAAAGCAGTGTTATGGTGGCTACATGTTTATTTATTTATAATAAAGCCTATAAAAAACATTATCCTCCTTTGAGAGAATTTACAGTAAAATAAAACAACTATTATCAATACTCACTATGGATGAAATATACAGTAGCTGAAACCATTTTGAAATAATATGCATTAATAACTTGAAATACCTTTCCCCCTATGCCTAGCTCCATGTTTGCCACAGAACATAAAAACCTCAACAGAGTGCATGTCAGATACGCTGACGACCACCTGGGATGCTGCTGCCGGAGCTCATTCCTACATAGTTAACATCCTGGGAAACAACGGCGATTATAACTGCACCACTCAAAACACCAGCTGTATAATAGAGGGAATTCCATGTGGGGAACATTTCAGTGTGACAGTCGCTGCATCCAATGAGGACTGCACAACCCAGGATGTGTTGGGAGAAGTGGCTGAGACTGGTGTGTATAAGTGCTTCTATTATTTAAAGCCACAGTATGTACCTTTTTGTGCCAAAAAATTGCATGTTAAAAGCATGTTTTTTCATTTGTGTTCACTGCACTTAAACTAAGTTTATGTGGGCTTGCATCTCTTATTTGGCCTGGAGGAGAGCCTCCTCCTGCTTGATTCCATGGGAATGTTGTTCCTTTGGCAGGCATAAAACTTTAGGAAATATGGTTTTAACTTTCCATTTCCATGGAATTATGCAGGTGATGTGCCACATCCAGAAAGTTACAAACTGCTAATTTAAATATGACAATATGATACATGTAAATTATAATGTAAATTATCCAATACTGATACCTCTGTTTATACAGGCCCATGTCCACCCACCAATGGATCCGCTTCAAATGACTGCAGTCCAGACACTGCCACAGTGAACTGGACCCCAAGCAAAGGAGTGGTGTATTACATAGTCACTGCAGAGGACTCCAATGGGATACAATACACGTGCAACTCACTGGACTCAGAATGTGAAATGGAAAATCTGGCATGTGGAGAAACATTCAATGTTAGCGTTATTGGAACCAATATCAGATGCAACAGCTCGGCCAGTGCCAGTGCCAGTTTTCAAACAGGTGAGTCACACTTGCCATCACTGAGTGCTTATTGTTTTCAATTAGCTTTTGTAATAAAATGTGTCTAAAACTATGACAAAATATTAGTCAACACAAACAAATAAAGGTTAACCACTTTACCCATCTTCCATTGTGACACAAACTGTAACCTCATACATTCTTGTAAAACATCTAGTCCAAAAAATTATTCCAGTGAGTGAAGTATCTTTAGTTTATCATTCACAAATTATATGTACAGAATCACAAAATAGATACTTTTCTGTTGCAGCATCCTGCCCTCCAACAAATGTGCTGGTAGAGAGAAATTGTACAAGCAACCAGATTATAATAAAGTGGGATAATCATCAGGCCACAGGGTCATATACAGCAGTCATTAAGGATAGTCAGAGTGGAGAACAGTCCAATTGCACCAGCAGCACCGTAAACTTCTGCAGCATCTCCTCTCCTCCATGTGGAAAGACATACTCCGTCACAGTCACCTACAACTCCGGAAATTGTTCTACAACATCTACGGCCATTAGCATAAATTCAGGTAATAACCCCTTTGTCATGTTTTAATTATTTTGTGGTAAGAAAGGTGGTAATGAAAAAAGAAATGAATGTGACAATGAACCAACCACTGGCTTCACCATGAGCACAAGCAATATACAAAACCCTTAATCGGTCACTAAACAAGCCATACAAGTCTTTAATTCAGTTTAGTTTAGTTCAGATCAGAATTATGTTGGTAGCTGAAGCTCATAGCTGAATGAAATTATCTGAATCTACGCTATGTTTCTGTTTTCAGACCCATGCCCTCCATCTATCACGTCACTACAGTACACGTGTAGCAACAGCAGTGCTTCCATCAGCTGGTCTGAGTCTGGAGGCAGCACTGGTTTCTACGCTGAAGTTGTAGGAGACTATACAGACAGCTGTAATACCACAACCACCAGCTGTGAATTTCAGAACTTGCCCTGTGGGTTATATCTTCACATAAAAGTTAGGGCCAATGGTCCACAATGCAACAGTGGGGATAGCATTAGTAATACTTTTGAAACAGGTAGGTTGTTATGAAGTCTGTCTGCAAATTATTATGTTTGTAAATTAACACCACATATTTTGCCATTTCCAGTCCCATGTGCCCCTGAGAATGTAACCCCTATCTTGGTTTGTGACCATGATTCAGCAGAGGTGACTTGGACACAAAGTTCCTTATCTGTTAATTACACCGTTACTGCAACAGGCCAGACATCAGTCAGACATTGTCACAATGTCTCCACCAGCTGCATGCTGCAAGATCTGCAGTGTGGAGAAAACTATAACATTACTGTCACCTCACACTCAGCATCATGCACTGGACTCACAAGTGATGTGCACACCTTCAAAGCAGGTACTTGGTCACAAAAGAAATATACTAAAACACATTTTTTAAAGTTTCAAATCAAAATAAATTACTGCATGTCTTTTCCTTAGGTTTATGCGCTCCCACCTCAGCATCAGTATCTTCAGGGTGTCTAAACAGCACAGTGAATTGGAGCAATGTGCCAGGCGCAGAAAAAGTTGTGGCAACAGCGACCAATGATAACGGACAGTCTTATACTTGCGAGTCAAGCTCTTCTGACTCTTGTGATATTTCTGATATTCCATGCGGAGGCAACTATTCAGTGTCAGTAGTAACTGTGGACAGAGGCTGTAATAGTGCACCAAACTCTGCAGGCCAACTAAGAGCAGGTAAAATCCCTTTGTGCAGAAGGTTGTAGATACCATGTCTTGAAGCACGTAACACTCATTTTTATTATTTATTTATTTATTTTTCAGTTGAGTGCCCATCTACTAATTTAGATGGTAACATAGATTGCAGGACTAACGCAGTGACCCTAACATGGAATCAAAGTAGTGTGCCTGGGACAAAATACTCCATAAAAAGAGAATTAATTGGGAGTAATGCAGCTCCTGATGTGTTCAATGCCTCAGCAAATAATTACACAATGAATGATCTACAGTGTGGTGAGACTTACAACTTCAGTGTAGCAGCCATTGATGGAAACTGCCTCACAAGTTATAGTACACCTGTTCAAATAAGCACAGGTAAATTGTGTTAGAGATGTGACAACCTTTTTACTTGCTAAATAATTAAGAATCTGAATCCTCTCATCAGCGCCTTGTGAACCAACCACTTTTGCTGCACATGTTGACTGTGGTAGCAACAATGGCACGTTCTCGTGGTCTAAGGGCCAAGGTGCCTCATCCCACACTGTGCTGGTGACCGGGGAGCACGGTCACCAAGACAGCTGCACCTCTAGCTACACCACCTGTGTGCTAAAGCTTGACTGTGGGCGGTTTTATTCTGCTACACTAGTGGCCTCCACAGACACTTGCAACACAACTAAAAGTGGCAACCTGGTGATTGAATCGGGTAAGCTATGTATTTGTTTTAGTTATGTTTACCTAACACAAGAACACATTTTGACACTAAAACACCCAAACAACAATTCAAATATATATTATATATTGTGTTGAAAAAAAAAATGTTATTAGTATTTATTTTATCTTTAATGAGTCATAGAAGTTATTACAAAAGGTTGCCCAATAGTACAAAGAAAAAGTACCCATGATAAATACCAACCTACAAAAATAATCTTTAATTTAAGTCCATCTAGTAGTTATCATGACAGGCCTGACCGAAAATGCTTGCTGACCTTGTTTATCCTGTCTTTTGTAGCACCATGTCTTCCTGAAAATATTACAGCAGTAGTGGACTGTAGCACCAATGTCATGAATGTTACCTGGAAAGAGATGCCAGAGCCTGAAAACTACACTGCCTGGGCGATTGCCACTGATGGCCACAATGCTTCTTGCACCTCACAGTCCAACCACTGCTCCATCGCTGATTTAGAATGTGGTCGAGTGTATGAAGTGGTTGTTTCTGCCTCCAGTATCAATTGCACAGTTCTAGCTGGTTCTGATTACAAAGTGCAGTCAGGTAAGTGCATTGTGTAAAGCTCCCAAAATATGAAACAAAGCTTTTAAATTCTTGTCTTTCTTTTGTTTTTGCTTTTTTTCTTACAAATCTAGCTCCGTGTAAACCAGGCAGCATGAATGTTGAGCTGAACTGTAATGCTAATGCTGTCACAGTAAGTTGGACACAACTTAACACCAATTTGAACAACACTGTAATAGCCAAGTCAGATTCAGGCATATCCATCTGCCAAACGCAAGACACCAACTGCTCTTTCAGCGATTTAAGCTGTGGCACAGACTACACCTTTACAGCAGTGGCTCATACTAATGTCTGTATGAGCGAAAACAGCACAATGGACAAAACCACTGGTATATCGCAAATGCCTCAAGTCACTGTAATACATTAAACTACTTCTAACTGGAACCACTCTTGCCTTTAGCACCATGCGCCCCTACTGCTGTATCCGCCACACTTAACTGTAGAACAAAGGAGGCTGTGGTTACTTGGGACAGTACTGGTTCAGTGGAGAGCTTCAGTGTCCTGGTCCAGTCCAGTGATGGCCACAGCTCTTCCTGCACAAATACATCCACCACCTGTGACCTACAGCAGCTGCTCTGTGGGCAGGAGTACACAGTCAGTGTGCAGGCAGTGTATGAAGGCTGCACTGGGCCAGCCAGCAATTCCACAACATTTGTTACAGGTAAATTATTTAGTGTCCAATTATCAGTACGTGATTGGCAGCAGGTCTGATGAAAACATATTATATAGTATAATGTTAGGATTTAATTTGTGTGCTGAACCAGTTACAGATTTTATAATCCTGCATATGTCAGTGTAACGCCAGACTGAAGTCTCCCTCTGTTTGTCCAGAGTCTTGTGTTCCTGTTAATCTTACCATGTCCTACACTGTGGGTGTTGCCCAGGTGACATGGGCTGCTGCCAAAGGCGCAAGCTCATACTCAGTTAAAGCAGAGGCAGACCACTGTGCACCAGCTAATTGTAACACTAGCAGCAGTACTCAGTGTGCACTGAATGGGCTGCTCTGTGGTCAGACCTACAACATCAGTGTAACAGCTTATAATGAGGCCTGCAGCTCGGGTGTAACCTCTGAACCAATACAACTTACTACAGGTTTGTATTGAGCATTTTCTAACATGACTTTGTCTGTAGCATTGTTAAACAGCTTGATATATATTTTTTTTATTCAGAACCTTGCCCCCCCACCAATGTTCAGGCAAATATGCAATGTGACCAACAGACTGCAATTGTTTCCTGGAATTTGAGTGACAATGCTGTGGCTTACACAGCTTTTTTACAAAACCAAAACAACCACAACACTTCCTGTGATGCGACTAGCACAGAGAACTCTTGTGAGGCCACAGGGTCACTGGAGTGTGGTACAGTTTACACTGTCTATGTGGTGGCCAAGGGGAACCAGATCAACAGCTCCCCCAGCAATACAACATCTGTAACAGCAGGTGAGATAAAAGAAATAACTGTGGTAGAAAACTGGTAGCTCCACAATCAGTCTTAAATCAGTATTGATATAAATTTGTGAAATAAACAAAAATGCTTTTACAGAGCCTTGTCAGCCGTCTAACATCAATGTGACTGTGGACTGTGAAACCAAAGCTGCCCACGTATCCTGGCAACCAAGTAATGGTGCCCTATCATATGTTACTGTACTTAAGTCATCGAACCACAGTGATATCTGTGACAGCAACAGCACCAGCCGTCAGCCCAGCCATCTACACTGTGGAGAGGTATACAACGTGTGTGTAACAGCTGTGGGGGTGAGCTGCAACACCACTGGCCACATGGCATCAAACTTTTCTACCGGTATAAAGAAATATGGGCAAAATTAAACATTTAACAAACACATACCTTGACCTGTAACATGATGTCTCTTTAGAACCCTGTGAAACCAAAGGTGTAAATGTGATCTACACTGTGGGCAATGTTCTGGTGCAATGGAATTCTGCCAAAGGGGCCATTTCTTACTCAGTAGAAGTACTGAGTGGCCAGGAAGCTCCCTTAGTGTGTAACAGCCAGAGCACTCAGTGTACTGTGAGCGGTCTGCAGTGCAGTAAGCTCTACAATGTGACCGTGTCAGCTCACAACCAGGCTTGTGAGAGCCAGGGCGTCCCCTCTGGCACTGTGCAGATCAACACAGGTGGGCCACTCACTGCAATTTATGAATTACCTCCATTTTACACAACTATTTAATTAATATGATTCACTTTTTTATTCAGAGCCCTGTCCGCCGTCCAACATTCAAGCCAACGTGGAATGTGAACAACTTGAAGCAACAATTTCTTGGGATCAGAGCTATTTGGCAGTTGGTTATGTTGCATATGTTAACAACACACAGGGCACCAGCAAGTACTGTGATGCAGCGAGCATGGAAACGTCCTGTGTGATCTCTGGGCTGGATTGTGATTTGGTTTACAATGCCTGGGTTATTGCAAAAGGAGAGCAGTATAACAGCTCAAAGAGTACAGTTATTTCTTTCATTTCAGGTACAAGATAAATGGTGACTTTTCCGCCACACTCATAATTACATGTTACGTTTTGATCATTTAAATATTACCACCTTTTTTCAGCGCCTTGTTCTCCTGAGAACATCAACGTACAAGTGATTTGCAGTTTGGACGGGGGAGCGACAGTGTCCTGGACTGCTAATGCTGGAGCTAACTTTTCTGTCTCCTCTCTGGTTGATGGAAATCCAAAGACCTTGTGCGCTACACAGCAGAACAGTTGTGTTGTATCAGGTCTAAGCTGTGGACAAGCTTACAGCCTCAACCTCACTGCCACCAACGACCAGTGTAGCGTTACCGTGCCAACACATCAAAGCTTGAACACACGTAAGTCATGCACATGGGTAATTATAGTTTTTTTTTTATTGTTCAGTGGTGGATAAAGTGATTCAACTATTATTGCAATATCTTCCAGGGCCGTGTCCACTTACTGGATTGTCTACATCTCTTGACTGTGCTTCTGGCAATGTCACAGTGAACTGGCAGCCTAGTGCTGGAGCAGACGATTACAACGCCACTTTGACCTTTGGCTCTGGTCTTTCAGACAGCTGCACTTCACAATCCTCTACATGCCCTATTACAGGGCTGGCCTGTGGACAGAACTTCTCTGTATCTGTCACTGCTTCAAATGCACAGTGCACCATAACCTCTACCGGTCAAGTGAGTCAAATCACAGGTAAGACACATGGAGATCATTTTCTACAATATTGTGTGTAATAGACTATAATCCACTTTAATTTGTGAATTGAAAATGTGGTTTGTATGGGCACTTACATTGGCCTATATATGAGTATAGTGTGTGTCAAACTGTCAAATTTTATCTCCAAACTGTATAGTTTAATTTAGCCAGATGGAAGTGTTTGGTGGTTTACATGTTTCAGCTACTTGTTGCAGCCTGTAAATAATAACATTTACAAACTGTAATGTATGGTTAGATAGATTAGATAGAAAAGTAAAAGGCAGTATGAGATGTACCAAAGAGTTACTATTTTTTTGCATGTATAAATGTGTGTGTTTGTCATTGGTAGCACCATGTGTTCCCACAATCCTCAGTGCAGAGATGGACTGTATCACAGACACAGCAGCAGTGTTCTGGACTGCTAGCAGTGGGGCAGAGAACTACACAGTGACAGGCCAAAGCACGACAAACAATGTTTCATGTGAGACCTCTGGCCTAACCTGTAACCTCACAAACCTTGCATGTGGCACTCAATACAACATTCAGGTGGTAGCAATGAACAGCGCATGCTCCAGTGCACCGAGTCAGGTTATGACTCTAGATTCTGGTAAGACAACAAACAAGAATGTTCCAGATTGAGAAATCAGAATATACTGTAATCTCCTGAACATTCCTTTTCCAGCACCCTGCCCACCTGAAAATGTGGCTGCTGTCATTGACTGTGCATCAGACGATATGACAGTTTCCTGGAGTTCATCGGCACAAACACAACACTACCTAGTTTCAGTCACTGCTCAAAACGGAGGTTCTGATGAAACCTGCAACACCACAAACACTTCCTGCACTCTCAGCAGTGTGACCTGTGGAAATGTATTTGTTGTCCAAGTCACCTCTGTCAGAGGCTCCTGCCACAGCCAGCCCAGTCAGACTGTATCTGTTACGTCAAGTGAGAAATCCTTTGTCTGTAACTTGTCTGTAGAGCATATACCAGTTGTAAAAGCCAAACAAATCTTCTCTTTGCAGAGCCTTGTAGACCCAATGCCCCAGTTGTTGAAGACTCTTGTAGAGAGGCATTGGTATCCTGGACTGTTTCTCCAGTTGCAGACATGTATCATATTGTTGCTGTTGGAGATAATAGACACACACACACTTGCAACACTACGTTCAATAACTGCACTTTGTCACCTCTCCACTGTGACCAGCAGTACTCAGTGTTTGTGATCGCTAGTCACGGGGACTGCTCTAGCCTTGCCAGTCCAAATGTTACACTGTACACTGGTAATTTAAATTTTGTATGTTTTTACATGATTTTATTATTTGCACATTGGTTATGATGTTATGATAATTCAGCAAATACTACCTCTAATTCAAGAATTATTTTTTGTAGGTCCATGCAAACCGGATAATGTCTTAGTAACATATGACTGCCTGAATTCCTCTGCATTGCTTACATGGAATGAGAGAAGTAACGCAGTAGAATATTATGCTTCTGCAGTGGTTGACAGTGGCAGCATGTTTTATTGCCACAGCGAATCCCCTAACTGTAAATTTGAGGGCCTTCAATGTGGAGATATAAGCAATTTCACTGTAATGGCCTCGGATGGGACTTGCAACAGTTCCTACAGTGATCCGGTTTCTTTGGGTGCAGGTACCAGATTTTGTATCAGTTACAGTTAGAGATGCACTGATTCAGCTTTTTCTCTTTCAATACAGATATCAATACTTTGGCCTTTGACATCTGGCGATACCTGATATTAATTGATACTATTGTAGGGACTGAAAAAGACATTTTATTTCTATCAAAACACAGTTAACTTACTGTAAAATCCAGTTGTGTTATTAATCTAACAAGTAACTGCTGAACAGCTTTGTATGAATAAGTACAAACATGATGAAGCATTCTATGCCTACATTAGTCTGTAAATAGTTTTGGAGCTGTGTAAACAAGTAGGTGTGGTAGTTTCAGAGTAGTTTCAATGTAGTTAGCGCCTCCCTTCAGGCAGATATAAGGCAGTGTCCACCAAAGATCAACATCTTTGATCAAAAAACTTTTGTCCAGTTGACAAATTGAAATTCCTTTGCCTTTTCATGCGGATAATTTTACCATAGTCATAGAAAAATACTGGGAAATTGTCAGATTTTTACTTGTTTTCATCAAATAAAAAAATACTCAACAAGACACCTTAGCTTTGTAAATATGGTATATTTTCAGAATTACAAATGTTTTCCCTTTTCCTGTTTTTCTCCACAGTTCCCTGTCCTCCAGAAAACCTTTCTGTACAATTATTGCCAGTGCAGGGTGACCTTCAAATTCTGTCTATGAGCTGGTCTGAAAGTACCTGCAGTAACACAAAATACCTTGTGAGGCTAACTGGAAACTTGATGGGAAACAATAATCACAGATTTGATATATCATCTTCTTGGACTTCAAGGACCTTCTTTGAGCTGCCTCTGCCCTGCAGTTCAAATTATAATGCTACAGTGGAGGCCGGGAACAGTGCTGGTAACAGTGGTCCATCCAGCGCCGTCAGTGGAAGTACAGGTAAACTTATTTATTTATTTTTATTTATTTATTTAATTATTTTAAACAAGGTTATGCCAAGTCATGTTCAATAAACAGTTTACTTAGATGAAAACATAGCATACAAATAAGACTTAGAAATGCAGGCATCTACTATCTAATCCCTCATGTTTTCTTAGTGATACTAAATACTAACTTACTAACTAATACTAACTAAAAGTGTTTTCATGTTTACTGATAAGGCTACATAGATATAACCTAGATATAAACATCTAAATAGTAAAAACTTGACATTTTAAACCAGCCTATCGGCTAGTAGGGTAGGTGTGAACATTTTTTTTTTTAAATGCAGATTAACTGTATTAAAAAAAAAAAAAATGTATGCAGATTAATTGTACGCCTCCTTGAACCACCACCTTAACGTGGTGGAGGGGTTTGAGTGCCCGAGGCCAATTACGTCGCCCTGATTGGCGTTATCGGGGCCCCACCCTGGAGCCAGGCCTCAGGTGGGTGCTTGACAGCGAGCATCTGGTGGCCAGGCCTTCGCCCACAGGGCCCGGCCGGGCACAGCCCGAAGGAGGGATGTGGGGCCTTCCTCTCGTGGACCCACCACCTGCAGGAGGATTCATAGCGGGCCCGTGCAGGGAGATTTGGGTGGCAGTTGAAGGCAGGGGCCTCGACGACCAAATCTCCGGACATGGAGACTAGCTCTGGGGACATGGAATGTCACCTCTCTGGGAGGGAAGGAGCCCGAGCTCGTGCGGGAGGTTGAGTGTTACTGACTAGATATAGTCGGCCTCACCTCCACGCACAGCTTGGGGTCTGGAACCCAACTCCTTGAGGGGGGCTGGACTCTCCATTTCTCTGGTGTTGCCCGCAGGGAGCGGGGGTAGGCAGGTGTGGGCCTGCTCATTGCCCTACCGCTCAGCCACCATGTGTTGGAGTTCACCTCGGTGAACGAGAGGGTCGCATCCCTGCGCCTTCAGGTCAGGGACAGGTCTCTCATTGTTGTGTAGGCCTACGGGCCAAACAGCAGTGCAGAGTACCCAGCCTTCTAGGGACTCCGTTGTTCTACTGGGGGACTTCAACGCCCACGTGGGCAACGACAGTGACACCTGGAGAGGGGTGATTGGGAGGAATGGCCTCCCTGATCTGAACCCGAGCGGTGTTCTGTTATTGGACTTCTGTGCTAGCCACGGTTTGTCTATAATGAACACCATGTTCGAGCACCAGGACACCCTAGGTCGGAGGTCAATGATCAACGTTGTTGTGTCATCTGGCCTCCGGCTGCATGTCTTGGACACTCGGGTGAAAAGAGGGACAGAGCTGTCAACCGATCACCACCTGGTTGTTGGGTCCGCTAGCAGAGGAGGAAGCTGGAACGACCTGGCTGGCCCAAGCATATAGTGAAGATCTGTTGGGAACATCTGGCAGAGCCCTCTATTAGGGGGACCTTCAACTCACACCTCCGGGAGAGCTTCTCCCAGATTCCGGGGGAGGCTGGGGACATGGAGTCCGAGTGGGCTTTGTTCTTGGCCGCTATTGCCGATGTGGCCGCTCGTAGCTGTGATTGCAAAGTCTGTGGTGCCTGTCGCGGCGGCAATCCCCGAACCTGGTGGTGGACCCCAGAAGTAAGGGATGCCGTCAGGCTGAAGAAGGAGTCTTACAAGGCCTTGCTGGCTCGTGGGACTCCTGAGGCAGCTGACAGGGACCGGCGGGCCAAGCGTGCTGCAGCTTGGGCGGTTGAAGAGGCAAAAATTCGGAGTTGGGAGGAGTTCAGAGAGGCCATGGAGGAGGACTATCGGACGGCTACAAAGAAATTCTGGCAAACCGTACGACGCCTCAGGAGGGGGAAGCAGTGCTTCACCAACACTGGTTACAGAGCTGTGGAGAGCTGTTGACCTCGACTGGGGATGTTGTCGGACGGTGGAGGGAATACTTTGAGGATCTCCTCAATCCCATCGTCACGTCTTCTGAGGAGGAAGTAGAGGCTGGGGACTCAGAGGTGGACTCGCCTATCACCCTGGCTGAAGTCACTGAGGTGGTTCGCAAGCTCCTCGGTGGCAAGGCTCCGGGGAAGGATGATATCTGTCCTGAGTATTTTAAGTCTCTGGATGTTGTGGAGCTGTCTTGGCTGACACGGCAGTCAGGGGCAGTACCTCTGGACTGGCAGACTGGGGTGGTGGTCCCTTTGTTTAAGAAGGGGGACTGGAGGGTGTGTTCCAACTACTGGGGAATCGCACTCCTCAGCCTCCCCAGTAAGGTCTATTCCAGGGTACTGGAGAGGAGCATCCGATCCGACCGATGGTCGAACCTCTGATTCAGGAGGAGCAGTGTATCCGCAGAACACTGGATCAGTTCTATACTCTCCATCGGGTGCTCAAAGGTTCATGGGAGTTTGCCCAACCAGTTCACATGTGCTTTGTGGATCTGGAGAAGGCATTCGCCGTGTCCCTTGTGGGGTTCTGTGGGGAGTGCTCTAGGAGTATGGGGTCCGGGGCTCTTTGCTAAGGGCTGTCCGGTCCCTGTATGACCGGAACAGGAGCTGTGTTTGCATTGCCGGTAGTAAGTCGGACCTGTACCCAGTGCACGTTGGACTCCGCCAGGGCTGTCCTTTGTCACCGGTTCTGTTCATTGTTTATGTGGACAGAATTTCTAGGTGCAGTCAGGGGCCGGAGGGGATCCGGTTTGGGGACCACAGGATCTCATCTCTGCTGTTTGCAGATGATGTTGTCCTGATGGCTTCATTGGACCGGGACCTCCAACGTGCACTGGGGCGGTTTGCAGCCGAGTGTGAAGTGGCTGGGATGAGGATCAGCTCCTCCAAATCCAAGGCCATGGTTCTTGTCCGACAAAAGGTGGCTTGGCCTCTCCGGGTGGGTGGAGAGTCCTTGCCTCAAGTGGAGGAGTTCAAGTATCTCGGGGTCTTGTTCACGAGTGAGGGGAGGATGTAGTGTGAGATTGACAGGCGGATCGGTGCAGCGTCTGCAGTGATGTGGTTGCTGTGTTGGACTGTTGTGGTGAAGAAGGAGCTGAGCTGAAAGGCAAAGATCTCGATTTACCGGTCAATCTAGGTTCCTACCCTCACCTATGGTCATGAGCTTTGGGTGAAGACCGAAAGGACAAGATCCTTCTGCTCCTCCACGTCGAGAGGAGCCAGCTGAGGTGGCTCGGGCATCTGTTCCGGATGCCTCCTGGACGCCTCCCTTGGGAGGTGTTTCGGGCATGTCCCACCGGGAGGAGGCCCTGGGGAAGACCCAAGACACCCTGGAGGGACTATGTCTCCCGGCTGGCCTGGGAACGCCTCGGGGTCGCCCCGGAGGAGCTGGAGAAAGTGTCCAGGGTGAAGGAAGTCTGGGAGTCCCTGCTGAGACTGTTGCCCCCATGACCCGGCCCCGGATAAGTGGAAGAAAATGGATGGATGGAGATTAATTGTAACTTCAACTTCCATTCTTACTAAGACTTAGACTAAAACGTAACAATAGGAACTATCAAAAAGTGATAAATCCTAAGGCATCTTTAGTAACATGTGTATGCTCTTACTTTTACTTCACATTATAATTACATATATAGAAAAAAAATAATTCCTATGTGTAGTGATGTCTACATTAAATTAATAAGAATAATGCTGATTGGAGCAATCAGTATGCACAGTTGATTCTGGTCAGAGAATCAGACTGAATGAATTGAGAAGGAATGTAGGCTGTGTGTGTGCGTGCGTGTGTGTGTGTGTGTGTGTGTGTGTGTGTGTGTGTGTGTGTGTGTGCGTGCGTGCGTGCGTGCGTGCGTGCGTGCGTGTGTGTGCGTGTGTGTGTGTGTGTGTGTGTGTGCGTGTGTGTGTGTGTGTGTTCTGGAACAGAGAAAACAATGGGCATGTATTAGTAAGAAAAAAACCCTTAAAAAATACATCACAAAAAAATGCAAAACATTTCTCTACATAGGTTTCAGAGACCTCAGGTTACATTTGGCCCGATTGGCAAAATAAAACAACTTATTTAGGTAGCTGAGCGGTTCAAACAGCAGAAAGTAGTATAAAGATAAATAAATATCTACAATATATGATTATCTGTAAGTTAACAACAATTTAACAACAAAAATATTTACTTTTAAATCAGTAACGCACATCAACAAGGGAGCTGCCCAACAGAGTGATTAAACAATTAGCAACGGTAACTGGATACGGTAACTAAGCACGTATGGAAACCGGGAACAAAAACATTGGTTTCCCCAGTCTTTCTAACACTATGTTCGTATTTCATCAGTTTTTCTAATCTATATTCACACTACACTACAGCACACTTAAAACAAAATACACATATCACACTAAGAAGTTCACTCAGAAAGCAGCCCTGCTAATGCAATTATACAGTCTCATAATTCTAATAGGAATTTATGATGACCCGTCTACATATGCAACAACCATATTGGGTATGATCAACTTGTATGTTTTCCAATTTTTGAAGGAGGTTGTGTTTATCTGCTGTCTACAAGGCTGACAACTGGCTGAACTAAGCTTAACGGTGAGTTTCTCATTTTTGTTTTACTGTATTATAACATTTAAATTAACATAAGGGACCTGATGCTTACATTTTTATATTTGTAATTAAAATACAGACAAAAGAACCATTAAAGTGATATATATGTGTAGATGAATCCAGTGTAAACTAAAATGTTTTTTTTTTCCCCCCCCAAGTTTCCAATATGTTGGATTATGGAATGAGAACACCGGATATGAGGATGCTAAAACAACTTGTGTTTCAAGGCGACAAGTGAAGACAAGTTTGGTTTCTGTGCTAGAATAACCTTCATCCATAAGGAAATCTCTTGTTGATACTACTTACTTTGATTAATTAAGTATAGCTTGCATTTGTTCTATTTGGCTAAAATGTTGAAATATGAATGCAACCTAATCTAACCAAATGTGCTCCTGAATCGTATAAATGTTTAAATTATTGACAATTTTTTTCTAATAAAACTAAGCTGAAACTACTTGTGCTTTGTTTTTATACTAATGCTTTAACAAAACTATTAATCTTTTCATTTAGCTCCCCGTCTTCCAACATCTGGGCCCTTCGCTGACAACTCAAATGTGAATGTAGTATGAATGGAGCCTATTGGCCATCAGATAGTTTAATCAAAGAGTACTTCACCCTGAACACTTCTGTGCAGATAATAGCCCCAACTGCACTATAACAAATCATATTCCTACTTGTCTGGTGGTTACAGCCAGATATGAGGGAGAAACTGTAAGTGATGTGAATGTGCACTTAATGACACTGCACTGTTCTCTTTCAGCAAATGAGAGCACCCGGAGGCGAAGACATCTCACAGACATTGGCTGGAATGGTACGTAAAATGATTTTGCTTTCCAGTTATTGACTTGCTTAATGATTGTCAGCTAACTGTCTATATCTCACAGAATTCAAGCTTGCTGATCATTAAACCACACCCTCTGCGTTTGTTGCCGAGATGATTCTGAAAACAGATTGAAGTGATTGCTCCGGAAGAACACACCTGTTTTCCTTTGGATTTGAGTTCTTTTTTTTTTTTAAATAACTGTTGCTTAGGTAACAGAACTCCAGACTAGAATGTGATGATTTCTCAGAGTAGAAATGTGTTCTTGCCAGTTTTATTAATAAGTTACAGATTGTACTTTTGCTAACATTACAATTTACAAAATTCATGCTGTGCAAATGTCTGTAGTGCATGTAATAATCTATGTAGTCTAATCAGTTAACTAATCATTGATTAAATCAAGACTGTACACTAGAGCTTGTCTGGGGTTTGAGTAAATATGTTGTTATTCTTATTTGTAAACTTTGTTTAAACTTAGTGATAATATATAAACATGGCACTATTTCAGTAAATGTATATATGTTGATTTGTAGTCTTGTATTGAACATGGACAATGCCAGATAATTTAATTCAACTATAAAATTAAAGAATGTTGCTCCCATCTTTAATTTATGTACTTTAATTTCACTTCTTACAATTTACCAAGTATCCAGAGAATGTATCCAACAAATGTTAAAGGAAAAATCCCCAAATTCATGATTTTTTTTTTTTTGTCAGCTCTTTTTATTAAAAAAACAAAATGGGCAAACACACCACAAAGCGAATTTGTGTTTCGTGTAGAACCTAACCATTGCAGTTTGCCTTTTGGAAAAAAACAACAAAAAAACAAAAACATTATCAGGCTGTGAACACACAGTAATGGACTGAATTGTGACGCATTATAAATATTAGGTATGCTACAATGTTCACTCAGCTCATGCCAAATTAAAACAAAGGTTAAAAAACAGCACACAAATGTCTTTAAACAACTTGCATTGCAACTTAATGTGGGGATTTTTAACAGCAAAGGGCTTCATAAATACAAAATTACAGCAGGAAATACAACTCAGACCATGCTTGTGTAAACAGCCCTCAAATATTATGTACAACAAACTAAGGTCTTTCTGTAAGAATATAACGATAATATCTAAAAAAGGAAATTTCCACTTTTCAAAACAAAATTAATTTGTAGGAGGATGAGGGGACAAAATAAAAAGGCAACAATATACTAGGTCAAGACATTTCCAGATGTCTGGTGAGCTAAAATTACAATGGCTGATAGAATAGAGCAAAAACAAACACTAATGTTGTTCAGAAGCAGTTCAATCTATGCTCTGACTCCTTCTGCGTTCACTGTGTTTATTGTAGTCATTACTAGACTCACGCTGGTGATGGGACCTTTCTTTGCTGCGACTGCGTTTGTGAGACCGTGACTCTCCGTCTCTCTCCCTGTCTCGTTCCCTCTCTCGGCTGTGGCTTCGCTCACGTTTACGACTTTTTTCATCAGCACTTTTATGCTTCTTTTCCCTGCTCCGACTTCTGCTCGATCTCCTGGCCTTCCTCTCGTCTCTATGGCGCTCCCTATCATCTTTATGCCTCCGGTCTTCCTTATCCTCCCTGTTCTTCCTGTCCCGAGACCGCTCTCTCTCTGAGCCCCTGTCTTTGTGGTAATCCCTGTCTTTCCTTCTACTCCTGTCATCCCCACCATTCCTCTCTTTGTCTCTTCGCTCAGTGCGCCTGTCCCGGCTGCTGCTACGACTTTTTCTGCGCTCGCGCCGCTCTTGGGGTTTGTCTGGACTTCGTGAGCGCCGCCTGTCTCGCTCTCCTCTATCCCTGTCCCGCTCCTTCCTTTGGCGGTCCCGCTCTCGTTCTAACTCACGGTCAAAGCTGGGGCCTCGGCGATCTCTGTCTCGATGATGGCTCCTGCTCCTTGAGCGCTTAGGTGATCTTCTTGGACTCTGTGATCGACGGGAGGATCTGACAAAAGGATAACAATTTTTTATATTTTATTGTTCATTATTTGATTAACTGAACTTACTCCTTGAACATTGCAAATATACACACAGCAGATTTACCACATTGGTATCACAAACCAATGCAGCTTATTTTGTATTCTCAATTAAAAAAAACAACATTTGAATAGGTGGACAAAGTCATAACTTGATAGACAGACTTTTTAAGCTTTTTATTGAAGCCTTTCAATAAAGTAAAATTAACTCCAATACAAACCAATACATAATTTGAACTGTACCAGACTTAGGACAGTTCACATAGTGTGACAAGAATGTGTAGCTAGTAGGCAAAATGCATACAAGTTAGTATGTCTACATAAGTTACCTAGAACGGCGTTCCCCTGGTCTTCCAGGTTCTGCTTCAGTAGCTTCCTCCTCTGTGACCTCCTTTGGAGTAACTTTACGAGGCCTACTTTTCATTTGCTGGTCAATTGCCTTCTGCACAGGCACAGGGATACGTGGGAACAAAGTGGAAAACCACTCCAATTTGGTCAAGAAGGAGCGGAGCATCTCCCCAATGGTCATGACACAGCCACCTCCTGCCTTCACATCAAGTTCCTGAAATTAAATGTAGAAAAACTAGTTACTTAATGAGCATTACTTGAACACGTGTTTGAGCAAATTTATACAATTTGTGATGTCCCACGTACTGAAACTTCACCTCTGTTCATCTAGCTTAATATAATAAATTATACATTAAACATAAAAAAGCTAAAATGTAAACTGTACTATAATTTGTAAGTTGTGGACTCAAGCTTCAAAAGGACATCACTGTTGATTATTTTAGTTAATGTCCATAGTGTTTGTGTCAAGGGAGCCAACCCAATGTTTGTTTAATTGGACAAGAAAAAATTATATAATTATAAAAATGCCCTGTGTATGCAGATACGCATTTGCACAAGTGCGAACAAGGAATTATATTTATAAATAAAATAGAACAGCATCTTGGACTCACACACACAAACCAACAGTGCTGAGATACAATATCCAATTCACCTGCTGCACAATGGACATCTAAGGAAAAAAACACGGGAATTAACCATGTGGGTAGAATATCAATAAACTGTCTAAAATAAAGGAAAAAACATTAAATAGGCCTGGTTGCACAGCCCAATAATACCAATTTGATTTAAAAATTGACAACTTCATAAAATTCATACACCGAACAGCTCAGACTTAATGCTTTCATTAGAAAATTAGATTAGTTGGAAAATCTGATGTGTGCAACAAGTCCTTAAAATTCAGTAAATAAGAAAAAATAGCATGCTTGTAATTACACTAAACTACAACTCATCATGGTACTTACCCTTAGAAAGAGCAGAGGCACAGCGAAAAGTAACTGAACTGCTTAAATTTAAGGAAACCTTTGGGACAATTAAGCCAAATGAAGGCAAAGGTGAAAAATCAGCCATGAGCATCACAAGGGGTATATGCTTAAATGGCCAGCGGTTCTCTAAATAATACTGGAAGAGAATAAAAAGGAATTATTACCCGAGCAGACATACCTCCTCATCATCCAAGAAGCCATCATACCACTCAATCAAATCAGCTGGGGGCTGAGTGTACCTGTCCAAAAAGTGTTTCATATTTAACATGTTTGTGTTGAAAAACATGACCACATGAACATGGTAATAAAGAAATCATACCGAATGTACATGAAGCCAAGTGCTCTGATGTAAGGGGAGTCTGTGTGAGTGATGAGACCCATCAGCTGTTTGCGAGTGAGTTTGAGGGTAAATAGTTTATATAAAAGGCAGAAAGCTGTTGACACAATCCCTCCAGTTCCAACTCCACGTACCTGGAATGACAGAAATTTGAACATTTTAATAGTCCAATACATAACTGCTTGTCCAAATACATAACAATAATGGGATGACCGTAAAGGTATTACAAGAGGACGTACTTCTTACTTACCCCTCCGCACATTCCAGTTTGGCCTGCAGTCTTTCTGCTTCCCTTTTCCCAAGGTTCAACATGAGTTACCTAAATGTACATAGTCAAAAAATATTAATGGTAATGTAAAACTCAATAAAGTCAACTTAAATGTAAGCAGGTTCAGACTAGTTGTCAAAAACTGGCTTCTAAATTTATGGGCAACTAGTCTGTTACCAAATAATTGAGCAGCAAATACAGGGAAATGTAAGACAAATGTAATTCTTTTTTTTTTTTTTTTTTTTTTTTTTTAAATATATATACTTAATATGAACCAGATATTATGTGTTCTTAATAAACTGAATTGAATATGGGTAATATTAACAAAAAACGGCTTGTCGGCTGACTGGTGTAGTACCCAAGACTCATAGTTATCTTTATAGTCATCTTTACATCATCAAGAACACAAGGTCTTAGCTACATTCCTGTGACATTAAAAAGACTCTGAACGGCGAAATACGATAGGAGACTCCTAGTACATTACTCACCAGTTCACTTGCATTGTTTTAGCTTAATGGCTAACAGCAGATAATTATGCTTTCATGCTAAGTAGAAGTCCCATCCAATGAGACACATTGCAGTTTTCGTAATTTTATTTTTAAGTTAGTCTTGACTAATGTCGAATGTACTTTCAGATACAGCCATAAACTGCAGCGGCAAGCCACAAATGACGTTACCTAATCACGGATGTACCATAGCATGCGGGTTAGCAACAGCGTGTTAGCTACCTTGAAATAAATTTCATCCACAACTTCGTGGTATGTCTTCAGTTCATAAAGTTGGACTTTAAAATAGGGCGAAGACAGCACATTGGTAAGAATCATAGGGTTTAGGTTCATAGTCTTTTCGTTACCCCACAAGGGCAATACATTTCCATGTTTTCCTGGTGCAGTTTTGCTCACGGCCTGGTTAGCCATGACTCTTGAGTCCCACGAATGGTCCCGCGCCGAGAGCACCTTAGTTAGCAGCCGGAGACTTATCAATTACAGTTCCATTTACGTTCAAGGGTGATATTTTTATCGAAATCCCATTTGATATGGTGCAGTTTGTCCAGCTTTTTTTAATGTTAACGACGAAAACAACTTCCCGCCGTCGTTATAGCCTGTGTTCTCAGTAAAACAGGAAGTACAGCCGGAAGTGACCCTTCTACGTCATTTTTTTAAAAATAAATAAATAAAAATAATGAAATAAAATAAAATAGCCAAAGGTCCACCTGAATCATATACAGTCTACGATCTGAATCCAAAAGTAGCCAACATAAGACCATTGAATAAATGTTTTACATTATATGTCAGTTGGGCGTTCTCTAATTTTAACATGTATGATTTGCACAGAATACAGTAGACATTCTTTTAATAACATACAAAAGTTAAAACATTTCATGTATAAAAAAATAATTTCACATAACCAAGTAAGGTGTAGTGTAGTTATACAGTCAATTCGTGGAGTGTGCTAAATGATTATTGCAACACCTTAGATTCCACACCAGGGGACTCTCGTGGTTCCAAAATAAGAGCACAAATCTCAAACAGTGAGGTTTATTCCATGTGGTACCAAGAGCAGTCTCTAGTGCTGGATCACAACCTGTTCAAAGGTCCCAACTCCAACCCTGAAATATTGAAAGCATGGGAATGAGTCACATGGCTGTAGTTTAATGTGACATTGGCAAATAAGTTAATACACCCACCTTGTGTACTGGCTTCCCAAGGCAGTGCTGCCACCAGGTCCAACAAACAGACTTAAACCTTCTTCTACAGAAACCATGCAAAAGTCAAGTGGACAACCATAGATACATGTGTCAGTAAATACTCTATTGCTAGGTCTATTCCTTACTTCATAGAGCCTCATAGAGTAATGTATCCAGTTTACACACCTTCTGTACTGGAGTCCAACAAGTCATGACTAAAATCCTGGCTCTGCAAGATTGTCTCTATCACGTCATCTGCATTCACTCTTGTGGCGTTAACACGCTTCAACTGGTTCTCCACTGAGTTTTGTTTTAAAGGTTGCCTAAAGAGAAATTGTATTAGCTTACGTTTTATTCAGTTACATTAACAAATTGATTGATACCTTGCGATTTTTTTGGGAGTTGAGAGATGTTCATGATCTTTAAAGCTGGTAAAGGTGACTACAGGGAGGGGAGGTCTCTCCCAGTCACCTTTGTAAAAATGCTGCTCACTGATTTCATGGATGCTCCCAGTGCCTGTAGAGGCTGAATCACCAGAGGGATCTCTCTGGTGAGTAAGTTCTATTAAACTGGAATGATTTGAACTGCAGCCTGTATAGAAATATGGGAAATTTAGTAAGTAGCTACTAAATATATTAAAATAGACTTCTAAGCAAGATGTATTTTTATCATATACCTGACATTTTTGAATGCTGACTTGCATGGCTTGGGGTTCTGGAGTGACCATAAGCTAAAAGTCCTTCTGGGACAGAAACTGATTTCACAGGACTTCCTAACGTTTGATAAAATATTGATTATAATCTAATCTAATCTTTTTTTCTATTGAATGTGTTTACCTCTTAAAGACAGTGATGTTTGCTGGTCCCCACCATGTCTGTCTTCAAGTAGGCACCCTGCTTCTGTCTGTGGAATCCCTAGTGTCATAGTTGTAGATGGAGGACTATAGAAAACATAAAGAAACAATGTGTGTAGAATCCCTCAGTCGTCCAGGTAGAATCCATGGCAAAAGGAGAAATTCAATTTGTCAACTGGACAAAGTTTATTTGGTCGAATACGTTTCGCAGCTCATCCAAGCTGCTTCTTCAGTTCTGGTCAGATGCTGGCGGACACTAGATATAAAGCAGTGTCCGCCAGCGTCTGACCAGAACTGAAGAAGCAGCTTGGATGAGCTGCGAAACGTATTCGACCAAATAAACTTTGTCCAGTTGACAAATTGAATTTCTCCTTTTGCCATAAAGAAACAATGGCCTTATTAACATTTACAATAAAAACACACTGATAAGAAATATAGGGAATTTTTTAAAATTTAAGCTGAGATTTCTACATGCATGTGATTCCTTGTGTTAGTTTAGCAGTTAATATTTCACTGCATATTTCACTGCATATTTAAACTAGTTCATATAATATAATATAAATTGCAATTTAACATGTATTTTTCTTAAAATATTTAGCCCCAGTAGCACCTGTTATTTGTTGTTACATATTCCTGTGCAATAAATACATTTACATATTCATGATGGTTGTAGGCTCTTACACTTTAAAACAAGGATCTCCAGATATGAGCTGTGTATTGATTACAACCTGCAATGACAGGAAGCAAATTGATTTTACTGTTTGGACATAACATGAACAGTCATCTTTCCCATTACATAATATGTTTTTTCATTAATGGCAAATAAGTTGGACTAAATGGTTATGAACATAATCTAGTTTGACCGAGATCGACCGATATGGGTGTTTGCATGGTAGAAGCTGATACCAGTTTTTTGGCAGTCTAGCTCAATCATTGGTTGTTAAGCTTTACCAATATTTTGAGATCAATATTAAAGGGCTGATTTTGATATGAAACTATAAATTCAATTAATGTGTGTGAAGTGATGTAGAAACCATTATCATTATACTTTTTGTTAGCAATGATCTTTTAGACATCCATAGCCCCAGTCCCTAAGGGGACAAAAGAGAATATGTTTCCTACTTCTGAACCTGAACCTATTTACCTGAATTTCCCACAAATTTCAAGTGGATGTCCATGATTATTTAATGATTACGTCATTACATACCTGTTCCTTTACCTTTCAACATGATAATCACCAGCACAAAACCTACTATTTGTTCTCTCACCTTTGGCTTGAGAAAATATCTTTGCTTTCCTTTAAAAATGCAATACCTTTAATATTGAATTGTCCTGTCTGGTATGTTTTGTATCATAGCCTTCAAGAAGACATCGTCGTATACAACTACCAGAGCCAGCAAACTCAGACAAGTTTAAGTCAACAAAACCAAGCTGTAAATGAAACATAAGAAAAGATAAGATGTTGAGAAAATATGAATAAAATAAACACTCTGAGTTACACATAAGGTTCTGAAATAGCAAACCATCTGTAACATGTTATTCTTTAATGATTTATCAAATATTAACAGAAGCTGGAAATTAAAATGAAAACAAAGAACAGACTAAAGTATCAAAAGATAAATTATGTCCAGGAAATGTGAAATTAAATGAGCAAATAAATCAACTATGAACTACAAATGTAATGTGTTTACCTTTGTGAAACTTTTCCCCCCTTTCACTTCCTGTAAAAATACAGACACTTTTGTCACATTTTCTTAACCCTCAAAAAATATCACCTTTACTTCTGATCATTTGTTGACAAGTTTAGTCTCTTTTGAAGACATAAAATGTTTGTACCTTGCGCACAGATACCCGACAAAAACAAGGGTCCAGTACACCTGTTACTGCACTGGCACTCATCTTACAGACAAAGGAGAATCTCGTACTCCAGCGAACACAGTTTGCTTGGACAGTCTCCCTGAGAAATCATCAAATTAACGTTAATTAAAAAAAACGCGTGAATGTGTGATCTCTTCTATAATAAAGCACTACAGCATACATATTAAACTCAGTGACTGACGTTGTACCAAGTAAAGGGGGAGGGTCATAAGAAAGAGCCATGTTTACACGCGCACTGTTGCCATAGCAGCTGAGTTTGGCACGCGCGTGTTTCCCAACGACCTTTTTCCAAGTGGATCACCAAAGTGTTCACGTTAATTATAAACTCTAAGATACTTATTAACAATATAAATGTTTGAATTAACCCTAACCCTAACCCTATAAAATGCCGAATTCCCCACATCGTTTAGATTCGTTAGGTGCCTTATTGTCTCTCAAACCATGGTGTTTCGGATCTTTCAAAGAGATCACCCTTGTCTGATTTAATAAAATGTAAAGAAATAGGATAGGCTATAACATAACCAAATATATGGCTGACATTCATAGACTGCTACCACTGGTCTGACAAATAGTGAGGTCAAGGCAGATGATTGTAAAATCACATGTATTGATCAAATAGCCCTTTTCCCGCATATCTGTCAGTGACAAATAAATAAATAGAAAAACATACCGGGAAGACACTTCGGAAAAGCCTCCGTCCAGCAGCCTAACTTTACAAAATATAACTCCATTTACAAAGGGGACAGATGATAATTCTTCCAGGTCAAAGTCAACTTTAAATTTAAATCTCTTCTTCTTTAGGATAATAAAAGACATAGTTCCTGGACTGTGGAGACGTGACGGAGCTCTGCCCGCTCTCCCTCGCCTCAGCTCGTGTGTCATAGTTATTCAACTTCAGACTTTTTTTTTACCCGCCCAGTCCGCCAAGTCGATTACTACTGTACTATAACGGGGAAGCATTGACTGGATACATACAATTAAACACATGTCCCTCTTTTGCTAATAGCAAATAAATATATGCCTTCCAAATATTGGACTTGTGAGCCCGGATTTCTTTTTCAGTGCTCTCCCGCTGTGTCTATAGACTGTAACATTAGGTCCTGTCAGTCTGACTGAGCCGCTGTTGTGAACAATGTTTAAAATGTCTCTCTCTAGTGGTCATTTGTGGCATTTCATTAGAAACATGCCTTGTGTTTCTGATCCGATCATTATGGCCCACTGACGCTTCCTTGATGAAGAGATTTTCTTTGATAACATCATAGGATACATTACACCACCACACGCTATTGACGCACATCTCATAATACTAATAATACATTTTATTATTTCTTTCTTAAAAGCATTTGGAGTACGCTGTAAATTGCTAAATTTAAATAAAAACAAAACAAAACAGAAAAACTATAGGCTACGTACACGTAGCCAACTTAGCCCCGCCCATCATCACTGCAGTTGCTACTCCTGTCGGATCACGCCTGTGCACGGGACACGCCAAAATATGTCTATATTGCGCGTTTTCGCATGAAACTTGCATGAAACATCGACTGCCATTATGGTTCGCGGGTGCTATCCATGATGTGTGTATAATCTCGTAAAATCTGGGATTTATCTGAGCTCGCTTGTTTTGCAAAGCTGTATCATGTTTCGGACGTTTTTACTACCGACTGCCCACTGCCTGGATGCCGACAGTGAGAGGTCATACCAGGATCTGTTTGAGAGCCTTGATACTAACAAAGATGGCAAAGTGGATGTCGCTGAATTACGCGAAGGACTCAAAGCGATGGGCATTTTCCGCCACGGTGCAGCGCAGGTAACTAGAAGGAGGAGGGGTGTCTTTGGTTTCTGAGTATATGTTGTAGCTTAACCTTACTTGAATTTTTTGAACCGGGTGTTTTCCTTCTCTGCAGAAAATTGTCTCATCAGGTGACCAAAACAAAGATGGGAGTCTTGACTTCAGTGAGTTCTCTAAATATCTCAAAGAGCATGAGAAGAAGCTGTTGCTCACTTTCAAGAGTCTGGACAAAAACAATGACGGTATGGTTTTCCCTTCATTACAGTCCAGAATAATAATTCTGAAAATGTCAAAAACGTTTACTAAAGGATCTTTGCTTATGCTTTGCCAGGACGCATTGATGCTTCAGAGATCCAACTGGCCCTTGCAGATTTGGGGATTCATGTCAGTAAAGATGATGCCATGAAAATCCTTCAAAGGTTGGAACATCAAAATGGCTTACCTTAAAATTAGTATTAGTGTGCTAAATTGAGTAATGATCAGTTTTGTTTGTCTCCTTAGCATGGACATTGATGGCACCGTGATGGTGGACTGGAATGAGTGGAGGGAGCACTTCCTGTTTTGTCCTGCCCACAACCTGGAAGATATCATTCGCTACTGGAAACACTCCTGTGTATGTAAGCTGCTCACTGCTCATGATATATTGATGGTAACAGCAGAAGAACGTGAGTGAGGGAGAGCTGTCTTGTGTTCAGCTCTGTTAATTTGCCTGGTTGTCCTTTATTTGCATACAGCAATCTTTCTGCACTTTGATAATTGGGTCGTAAGCTTTCCCCTACAAACAATTACTACATTTGTAGTATGTATTTAATGGTTTGAGTAACATCTGCTGTAGCTACTTTTAGAGCAGTTTTACAATACACATTATACTGAAACTACTGAAACTATGGGATATAATTTTTTACACATAAACACACTTGGACTTAGACGTAGACAGACTTTATTAATCCACAAGGGAAATTACTTGGACGCAGTAGCTCACACATCACATTATATTACAATAACACAGACTAAAAAAATATAAAAA
The DNA here is from genome assembly GCA_029959045.1 of Taenioides sp. WSHXM2023. Classification (NCBI taxonomy): domain Eukaryota; kingdom Metazoa; phylum Chordata; class Actinopteri; order Gobiiformes; family Gobiidae; genus Taenioides; species Taenioides sp. WSHXM2023. Next base: position 18,014,564 of record CM057096.1, on the reverse strand, counting down.
ATTGTAATAATAAAAGTAGCAATAAAAAATGGCAAGAGATTGGTGTCAATAAGATATAAATTATATATATGTATGTACAATAAGTAAAAAACAAATATAATATAAATACAGTATATCACAGGTCATGAAGAAACAGTGTTAAGATGATATGATGATTGACAGGAAATAGGGTTATCTGTTACATAACGGTGAGTTGTTGTACAATTGTAGGGAGTATTATCTGTTACATATGGCCCTGGATGGTAATGGGCTCCACTGGTGCCCTCTTTCTCCTGAAGTCAATCACCAGTTCCTTGGTCTTGTCAGTGTTCAGGCGCAGATGGTTTGCCTGGGACCGCTCCACAGAATTTGTAATCAGTGTCCTGTACTCCAGCTAATGTCCATCCCTGATACACCCTACCACTGCAGAGTCATCAGAGAACCTCTGCAGATGGCAGGACCCGGAGCTGTACTGGAAATCAGAGGTGTACAGAGTACACACAAACATTAAAGTGACATACAATAATATAATGATATAAAATATATGTTGCCCTCTAGGTTTTGGACCTTGGAGAAAGTCTTGCTGTCCCAGATGAGTTCACAGAAGAGGAGAAGAGCTCAGGTGGCTGGTGGAAGCAGCTGGTGGCAGGTGCCATTGCGGGAGCCGTCTCTCGGACTGGTACAGCCCCTTTGGACAGAATAAAAGTTTTCATGCAGGTAGGTTACTAGATGTTATTCAAGTGTACCAAATACAAATTCAACTGGTTAATTCTTTTAAATATAGGTTCATGCCTCCAAATCCAACAAAATTGGCTTGGTTGGTGGTTTAAGGGAAATGATTGCAGAAGGAGGTTTAATGTCATTGTGGAGAGGCAATGGAATAAATGTTTTAAAGATTGCACCAGAGACTGCAATCAAATTTATGGCATATGAACAAGTAAGTATCATATGTATTATTCATATATTCAGCATTATCTTTCAATCACCCAGTACAATTTTGGACAAAGACGTTTATTTCTCTTTTCAGTATAAAAAATTATTGACAACCGAGGGTCAAAAAATAGAGACACACTGTAGGTTCATGGCTGGCTCATTGGCTGGAGCTACAGCACAGACTGCCATCTACCCCATGGAGGCAAGTTAACAACAGTTATGTAATACACGCCTGTTTTAGACAAACTTAACTTCTCTACAATGGAAATTATGAATGTTTTTTATTTGTTGTTTTATTTGTCTGTACACAATAGGTTCTAAAAACTCGACTGACATTAAGAAAAACAGGGCAGTACTCAGGAATGGTAGACTGTGCCAAGAAGATACTGAAAAATGAGGGAATTAAGGCTTTTTACAAAGGCTATATTCCCAACCTTCTGGGGATCATCCCGTATGCTGGAATCGACTTGGCTGTTTATGAGGTTTTTAGAATATAGTATTTTTTTTTTACTTAACAAGATTCTAGTCTGCTTTATAGCCGAAACTTATATTTTCTATTCCTCAGAGTTTAAAGAATACTTGGTTGTCTTACCACAAAGACTCGGCTAACCCTGGTGTTCTGGTGTTGTTGGGTTGTGGCACTATCTCAAGTACCTGTGGTCAGTTGGCTAGCTATCCACTTGCACTTCTGCGCACACGCATGCAAGCGCAAGGTAAGATCATTTTAACTTTTCCAAAAAAGTTTTTACTTAATAGGACTGAATATGATTACAATAACAATTTCTGATCTGAGGGCTCTGACTTGAAAAACATAAATACATGACCTTTGTATTGAAGTGACATTTTAGTGTTTGTTTAGTGTGATAACACTTGATCTGCGTAAACAACTTATTGAAAAGTGGGCACTGAAGTTAAGTCAACTTGTGTGTGTTTTTTTTAACCTTTTCTCTAGCATCTCTAGATGCATCAGACCAGCCATCAATGAATACACTTTTGAAGAAAATTGTTGCCAAAGATGGTTTTTTTGGACTCTACCGTGGGATTTTACCAAACTTTATGAAAGTTATACCTGCTGTTAGTATAAGTTATGTGGTTTATGAGTATATGAAGACTGGCTTGGGAATCTCCAAATGAATTTTTTTTTTTTGTGTCAACATTTTTGACTGAATTGAAGAAAGCAAATGTAAGTTATTGCATGAGTCTTATTTATACACAGTGGGGATAATGCACATGATTTATTGATGAAGATTCAAATTTCATTAATACAATTTTGCTATTAGTTTGCTGACTACTAAATATGCTATTCCAAAGCAACATTTTATGCACTGTATGAACTGCATGTAAACCACTTAGTAGTCTCTGACTGTGATATACTTTTCTTAAGCTATGATCTAAAAATTTCAGGACATGCCTGACTGTAAATGCACATGCAAAGCAACATGTGTTTTGATTTTCTTTGATATGATGGTTTGTGTGTTTCAGTATTTACAAAAACAGAAAATAACATGATTTGTGTGCATGAAAAGATTTCACACTTGTAATTATGTGACGCTGTAAGTAATAATGTGAATTTGTGTTATTTTAAAACACTGGATTGTGCCTTGATGAAAAATGCAACGTTTTTTTATCCTACATGGTGCTGACTGAGCATTTGCCCTTTCACTGTGAAATATCCCCATCTAGTGGATAGATGACGGATAGTTGGTCATTGAAATGACATTAATTACTCAATCAGATTCATACATTTATTGACTCTAATCAAATAAAATTTTGTGTGTTGGATAAAGTTTATTTTAATGTGAGTGCTAGAGAAGTATTTGCATAGAATATATGTCGATAAGAATATGCTTGTATATGTATGCATACATCTGATAAGTCTTATGCTTTATATGATGCCAATGCTATTTATTTGAGGTCATAATTCTGTATATAGTGCACATTATGCAATAAAGCGCAGCCACTCCGTTTGATCTTCTGGCTTTCCGTACTGTGGACACAGCCTGAAATGTTGGCGCATGTGCAGTGTTGGCGTGAAAGAGGTTGACCTTTTGCTATAAACAAATAACACTATACAAACAACTGGATTTGGTAAGTCTGGCGATGGCGAAGATATGCGGCTATGCTTCATTCGTTAGCTAATAATAAATCTCCACTAGCTGTAAGTTATAACCATAGACAATCGTAACGCAAGCTAACTCTTCAACGTTAAGCTAAAAATACTCCCTGTCAAAAGAGCCCTGCGCGTGAGCTCTGCCAAAGCACCGAGGGGGTGAGCTGTGTTGTTGTAGTTCCCTGAAATGTTTGCATTTTAAATCAACTAACTCGGAGTTGTATTCAAGACGATCTGTTTCATGATAACGATGATACACCATAGAGCTTATTACAATTAATATTATTCTAACTTTTTCTTTTGATTTTATCCATAGAGTGTCTATATTTTTATCTTGTCGAGTCTACTCGAGTAGTGTATAAGTTTCTAAAAAAAATTGTTTTGAAGTGTGTCCTAAAACACATGTAACATAAATAACATAAATACATTCTGTTTTTCTTTTTATATATTATATTTTTGTTGTCTTGTTCTAGTCGTGTGTAACATAAAACAACTGCTGTTTCTTCATCTGTCACGCTTGATATCGTTAATGCTTAACTAATGCTACAGTTATACAAATGAATATTAACCATAGTCTGTGCATGTCTTTTCTATTCAGCTGCACTATAAATAGTGTGGCACTATGGGCAACACAAGTGACAGAGTGACTGGAGATCGCCATGGAGCCAAGGCCCAGCATTCAGACAACACTGGCCACAAAGACCAAGAGCCCAGCAACAAGATGATGGACAGTACTGATGACCCCAATATCTTTAACACCCACAGTCCAGAGACCAAAGTAAAAAGAAGTTTAAAAGTAAAGAACGCTTCTACAAGTGCAGCTGTTTTAAGTCTGTAATTTTATCATTAGGCCCTGGGAGAGAAGGAGTTTGCTCCTGATCTGGATGACCTTGTAAAGACTGGGCCACAGGCTCGACCCACTGTCATCCGCTGGGCTGGGGGAGGGAAAGAAGTTTACATAGCTGGTTCGTTCAACAACTGGAGTACAAAGATACCACTGAATAAAAGGTAGATTTTTCACACCTTAACTTTTATTTAGCTTCTCCTGAACTAAAACATTGACCCGGTATCTGTTTCTGAAGCCATAATGACTTTGTAGCAATCCTTGACTTACCTGAAGGAGAGCACCAGTATAAATTTTTTGTTGATGGCCAGTGGGTCCATGATCCATTAGAGGTATTATTATTATTTTTATTATTATTATATTTTCAGATTTTATAGAAATCACATTCCACAAGGCCTGGTGACAGCTTGTGATGGTATTTGCTCTTTTTTTCCCTTGCAGCCTGTTGTGACAAGCCAAATGGGAACTATAAACAATCTTATTCAGGTCAAAAAGTCTGACTTTGAGGTGTTTGATGCTCTACAGGTGGATTCTCTGGAGTGCTCTGACACGTCAGGTCAGCTCTTCATGACATTTGTATATATAAATATTTTATTGTTTATTTTCATATAAATAATGGATGCTGTAACTGTAAAACACTAAACATGGCAGAACTATGACTTTTATCTTTTTAAATTTTTTTTTAGATTTATCAAGCTCTCCTCCTGGACCCTATGGGCAGAACCAGTACATATTTAGACCAGAGGAGCATTTTAAATCACCACCTATACTCCCACCACATCTCCTACAAGTTATATTAAACAAGGATACCAATGTATCTGTACGTTTCTCTTCAATGTATGTAATTATTCAGATTCTAACAATTCACCAAACTGATTTTTTCCCTTTTCCTTTTCTTGACAGTGCGACCCTGCTTTGTTGCCTGAACCCAATCATGTCATGTTAAACCATCTATATGCTCTGTCAATAAAGGTAATGTCAGACAATATGGTAACTCATGTCTTTTCTAACAATTGAAATATGTTATTGTCTGTCCTTGTAGGATGGAGTGATGGTGCTCAGTGCCACACACAGATACAAGAAGAAATATGTCACCTCTTTGCTTTACAAACCAATTTAATACCAGCACCTCAAACGTAATTTCTCTGTCTGCCCTGTCTGATGTAGTTTTCTCTTTTAGCCAATTCTGCAAAGAAAAAAATGTTTACAGTGGTAGAAAGTGGCAGTGGCAGTTTAAAAAGATTGCTCATGCGATCAAAAAGGGCTCCAAAACTGAAATTTGAAGGTGGAGAAACCATAATGTGTCTTTTTAACAGTTCATACAGTAGACAGAGTGGACAGTTACAAAACACTCTGTACTTGGTTTGTTATTGCGTCCGGAAATTACTCGCATGTGTTTTACAATATGGCTCTGCAGCAACTGGCCTTCAAAAATATGTTGTGGTGAAGTGCTTTTTCTGCATGTGTTAACTGCCAAACAAATCAGTTTTAACTTTGTGCCTGCTGAGACAAACAATCATCAAAGCCCTAGAAGTATTTATAGTATAAAGTAATGTTCAGCATCAAATGAGTCTCATATATGTGCTTTGACCTAAACGGTTGAAAACTAAAGCATAGATGGACTTCAGACTGTCCCTTTGAGATGGATCTGTGTTTTATTGTGTGTGTTGTATTTATTCTTCAGTACTGGCCTGTATTGTTTTATAATATGGTCAAGTGTCCAATATGTTTGGTTTTTTTTGCACTTGCCCAATTCACGTGTGAATGTGGTGTGTTTAATATTTTGTGTATGTTATGGTCAATAGTCATGGCAGAGATTTGTAAAGATGGACTTAAATGTGGATTTTTCATGTTACATTTCTTGTACATTTCTTCTTCCTCACTCCTGCTGTATTTATATCCAAAGTAAAATATTCACATTTTGTTTAAGATGTATTTTAAAGTCAATGGTACATTTCATAATATTTTTAAGAGATTAGATATAAGTAGGCCAAGTGGACACGTGCCATAACCAAAACTTGAATTTTACAAGTGTTTATGAATGTTTAAAAAGCTTTGCTAAACCTATGAAAATGTAACTATGAAATGTTGAACAAGGTTTAACTTGTTTGCAAATAAAGTGAACACATTGTTTCTTCCAGTTGTTTTTGTTCATTGTCTGCTGCAAATATAAATTCTTTACAAATAAAATAGGTATACAAGTATAGATTTAAACGTTTTATATATTTCTTTATTTCAGCAACATTGCTGTCATCACAACACACATTTATCAGAAGCAAAAGATAAATCCTGCCTCAGATTCTAGTTTATAATGCAAAAACTCAGTTTCCATCACATAGAAGCCGTATATACAAACGCAACTCAACTAATAGTACATATACTGCAGTACAAAGTCCCTAATAAATATCAAAAGGGTTTGTTTACGCTCTAACAAAGTGCTCAAATCCTCATATTTGTTTCTATTTTATTTGCTTTAACAATATTTTGGTATTTAGAAAATCCAACACTGTCTTTAAAATACTTGGCAACAGTCATTATCTGTAAAAATTTGAGCGCAAACAAAACCATACTTGGCACCTCTCAGAATTACAAGCGCTATTTCAAGGCAATTTCACCTCAAAGCCAAGTGAAGCAGCTCCTGCTAAAAGCTGAAAGGCAAGCAAAGCAACATCAATCAGAGCTTTCATAGGGTGGATAATATACTGTGTATTGTAACATGAAGATAGTTTAAACATACACTCTATTCCACTTAATCAGTGTACCACACACTGTATATAAATCACACATGTGTCGCAAAGTCATAAAACTATACTCAAATTCAAATTAAACTATTGCACGGCTACCCAGGATATCAAATTTGCCAAAAAAGCAAATGTTGTCTCAATGTAAAACATTCCATTCACACACACGCACACGCACACGCACACACACACACACACACACACACACACACACACACATATTTACAACAAAAAATGTGATCAGAAAAAACTAAAACAGGTTTCACTTGAATACATCAGGACAGTGACCCCACCAGTAGTCTGCCAAAGTTTGTGTCTTCTGGGAACCCATCAACATTGCCCCTTCCACAGGAATGTTTAAAGTCTGAACCAAGAGAAATAACACAGTAAAAAGTTACTTGGCAAAACACCTACCCATAAATCTTTGCCCTAAACCCTAGGGTCCTGAATGTCTCTTTACAACATTGGTCCAAAAAGGAGCTTTTTAACGACTCATGTCTAACAGTTACCGTTTCTTGTCATTCATAGACTTTGTCATTCTCATGGATATGGCATGTCAGAAAGAAGTTCAAAGCTCAAACTTTGGCAACTACTGGCAAGCCCCTGTGCCATGATTTTCAGTAACAAAATGCACTCTCAAAAGTATTGTATGGTCTAACAGTAATGGACTCTAACCTAGAGTTAATTAAAGGCAAACTCTAATAAAACAAACAATTGTGTTGCAGCATAATAAATCATTCAAACATAATTATTGCACATGCTCATATCAGTACTCCTTTCGTGGATCTAGAATACGATAGAATTTTACGCATTATTTTTGGCCTGCAATTTTGTTTTCCAGATTTCAAGCTAATATTATAAGTTAAATCTATGAGTATATAATGCAATTTTTGTTATGTGCATGGCAAGCTAATATAGAGACACACTTGGATAATTAGCTACTCATAACATCTAACTTTTGGTCAAATTTTTCATACCTCAAATAAGGACATTTTCTCAAGTATATAACCAATAAGCAGTGATCATGGACATACATTCCTCCACTGTGTAGTAATACATTGTAATGTCGTTGCATTGAATTTGCAAAAAGTCCCTCCTCATAAAGAGCCACTTGCTTTCTGTGACTGTCAGCTTTGAGGTTTTCTTGTCTTTGAGTGGTAACTTTTAACACACATTGTATTGTTTTTGCTGTTGAGGTGTGTGAATTCCTTTCTCAAGCCACTGGTAAACATGCACAAACATATATTCCCTTCAGGCTGGCTGGCTCGCTCTCACATAGATGCTTCTACATATCTGAGTTTGGATGAGAAAACATATAGAAAGATATATTTTATCAATGGACCCAGAAACACTTTAGAAGCAACTTAATCCAGCTCCTTGCGAAGGATGCACGTCTCTGAAACCACCGAGACACATGTCAAACACTTTCTTTTGTCACACTCATGGCAAGGCAAACTGCTCACTGAACACTCAAAGACATGGCTGACTCAGCAAGGTAAGGCTTGCAAACTATAGAGTGTATTGTCTGTAAGGGACAAAGGGAGGGTAGAAGCTTTTTTGAGACTGAAACTATTTTACTGTTTTTGTGAAGTACTGGCTGGTGGGGGGAAGACCAGGGAGGAATTCATGGCTCTTTTTTTTTGCTTAGAGGTGATAGAGTTGAGGCTGGTTTAAGTCTAAAGCAGGCATTGGCTGGTACGCTTCCTTGTTGCAAAGCGTTGATTGGCTGCACCACTGGAAGTCATGACAGTGTAATCAAAAGACCATTCTCTGGCAGACTCTCCTGGCTCTTCAGCTGGAAAATATGAAATATCAAAATATTTAAAAATGTGAAAGTTTAAATTGTTATAGTACATTGTTAGCAGGTAAGGTTTGGTGTGTATTAGTGTTAGAAGATGCAAAACTGAAGATGAGTGTAAAAGAAAAGATCATTTGAACACAAGCAACACTACCAGTTTGCATTGTGAATGAACATAATATAATAATGTCCTGAACTCATTAAATTTTGACACCTTGGGAAAAAAACATAGCATATACAGTCATGGAAACTATAAATGGACAGTCTATCTCAGCAAGAGGGGGCAGTGTTATAAATAGGCACAGCTTTAAAACAGAGGATGTGTAAACAACACTATCCGATTTCCATAGGAGGTGTTTGTTGCAAAAATGAAAAACCACAACAGCATATCAATCCACACAGCTTATAAATGCTATACTTTGTTACAAAATGAAATCATTATTGTTGTTGATTGATTGTAGACTTTATAACAGATTTTTACTTAGTGTAGTAAGCAACAAAAATAAGATATTATTACAAAATATATACTGAAAATTCATATTAACAAAACAAATGTGATGGCATGGTAAAGCAGTGAATCCAGCATGGTTAGAAAAAGCAAAAGTTTACAAGAAGTGAAAGGACAACACAGATTGTGCTACACTTTATGAATGAGAAACAGATGCCGTTGGAACAATCACCACACTCACAAGTCACAAGATGCAAGACAGTTACCAGTGTAAGGAGAGGAGGAGGAGCTAAGAGAGGACAGTCTCAACTCGTTCTTCTGGGTATTTAAGAAAGACAATTTATGATGAGGAAGGACAGACATGGGTTTACAGAGATACACCAGAAAACACTCAGAACTACGCAACCATGAAAACAATATCAAATATGTTAGTATTTACCTCCAAATTTGTCCTTGCTTTCTTTAGCACATCTCGAGTTCTTGACACTATAAAAAATAATGTTGCATAACTTCATACAGATATTGATCTATATTTGAGGAAGAGTGAACTTACACTGACTGACGATGAAGTGCTCCATGCTCTCCTTTGTACGGCTGGTGCTTCTCAGTCTTTGAATTGTTCCTTTGAGCACCTCTTCTTGCTCCGAAACCCGCAGTTTGAGTGACAGGATCTCCTCCTGAAGGCACTGCTCCTGCATGGACACAGTTGTTAACTCTACATTTGTAGCACAGTGCTAACACTCTTCCATTTCACTGACCTTCTTAAGGCTCTGTATTGAGGCATCAGTGCTGGGCAGAGCCGCTCTCCAAAACATCTTCAGCAGAGACATGGCCTCCTCAAAGATTTGTCTCAGAGTTTTAGTGTTGGCAAATAACATTTTAATGCAACTGTCATCCAGGACCTGCAGAGGATATGGTTTAAAATTAATTCATAATCGAGTTTATTTATTTTTTTATAAGGTTGATAATAGTATTGTGTCCTACGTTTTTACGGCCCTGTGTATAATCTTCTTTCAGTGATGAGCCTTGGTATGATTGTAGCATAGAGTCTATTTGATGGACAAGACTGCAGCCCTCCAGAATCTGCTGTTGCAGAGCACTGAAGTCATCCACATGGCCAATAACATGACGGCCATTACGGTTTGCAAAGGATCCATCAGGGGCCTCTCCCTCCAGTTCAGCATGAGGGTCAAATGTATCTGCTGGTCAAAGAATTACAGGTAGAGGTGGTCACATTTATGGCAATTATTGTATTTTTGTTAATTGCTGAGTATTTAATAATGTATTAGTCAAGCTACATGCAGTGCAATTAAGAATCACACCATTCACAGTGCTATGGCAGTCCTCCAGATCTGAGTAAGGTGGCCCGGGGGAGCCACAGTTAAACAGGCCAATGTCCCTGACCGGTGGAGATGGAGCAGGGTCTGTGAAGCACACACACACTCAGAGCAGTGCACTACATTCTGAAGCACCAAAAAAACAGTTAGTCTTATACTGTTTGCATTAGTGACGAGGTATTGTGTCTCACCATGCAGAAGCTGGCGTTTGTAGAAGTTTTCTCTCTGTGGGCTGGCAGTGAGGGTACACAGGGTCCGAGGCGAGCCCAGCTTCTGCTCCAGCTGTTTGTGCAGCTCCAGCTGTTTGAGGGTGCTGTTCTCCTGGATGCTGTTCTGCAGCTGGGCCCGGAGACTCCTCACTTCCCCTAGGAGCTCCACAAGCTCCACTGGCAGGATGGGAAGCTCAGACAAGAAACCTGTACACAGAAAAAAATATTTAGATTTCCACCAGGGGGCACCGTTTATGTTGTTTTATGTTTTAAGCCAACAGAACAGAAACAAAAATGACCTTTGCTTGTCCTTGTTCTAGCACAAACTTGGTCATACACCTGCAATTCGCCCTGCAGTGAGTGGATGAGGTCCCTACTTTCACACAATTGCTGCTGCAGAAGGGACACGTCATGCTGAAGCCTGAAAATAGTGAACAAAGTCAGAGACAATTTAAGATAAAGTGCATTTCCATTCTGTAAAAATGTTATCTAGTTCATACGGACAAACCTGTTGGTTTGCTCCTGGGTCATCTGTCGCTCCTGTCTTAATGCACTGAGCTGTTGTCCCTGTTCTTGACTATGAATGTGCAGACGCCTCAGCTCCTCTTTCCACTGTTCTGCCTCCAATTCTGCTTGTTTAAGGCGAGCACGTGCTGTGAATACTGCATCCTGCAATTGTGCCACCTCTTCACCTGTGAACATACCCAGTAAAAGATGTCAAATTTATCCTATAATGAAACTAAAGCGAAATGTCCTCAACGCACTTCATGTGGAGACCTTTCCTTGGTTTTAGTTGTATTACCTGTGCATGCCTGAAGATGTGACTGTAGGCCCAGATTCTCCTCTTTAAGGACTCTAATCTCATTGGACAGTTGTGTAACTGTGTCAAGTCCTTGAATGTAGATGTTTGTAGGTGCTCCTAACACCAAGTAACATGTACATATTACTTACTAATAATCATACTTTATAATGAACTACTAAATATATCAACTGTACCTCCTTCACGCCCGATGCTTGCCAGCCTCTCCTCCAATTGCTGACGCAGTTTTTCATTTGTTCGAATAGATTCTTCTAAACGCTGCCGTAGACACTTTACTTCCTGTAAGTGCTCCTCTATCAGGTGCATCCCTGAAAAAAATTATGTATTTAAGAGCATTGTAATATAATTGGAGTTAGCAAGTATCTCAGTACAATGAAGAACAGCTGTTACCTGCAAGACGGTTACCAGGATGTTCTGTTAATCCAGAGTAATTCAGAGTTAGCGGAGCCTTACTCTCTATGTCCCATAAAGGCCCTGCTGTTACTAAACCAGAGTCCGACTTTAGTGAATAGTCTTCCGGGATTCCTAGCTGGTACTGTTGAAAGGCATGGTGGGATAGCTGGCTGTGGTTGAGGACGTTTAGTTGGTTGTGGTCTCCAGATGAAAATGAACCTGTACAGATGCACATACAAAAGTGAAATCAAGCAAATTATATAAAACTATATCAACTCCACTCCTTGTCCCTTACCCCTGCTCTGCTCATATAGTACGCCCAGCTCAGGCCGAACAGCACTGGCAGACAAGGCCCTGAGTTGGGGGGCAGGGGAGAGTTCCTTACCCCAAACATCAGGGCCATAAGGAGAGGGAAAGGAGGGCTGAGGCAATGGGGCTGGAGAAGAATGATTATGATGGTGAGAGACAGACAATACAGAGGTGAATGCTTTTGGTACTGCTGTCACACCATGTGCACGGACCATACCTCCGGCAAAACGGGTAGAGCAAAGCATGTTGGGACAGCTGCTAGAAGACTTGAGGGGGTGATGTGAATAAGGGGATAGGTAGACTACAGGAGGGGAATGGTGAAGTAAACAAAAGGAAAATTTCAGAGAAAAATATGTGAATCCATACCACTCTGTTCTGATACGAATCGTTCTGGCTGCAGGCCGTGCTCCTCCGGATATTCTTGCCTGTCTGCTTCTGAGCACAACTCCAAGTCTTCAGTGCCATGGAACTCGTCCGAAACCAGTGATGTCCGATCAGATTGATCGGTGGTTTCAGAAAGGGCATGACAACTAGAAGGAGTATCTGCACGCTGCTGGAGCTTGGAGTGCAGTGACTCAATGATTTTATCTTTCTGCTGAAGCTCCTTACTTAACCTATATGGGAAAAGAACAAGCTGCTTTAGTATAAGACAAATAATTACTTAGTACTTCCTTAGTAATTAATGCTGAAATGTGGTCCAATTCTATAGATACAGATATGAACACAATATAACACTTTATACAAATAGTAGAAAATTAGCAAGCAGTTACTGAAACCAGTTTTGAACCAGCACATCTTACTGTTTCAGTTTTTGAAGCATAAAGTCCCGGTCTTTCTCCAACAGAAATCTTAGCAGAGCTGCCTGCCTCAATTGGCGTCTACATGAATTCAGTGAAAAAGACCATAAAGAATCTCTGTAGATTGGGCTGCTCTTTGAAATCATCATTTTCCACAAAGGAGCCATATATTGTTTAATCCAAAGTAAAAAATCCACAAAAATAAAGGTACAAATTCTAATAAAATTCTAATAAAAATTGAATATTGTTGTCTTGTAAGCAGGCTGACAGAGGCTGTTCTTACACAAACTCCTGAGCCTCTTAAGCCAAACTGGTGCGCACCTGCAGTAGTCCGTTCACCTCAAGAGTCTTAACAGAAAAGGATTCAAGCTGAGGCCTGTGAATGGATTATCAGAAATCCCTCTGTCTCCTGGGCACCGCCGGAAGCCATGTGGAAGGCCACAGACATGCAGCAGTCACATGATAAGTAAGCACTTGTCCAATGTAAGGACTGTTTTAAAGATTACATAATTCATGTATTTATTTGGTCTGATTACTGTAAATAATACAGAAAGTACACTTTCCAAATGGCTTCATTGTAATTTACTTTCGACTGTTGCAAAATCTTCAGATGTGATAACAAGATATCCTACAAATTGCTAAAATTCACCTTAAGGCAAGAAGTGTAGCTGTCTTATCATCACAGCTCTCGGTACAGTCTCCTAAAAGCACAACGAAGAGTCAATGTATAAACATAATTCTTGTATAAAATGAATTGCAGTATAACTGCAGAATGCTCTTTCTTACTTCCACTAATCTTTGCAACAAGTCTTTGAGCCAGAGCAGTGCTTTGGGCGAGCTGCTCTCTGAAACTTTGGCCCATGTAGTAATCAATGTCATTGGAACGAAGTAGCTCTTCAAAAGTCTGTTAGTAAAGGAAAAATTCAAAATAGGAGATTGTAATTTCTTAACATTATACAAGAGAGCATAAAGGGACCTTTGTGGTGTCTCCCAGGTGTTGGGTGAGAATATGGCAGACTCCTTGGCCCTCTCTAATCCTCTGCCTCAGATGGGACAGCTCACGTGCTTGGGCCTGAATCAAAGAGTTGTATTTCCTGCAAAAATATAGGCAATCAGTTTTAATAAAAATATATTAAAGGTTATATGGAGAATTTATTTTTGTTTCAAATGAATGATATCATTGATAGCATTATAGAGATGCAGCAGCCTTGTAATTATGATGACAAAAAAAAAAAAGAATGAAAATCCATCAACTGTGGATGTGGTGGGGCCAGATATATATATATAAAAAAAAAAATTCATTATTTTTGTATTGCATTTGCATTTACCCTGGCCATGTGGCACATTTTGTGTCTTCTGATTGTTCCTTGTTGTCCTTAATGGAGTTTTTCAGTTGTGTCTCCAAAGACGCTACTCTTTCCATGAGTTCTTGAAGAGCTTTGTTGCGGCTGGACCCTGAGCGCACTCCTTGTGGATCAGACATCCACCCTTCATCCTCTTCCACACCACTTGGTTCAGGAGAGTTAGCCAATGCCCAGTTTACCTAAAGACATATGATCTGTGATAATGAAAGGTTCATTTGTGATAAAAGTAGATCTAGAAAAAAGGACAAATACCTTCCGTGGGGTTCGCTCCAGGCTGGAGGCATAATCACTGGTGGCTGACAAAGAACGTACTCTCATTTGAAGCCCACGAATCACTTTGTGACAATGGGTGAGCTGAGAACGCAGATCTTGGACCAGGTATTGAAGGGAGCTGGGATCTCCTCTTGTTTTAAAGGACTGGTTACTGGTGTTTCCAGCATGCCAACCACTGCCCTTACCCTCAAAATCTTGATGATGTGACAGTGTGGTGCACATCTCAAGGTCATCAAACTCTAAAGGGAAAGCATAAAGATGACAAAATGAAGATCAGGTGATAAAATTGTTATAATGCAGTATGTATTATTTGTATTGTACCTGGACTGCTAGCATCTTCACGCTCCGCCTCGTTCTCACTACGACCACAGGTCTCATATCCTAGGTCTTGGAGATCCACCTGCACATGCTTACTGGCCTGTTTGACGGATGTCTCTGCTGTAGAAACATCACAGTTAGTGCTAATTACTGGATGTGCATACAGCACATGGGTGATGAAGACTCACTCAGCAGATCTCTGTAGTCTTTCAGCTGTTCAGCCTGAGCATGGACCGTGGCCTCAGACACCATCAGCCTTTCCTGCAGCTCTCTGTTCTCCTGACAGCTCAGAGCCAAATCAGAGCGCAGACGGGACGTCTGCTCCCTCAGACCCTCCTCCAAGTCTTGCCAGCACTCTGGGGTCTTACTGCAGGCAGGAGGCCCCGCCTCCTAAAACAGTTAATGGGAATATGATGTTTCAGAATATTAAATATTCAAGCAACTAAAGTAATGTGTTGTAACTTACAACAACATTGGAAGATAGATTTAAAGTGTTAGGTCTCATTTGATGCTGATCACTGGCAAAAGGAGATTCCTCCTCTTCATCACTCTCCTTGTCCTCTTCCTCCTCTGTCTCCAGCTCATCTTCAGTATCCTGGTCGCTCAAACACTGCTCTACGTTGGTCTGGTTGTGGCTCTCTTTAAGAGCACAGTTTTCCTGCTGCAGCTTCCTTAAAATGCTCCTGAAAATGTTTTTAAAATAATTTAAAATATACAGCTAATAGCTTTGTTGCATGTTTTCCTTTCTCATTAAAAGGAAACACAGGGCACCTCCTCCTAAAGCAAAGGAATATAGTGTGGAGGGACAAATACCTCATATGGGCAAATGAACTAAACCCATCCCGTTCCAGCTGTGACTGGATTTCTTCGAGTTCAGCTTCGAGTGTTGTCCTCTCTTCTTCAAGCTGTTGTATCTCAGAAGCCTAAAAAGACAGCTCATTTGTAAGAATCAGCTGAAAAAATATTTACGCACCATATGATAGTTTGAATAATATATAACTGAAGTACCTGAATGGATGTAAATCTGTGTGCAGTTATTTTACAGTCCTCCTCTTCTATGCTGTCAGAAAACTCCTCACTGCTGCAATCATCATCAAAGTCTTTCTCTTCGACTGAGCTGAGCTCTAAAAATAACCAAACAAAAACAAGCAATCATTAATTTTCAGTTATTAGTTGTTCTATTACAGAAGGTTTAAATCTGTGAGCTGTGCCTTGGCTGTTTTATTTTTCCGTCTTTCCCAGTCTCACAGTGAAGTCATGGGACAGAGGGGAATGTTATGTCATAAACTTAACAGAAGCCAAATACATTTGGACCAGAGCAAACCTTGTTATAGTATTTAGGTTCGCTGTGGAGACAGTGTACTCTGCAGTCAGAGAGTGTTCTAGAGTTACTGTAAACTGTCAGTTAAGTAACTCGGCATATGAGAAAACTACAGTGCAGAGCAAAATGATGAGCAGGAATTTCAAAGGCAAATAGTTACATAACAGCCCTGGATAATGTTCTCTGTCATAGTTTAAATAATATATGTCTGGATAAGTCAAAACAATTGTGTTTTGATTTATTTATTTTTGAGAAAGATATAAATAGAATAGTTTGAAGGCTGGGCAATAATGTAAACATCCTTAAAAATAAGCTATGAGTATAACAGAATATAATGAGCAGTTTTTTCTGTGCTTTGCTGTTTTGATGCAAGAGAATAGTGAAGGGCTTTCATTTGGTGCCTCTTGTGTTAGACAGAAAAATAGCCATGCAAACATGAAAACCATGCCAGTTTCATGCATGAGGACAGATTATTAAAAAAAAAAAAATCACTGATCTTGATAATATATGTATGTTAGATGGTGTACATATTTGTTCTTAGCTTTTATGCAGTGACATTGTACAGTATTTATTATTTTGGGCTCTGGGAAGGGAGTTCATGTTCAAACACAAGTAAAGTAATGAAAAACGGTGCCTTTGTCACAACCCCAGCATGTTTATTGTAGTTGCATTTGTTGTACAAAGATTGTCAAGGATTCCAAAATGAACAAGAACAATGCCTACAGAGAGTAAATGTTAAGAGTTAGAGTATTTCTGTTTGTGTAATAAAGACCAAAGGGACAAGTTGGCTTGATGAAACTAATGGTTGACTAATGAAACAGATACATTCTAGTCAGGCATACTAACTAATGTACATCTAACAAGCACAAGGATGCTGATGTGCAGGTGTAGATGGGAATCATTCTATTCAGATTTTTGTTTTCTTTTAGGGGGCATAAAGACAACAGCATGGTACTGATCACACGACACAATGGACAAACATTTCACTTAAAGGCATGAGCTTTCTCACAATAAGGCCATGAGAATCACACTAGTGAAAAACAAAATGGCAAATACAGAACACTGCAAAGCAATAGGCAGGCAGTTTTTTTTACTTCCTATAAAATGTTCACAGCACATGTATAAATATTGTTAATAAATAACATTTAAGTAAAGTTGAGTTGCACTTCATATCAAGTGGGTTATCAAACAAACTGTTAATGAGAGCAGTGTTTGTGCAGTTTGATGAAGCTGCCAGTAGAATGACAGTTGTATAATCACCACGTTTACTGTCTACTTTCTATGTTTATCTGACCAGTTAAGACCATCACCACCTACAGACAGCTGCATCTTACATAACAAGTGCCAGTCTCAGTTTCAGCAGTGCTGTGTTGTATTCACACGTTATAAGTGACAGAGCCCTTTGAGGGCTTAGACAGTGGACCCTGTTCATCCCCACCTCCTAAGTCAGCTGGCCTTTTAGCAGCTCTTTCCAGCAGTAAGGCCATGTTGCGAGTCCGTGCCAGAACCTCCTCCAACTGTCCACGCAGCGCCTGGACAGAGTCCAGCTCAGTGTGCAGGGCCTGGATCTTGTCAGCGCTGCTTGTAAAAATAAAAAGATCAATAATGAAAGCAATACATACAGAAATGCAATCATCACAAACAGTGCAACAAACACAACAGCAACACATCCCCTTTACCTGTCAGTCCTGTTATGAATTTGGCTCAGACTCTGGTATAACCTCTTCTCGGTCCTCAATGCATCATTTAGACTGTTGTATTCTGACAAGAGCTGGTCTAACACACACTATATACATGAACATAGACATGTATCACTTCATTTGTTTTAGATCATATCTAAGCATTATATTATATTATATATCACACCTGGTATTCTCCAGAGTATTTTATGGCAGATCCCTGTTGAGCTATTTGCTGATGTCCCAAAGATATTCGCAGAGCAGTGAGCTCTTCCTGCAGAGAGGATAGAGCCAGGTGTGAATGAAACACTGCGATGTCCACATAAAGAAGTACAAATACACAACATACCTGAGCCGCTCTTTCCTTCTTGAGTAGAAGCTGCAGCTCCTCCTGCAGAGCTAGAGTTTTGGCCTCTGTTTCTTTTGTAGATGATTCTAGTGCCTCCTCTTGGCTCTGAATTAGCTCCTTATAAAAAGAGGTGTTAAGATCATTTACATTTGAGGTAAGGCATTATTAGTGAAGTAAGTTGTCAAACCTTGATAAGAGAATCCTTCTCTTTGAGCAGATTTTTAAGATTCTCTGCATCTCCTCCCAGCTCCTTGTCTTGCTTAAGTTTACACAGCTCCTGTTCTCTTAAAGACAGTTGTTTCTCCATTTCATGCAACTGACCAGTCCGCTCAGTAATCACCAATGACATCCTGTATGAATAGTCCTGTGAAAACAGGAAAATGTGTTTTATCTGAATCACACAGAATAAAGTATCTTCTCTACATTGTTAACAGGACAAACCTGCAGATACTGGTCTTTGGAGCTGATGGTGTTGAGCAAGTCTTGAACTTGAGTCTGATGTTCATTTGATTGGCAGCTGCGATCTGAGAGCAGCTCCTGGAACAGCTTCTCTTTTAGAGAAAGCCGAGCCTTTAACTCCTCTATGACCTCATTGGGGGCGGTCTGACCTCGGACAAGAGCCGTTGTCAAATCCTGTGAACAACACATATTAAGATGTTGTCAAGTATCAATCCTGTCAATCCAACATTGGCCTTAGTCATCTCATCCCAGACAACACAAACACTATTATTGCTAGTACATGTGTTTCCTTGCTATGTTCCTGCAGGGCGGCTTGCAGCTGGCTGATGATGGCGTCCCTCTCTCTCAGAGTGTTTCTGTCCTTCTCCTCACTGCGCTGCTTCAGCCACTGCAGGTTCCTGTAGGCCTCTGATGCCTGTTCCAGCTCCAAATCTTTACTCCGCACCAAAGAATCCAGACTCTGACACACACAAGCAGCACAGGTTTGTAAGTGGTTTACAGACATGCTCACCACTTTAAACTAGAGCAATGTACATACTGTGATGGTGTCCTCATTATTGGACAGGATGCACCGGAGCCTGTCCAGGTCACGCTCCTTCTCCCGAAGAGCCAGCTGAAGGCTCCTTACCTGGCTCTCATGCTCATTGAGACAATGGAACTTCTCATCAATAGAATGCTGAAAGAAAAGAAGTATGGATTAGCTCTAAGAAAACCTCTAAACTTAAAGTACATATTAGTTTAGGAAACTTTAATATATTTGGTATTTACCTCAAGAGCTTTATCTCTTTCTTTAATTCGTTCCCTCAATTTCTCCACAAGAACATCTCTCTGTTTGCATCTCTCTATGGACTCCAATGTCTCAGAGTATTCCTGATTGGGAGCATTTTAGAGAGCATGTGTCATTGTTGTGTGCATATTTAAGAATGAATTTGAGTGAATGAAGAAACGGTTCACCTGTAATTTCCTCTCTTTGTCTCCCAGAAACTGTTTGAGCTGTGCAATAGTCCTTTCTTTCTCCAGCAACACACGGTGCTTCTCTGCCTCAGTCTCTTTCAGAGCAGCTTCTTTAGTTTGAAGCTCAGAGCAGGTTTTTTGAAGGGTGCAGTGGAGAGTCTGCAACAAATAAAAAGTTAAACATACAAGATATATATTATAAAGCATGATTAATTGTTTCTCAGAGTACCCTGCTAACCTGGTTATGTTTTTCTGTGACCTCCCTGTGCTGCACAGCTTCCTGTAAATCTGAATCAAGTCTGTCTTTGAACTTGAATAGGTCAGCCTCTCGCCTCTGGCTCTGTCTCAAACTCCTCTGACTGGCCTCTAATTCAAGGCCAAGGGAAAACAGTGAGCTCTGCACAGCCACTAGCTCATCCTGCAGCTGGGCCACTGTCAGGGCCTCAGTGCTACCCTCTGGAGCCTGAAGAGGAACAGAACAAAGGTGGTTATACCTTATTACTTTCAACAAGGATGTTCTGAGAATGGCTGGAGGAAACCTTACCTTGCTCTGACTCAACTGATTGTGTTGTACCAATTCTCTCAGCTTGCAAAGGGTAGTATTCTGCCCTTCCAACATCTGGTACAGCTCCTGAGCCTACATTGCAGACATGATTAAATAAAATGAAGGTGATGATATTGATATCATTTTAAAAAACAGACAAACTTCATTGTCTTTGGTGTTGATGCAGTCATTGAGGCCCTGAATGGTTCGCTCCTGGCTTTGAGATGACTGACGAAGTGAACGAAGCTCACACTCCATCTCATTGAGCTTCTCCTGCAGTTTCTACAGAAAGATGAGAAAGATTATATTGTACATCATGTAATCTCTTTGAATGGTTTCAGGTCTGACTGGAAAGTACCTATTCAAACAGGCTTTATATGTAGATTTAACCCACAGATCAAGACAAATGCATACCATGTTGTTGGCCTCGCTCTCGTTGAATTTGGCTTGCAAAGATTGAACCTGGAGCTGGGCCTTCTGCAGTTCACTGACACACTGCCCAGCTGCACACTCATACTGGTTTAGTTGACTCTGCTGCTCCTCTACAAGGCTCTGAAATGAAAGAAAAATACAATTCAGTATAAACATCTTTATATGTTTGATTTAAAGATGCCTCCATGCCTCCATGCGTGATCCTTACTGATAGGGATAAGAATACGGATGGTAACAAACGATTGCACTTGTGTTGGCTTTCAAGGTTGGGAAGAGTTAGTTACATAAATAATGACATATCTATTACAATATTTCCAAACATTCCCTGCTTGTTCCTCTTAGGAGGCTTGTGTTATTGTATGAATGTAAAGACGGTCAGACATGGCATGGCTCCCTTTGTCTCAAGAGCACAGAGGCAGTGAAGCCAATTTAGCCCCCTGCTCGTGACTCATTTCAGTCAGCCATGATTACAGGCACACAAATTACAACAAACAATAAAGTTGTTTTTTATGTCTATGTTGTTACTTGTAGGGGGAGAAAAGGTTGTTTTCCACAACTTGCTTTATAGACATTTCTCCATTTGAGTTATACCTGATGAGGAGGTGGTTGAGGGTATTCTTTGTAATCCTCCTCCAATGACTCCCCCACACTACTAAGATCAACATTCAGGTCAGCCCCCGCATTTAGCCTTATTACTGGGAGATCTGGTGTTGCCATGTGGGGCTCACTATCTGCCTCAGGAGTGCTAGGAAACATCCCCAAAACAGAATTTGTTAAACAGTTAGGAAAGTCTCTGTAACCAGCACATTGCTTAATGAGGACAGGGAGTTTGCTTCCTTTGTGGCTATGAACGGGTCTATGGACAGCATAGGTCTGCAGCAGTGATATCGCCTGAGAGAGGCTGTGTGCCAATTCCATGGGCTCCTCTAAGAGAGAGTCAGATATCAGCTCATCTGCTTGGTCCTGGGGGATGCTCAGCTGTGCATCTGTTGGTTGAGTGCCATCATCAGCTGGCTCTAAAGATGTCACAGAGGGGCTGGAGCTTGCTTGTCCGGCCAGAGTTCGATCACTGTCTGATGTCCTAGACGGGGCTTGGGAGCTGGGCACTAAAGTTACTGACGAGGCTGGTTCATCAGTATCTTCCATGTCTTTTTTTTCATGGTCTTCTCCGCCTGCTGTTATGTTGCCTCCAACAACACTGGGTGAATATCGAGTGGAGGGTCCACAGGAAATGCTCCTGGCCACTTTTCTGGGAACTTTGCAGACTGCTTCATAGTCTGAATCTGCCACACGCAAATGAGAGCATCCTCGACACCTTCTTGATGAACAACGGTGTGAGCCTGCAGTGGTGACCTCTGAACCAGAGCTGGGCAGACACTGTGAGTGCTGGTGATGATGACAGTCTCCATCTTCAGCCCAGGATTCATAAAAAGAGTAAACCAAATCCTCTTGCAGTAGTGCACAGTACTTAGCATGAGTAAGTCCGGAAATGTCCACAATCCCATCATTATCATTATCTGCAACGACAGTGACTGTGGCCTCTTCTGAATTAGTTTTTCGATAGAGCCCACCAATGCACTGCCTGAGTCTGTGTTTTTCCTGTAAAAGTCGTTGCAGCCTTTCAATGGACAGAGCCTCCACTCGTGCTATCACTGTATCAAAGCGGTACATTCGATCCAACATGAAAGTGCATTTTGAACAAGCGAACTCTCCTCTGCCATCGCGCATCACCTCCGTCCCCAGAGCATGTGAGAGCAGCACCTGTAGGTTGAGCTTTGCTGTGGGGTGGAAGATCCATCTGCGCTGATTCCCGCACAGCTCCCGTCCACAAATGCGACACGTCTCCTTCATCTTTAGGTCATGCATTCCACAAATGTTTGCTGTTCAGATCAAACGTTAATTCTGGTTAGAGAACCGTATAATATAATAATAGGCCTGAATCTCGTTTAGAAATAATAAATGTCCTTCAGCAGCCATTAAATAGTCCCTCGGTGTAAGTGTAATATGTGCATAGGCGAAAATCTACAGAGGTAGTAAAAGCAAAATGAGTTTGAAAGGAGAAAAATGTTAAATACATAAAAACTTTAAAATGTGGAATCTTATGTCTGGCTCTTGCAGGTGCACTGAAACATGGCGCACGCCCGACAAGACACGCAATGTCATTTCCATTAGTGATAAGTAAATAAATCCACGTTTATAGGCAGGTCCCCACGGTCAAGCGCATCTTTCCATCACGCCGTTTGCGTCTCTGCACCATCCCTCGGTTGTGACGGACAAACTGGGCGCACAGACTATTTGGACCGGGAGATCGCCAAGGCGCCGTCCCCCGCGACAACCCGCAGTGCAGCATTCGTGACGAGGCGACTAGCAATTCCTGTTAATGTCCGAAAAAGGACACCCTTGATTTATTTCACAACCGATGTAACGAAGCTGAAAGTGAAGATGTAGCTCGAGTAGCTTCGTGGTGCGGGGGACAGGGCTAGACCTGCAGCGATGGAGCCAACCATTCACAGGCGCACGGGGGGACATTGCCTGGCTGACGCGCTACAGACCACTCCAGAAAGCACGAATAAATTCATCAAGACATCATCTTACATTTTATACGCATAGCTGCACAGACATTATGATACACACTGGCTTCCTCTCAATATAGACTGTTAATAATCCGGATGCAGGGCTTCTCCCCCCGCTGGTCTTTTATGTTCTCTTGCTCCTGTATCCGCCTGAGTGAGCCGGGGAAATGCTCGGTGGCACAGCAACATTAGTGACGCTCTGTAAAATTACGCTTTAATAACCCCACCGATGACAATAATTCAAGTGAAAGTTAGTTCTGTACAACTCAACTGACTAAACCTTTTTGCTAAGACACACTGTCAATGTTTGTTTGCCTAAGCTGTTATTAAGAAGCTTAAGCCAAATAAACTACATAAAAAAGATCCATAATCGGTATGCAGCCACCACAAGACTAGAAATCTTACAAATTCTATAAATATAGTCTTAAATATTGTGATAATTTCATACCGTGCCATATTATGCCTGCTGTGGCTATAACTTTATGGGGCCACCCTGTTGCCATGGCAATTACATGTCTCAAAATCTGAAAAACAAGACCTTATTCATTGGTGCTCTAATGTCAGAAACAAGCATTTAAAATGAGGGAAGGGATCTTAAGGCACTCGGAAAGGTCACCTTGACCCCACTGACAACAGGCTGAAACCAGACCTTGCAGATTTGAATGCTCACTCACATACACTATCTATTGAAAATGTGTTCCTATACAACCACATACACACAACAGTAAAAGCTGCTGACACAATGCCACACTCTATTCTACTAATGAGTCATGGGATCATTATTACTCCTTAATGTTAATATTTTTGTTTTTACTTATTTCACATAACTTCCTTATAATGGGAAACTAGGGCAAACATGCATAGCCTGATTCCGCGATTTGCATATCCAATGGAAAACTGATTTACAAGGCAAAACCTCAACAAAATAAAAAGATATTAGAATGGATATACAAAGCCTTGCAGATAAAAAGCAGCACAGTAACACATGCATATTCACATTGCTAATGTGAAAGTGATATATTGTGGGTTGTGTGAGTCTGTGTCATGGTAATAGCACTGTGGCTCCATTTGTTGCCTTTAAACTACACTCTAGAGAGTGCGTCCTTGGGGGTATGTGAGCAGCATTCTGTAAATGTAATGAGAGCGTGGTACTCAAAGTGATGAGGTGAAACCTTTATAAATCTATAGCACAATGAATCTCCTGAAATGCCTTCCTCTGTATGATGTCAACTTGTGTGTTTAGTATAGTGACACTTAGTCTTAAAATTGCAACATTTATGCTTAAATAAAAAACACTTTCCATACCTGCATCTCTTCTTCAATGCGTAGCCTCTCACGGCCAAGTTCTTCCTGATAGAACTGTGGGATAGAGAACACAGATTATTATGAACAAAGAGAGAGATTAAGAAATTAATTAGCAGGAAAAGACATGAAGAGAGGAGGTGTTTATTTCAGTTAAAATCTTAGCAGATACAAGTATTTGAAACTATACATACATCAACATCTTTATCTTTCTGTAGCAGAGAAGAAGACAGCTCCTGGACCTGGCCCTCTAGCTCCCCCACTTGGCATGAGAGAGAATTCTTCTCACTGGTCAACTCTGTGATGAGGGCCTCTTTGGATCGAAGCTCTTTTGTCAGTTCTTCTATCAGTCTAAAGGACATTACACAAGCAGAATGTTGTATTAGAAAACTCTACTCAATATTAATGATACTTTATCTGTCTGTGCATACCTGTCTTTGCTGGTAGATGGGGGCCAGATGTCCTGCTGCCTATCCTCTTCTGGGATGTCGTCCATGGGGGTGTCGAGAGACAGGAGCAAGGCCTGGGACTGAGATCCAGCCAGTGAGGCCATCCGGTCTGCCTCACTGCGTGCTAACTGGGCCTCCTAAATTACACACGCACTTAATACTGTAATGACAGAGTACGAGTATGTTTACAGTGACAGACCTACCTCCTGCAGGAGCTGTATCTTGGTCTCAAGAACTTGCTGCATTTGGTCAATTTCCTGTTGTCTCTCCTGACACCTTCTCTGCAGCTCTGCTTCATTGTGATTCGTCAAGCTCTCTGCTGTTTTGCTGTCAGATTAAAAACCTCACTTTAGAAGCTGATATTACTGATAAACTATATAATACAAGTCACAGTATAATCATAGTAACTTAAGAATTATAATTATGAGAATTTTAGTTATTTATTTCATCTTAATATATTCCCGCAAAAGCAAACCTACATGTTACATTTCATTTCAGGGTGACATTGTAAAACAAATGCAAGAGCATCAGGTTTTTATTCTTGGACACTTGGTTTCCCCAGAATTAGTGCTCCCAGAATGGCCCACGCCGCTCTGTCTCCATCAGCTCTGTTCTGGACACAGTCTATGTATGTTTTTAACTCTGTTCGACACATGCACAGCTCAAATAACTGGGTTATTTTGAATCACTCTGAGTAATGCAATGTCCATCATAAACTCATGTTAAGAGGACGTGAACAGTAAAAGACTATAAAATCTTTCCTTGTGCCAATTATACGTTTCTAAAAACATGCATGTATAATAATGTAAATTAAGTTTTTACGTTTTATAAGGACACAAATAGTTACAAGACTAATACTGATTATTTAATTTTTCCACACATGAAAAGATATATTGAGCATTATATAATATCAGTTGAGGCCTGTGGTCTCTCTGGGGTTTCTCTGTTTATCAGCTGCTGTGTGACACATGAGCTAAAATAAGAGGTGTTACTGCAGTTAAATCAGGTCTATACAGAAATTCCTTAATTAAACTACATTTCACATTGAATTTCAAGATATTTCAATATGATTCCATATACATATAACTTATATATTATAAAAAACATGTTTTTTGACTTACAGAGATTTGTCGAGAAGCTGTTGTTTCTCTTGGAGTTCCTGCTTCAAGCTCTCTACTTCCACCTTTAACTCAATGTTCTGGAATAATAAAAAGGACACAATAGATTATTAATTATCACAAAAACAGCCATATAGATAGATATATTCTCTCAGTCATACACAAAGCAAATGAACAATACTGCATAAAGGTGAAGCACGACAGGCAAAACAAATACACTTTGACCTATCTATCTATCTATCTATCTATCTATCTATCTATCTATCTATCTATCTCTCAGATTTTAATGGGATTTGTATGTGTTTCCTAGTTTGATATATTAAATTCTTAATAATCTGGGGAGCTAACAGAAATCATCCTGGGGGTGGCATTTGGCCCAATACATTTTTTTCCTGACATTCTAAGTAAACGTAATGAATTAAAATTTCTACATTTGAAGGTTTTTCTATTCACCTGCATTCTCCTGCCACAAAGGCTAGTCTCATGGTAGGGCCAAGAGCACCTCCTTGCACAAATGAATGAATACATTAAACATGTAAATGGGCCCCAGATTACACTGCACTGAAAACATTGGGCTCCGAGGTTGAAAAAGTTAAGGCTGTAGTTTGTGCAACTACACTGAACGCACTGCACCAAATGTATCTGTCTTTCAAAGACCATGTTGAACTGTCATTAAATCTCTCCATTACAAATGCTAAGCCCCTTCGGCCCTGGTGCACAGTGCTGTGTATCATCTGTACAGAACTTCTGACACTGCAGATATTTTTAGATCAGGTATTCAGGACACCTCAGACATGCTACCATGGGTCACGGGTCTAACTTCACGTTTGTTTACCTTCTGGAGGTACCGAAATATTGAGGCATACATTTTATTGTGGGTTTTTTTTCTTCTTAAATGTTTCTTAAATGTGTTTTATACAATAATTTTACACTTTAATCTAATTTGCAACACCACTATCCATTCAAATTAAATCTAATGAGATACTGTCATGATAATTACTGTATCGACTCAATTCAATATATGAAAGTTGGAACAATATATTTGGGCACAATATGTTTTCTGGCTGCATCTTCGGAGGACTGAGCGATAATTGTTTCTCTTTTGGACCAAAATAAATGACAATACAAGGAGGGACATGTGCATATCGACCGAACACGTGTATCGAATCGTGAGACCAATATCGATTCGATATTATATAGAATATCATTGCATCCCTAATATTTATCGTGTGTACAATTTCTTTGTAAAAGTGGAGAGATTTGGGGTATTTTTGTTATGTTAATACAATAACATTGTGCTGTAAAAGGTTAAATAAGTGACTTCTATGGCTAATTATTCAGTTCATTCTGTTATTTATATGTTTATTTCTTTTAACGATACTGGTGTATTGGAATTATCTTGCATTATTGTTATTGTGCCAGTGGTATAAAGTAGTTTCTTTTTTATCGTTTATCGCAGTATTTCTCTGTAGCATTTCATCATACTTAAAAATCTTTTATTGTGACCGGCCTATGAGATACATGACCGTAAGACATGGAATGTAAGTGAATAATGTCTTTTCTCTGGAGAAATTTGGAACATAACAGAACTGCAGGTAAATGACAGACAGTTTAAAGTTACTGTACCTTTAAAAAATCATCTATAAATAAAGGCCCGTCACAGTGGCTCTGCTATTCTAGCCCTTTGACTGCAACAGCAACAGAACCACTTATAATAACAGCAGACGTGACAAACTCCACCCCCAAACATTCAGATAACAGCTTTAATACTGGACCTACATACAATGTCATACAACTATCATAATCAGTATAAATTAATTTAGTTTGATTATTGTGCATGCTATGTTAAAAACATATTTCAATGGTGAACTATTTCCTCCTTTTAACTACGAACTCCTTACCACTATGCCTCCTTATAACTATGCACATAAACAGTTTGAAACAAGATGTGAGGAACAAAGTCAATGTTGACTAAAAAGAAAAACTACAGAGATCTTATTGCAAAGAAAACACTTTTGAGGCCTTTGAGAAAAAAGATAAGTATGTTTTATTAATATAAAACTAGCTCTTAGGGTCAAATTCAGAACACTGTGTGCTGTTTGTTCTAATTATAAATCAATGTTATCAATTGCAAACCCAGAAGTAGAGCGGGTGCGCTGCTAGCAGGTAGTTGTAGTTATCGGTTATTATTGACTTAACAACCAAACTCTGTTTTTAGATGTTTGTGAGCTGTTTGACTCATGAACTATGCCATGATTGTGGAGAGTAAATGTCAGCGTTTAAATATCCACGCATCAAGGCGGTGCTGATGATCAGATGAGTTGAAAAAAGCAAGCAGGTGAAGAGTTAATGCCAAATACCATGAGATAAAAAAAAACAAAACATTGGCTAAATTAAAAACAAACTTGAACTTGATATGAGATATCCTAGTTTTTCTCCATCCAAGCCAATTTAAACAGATACTGGGTGTGGTTACCTGAAACACTAAAATTACTAATTTAAAATTGCACATATAATAAGTTACAGGATAATATAAATAAAACAACACAAATTCATTAATAATTTTACTATTTAGGTTACAGAAGGCTTGTGAGTTAAATCAGAAGTCGACACAACCTTGCAGATAGTTAAAAGGAGATGTTAAAATGTGGTCAGTGCTTGTTTCATCTGGCAGACACATTTTAAACTAGGCTTTGGTTAAGTCACACCTGTCTGGCCACAACACCTTACTGAGATTAGCACCACAGCTGGGTCAACAGAGCAGTATAGCCTTTCTTCAGTCTCTCTTCAGTCTAAATACCAGTGTTGACAATCATCTGCTGAGGCTTGTGTTCATGTTATTAAAGAAGCCAGCACAAATACTATAAGTATATCCCGTCTAAAAGCACAGCAGAACACTGAAATGCAGATTAAAGTCACTTCTACTCACCGAGCGATAGACATCTTCGCTGCTCTCCTCATATTTCTGTTGGATTCTTTCCTCCAAGAAGTAGATCCGGAGCTTGAGGCTGAAGTTCTCCTTCTTCAGGTCATTTAGATGCTGTGATAGAGTACGGTAACCGTTAGACATGACCGTTATAGGGCATATAATACTCCTAACATGTCCCTTAAAGGTCAAATAGTGCAAAAAGTCTTTCGATGAGAGTTCATTTTAAGGAACTGCAACCATCATTGCATGCCCTCGGAAGAGTCCTGTCACCATTGTCCTCAAAATCAGCAAAAAGAAAATAATGTTTATAAAATGACATTACTCACACACACACTAAAACTAAAACATTCACACAGTCACACACACACACTATTCTAAAGAGGCATTTCTGATGCAGAGGGTCACTCTGCAGCCCGGTCGGTCAGAGGTGCAGCCATTGCACCTCCATGGTGTGCTCTGGACTGCTGCGGGACAGGGGCAGGGGGTTATTTTACAGTTTCAGATATCCCAGGAATCCCACACTGCCTGGGGAGATGGGTGGAAAAGGAGAAGAGGCCGGAGGAACAGAGGAGAGCTGGGGGTGGGGCCGAGGCCGCAGACTCACAGCCACTTGTGATGTGACGGCAAATCTCACACCACTGATAAAGCAAATGGAACAAACAACACTGGGATAAGAAGGACATGGGGCTCCTCTGTGTATTTTGTTTTGTCTATACCCAGTGACTCCCAGCCCTATTTATGGTTCTCAGCTCAGTCAAACATATTTAGCTTCACCCTTTTGTAAGGTAACTTGCTGGTTTGAAGGACTTCGTTGTATGGCATTTCATTTCAATGGTATATTTATCTATCCTTGCTATGAACAATTACATACTTCTGTATGTTGCTTGAATTGAGTGTTGTTCACATTGTCAGTATAAACAATATTGTCAATATTTTTGAATCAGTTAAAAACATCTTGTAGAAAAGTGGTCTGAAGTAAGATGGGAGAGACAGGTGAGGAGAGCTGGCTGTAATTGGAGCTCTAGGATCATTGAGCTTCAGTACTATTAATAGAAACGTGTCCAGGATTTGACCGAGCAGTGATTCCCTGAACGTCCCGTGGGGAAGAGACCAACAAAAATATGAGCAGCCAATATCAGTTTCAGGTTTACTACAATCAACTCGACAAACCTTTTTTTTTCTTTTTCATTAGTCCAAAAACATAAAAAAATCACAACCCACATAAAAATATATATTTACATTATCAGTAGTCAATGGTCTGAGTGAGTGTGCCCATTAAAGTGTCCCATTACATCCTGCCATTAAATTATTCAGGATAAAGATAGAAGAGGCACCAAAGTGGAGTCTACTCATAATGACATCATGAACATGTTTTAACAGCTTAACAATAGACACGACTCTTTCACATTCAGCACTATGTCACTCAGTTGCACCGATTCAGCTTTCTGAGATCCGATACCAATTCTGATGCTAAAGCATTAAGTATCTGCCGATACCCCACACTGACTGATACCAATGCAGAAACTGATAACAGCATTTATTTCCTTTAAACAAAAATAAAATAAGACAAAACTGGTCCAAATGTGTTATGTAGCTCTTTTTTGTGCAAATAAAAATTCAAACATTATGAGACTTTCGGGCTAGACTATACAACCTGTAAATAGTCTTATTACATACATTTATCTGTCCAATCAGGGTATCGTTTGAACCGACCGATATTTGGAAGCCGTTACGGATATCAGAATATCCCTCTGTCACACAACATGCTTCCAGTGACATGCACAGAAAATCTGTGTATGTCACAGATTTGGTTTGTCTGTAATGTTCTACAATAGTACACTACATTACTACATTAAGTAGGGTTGTCAAAAGTTTCAAAAATCAGATACTAATCAGCAGTATATTACTAGTATCAAAAACAAAGTATAAGAGTACATAGACTAGTATACATCCATGGACCACTATGGAAACTACCTGGACCGCTGAGGGATTACACAGATTTAAGATAATAATAATTGTGGATGGTCAGGATTTATCGTGGGTATTAAATTTGTGTATTTTTTTTTTTTTTAATATTTGTACTATGATTAGATTTGAGCTAAAAATGTTGGATACATAACTTCTGTGAGTTTTTCATTCTGCTATTTATTAATTGAAACTCATTTACTCCATATTTTGAATATTTTTGGGGAGAATAATCCTGTTTTATGATTATTATGTCAGTAGAAAAAATATGTTTCAGTATACTTGTTTATCGTCTACATATACTTCAGAAATATATCACACATCAAAATATGTTATTGGGTCTGTATGGTTTTATAAAAGAAAATGATATTGTTTAATGTTGAAAATCACATTCTGTTGTCTGTTTTTAATCATCATTATGATATCAGTATTGAACAGCGAGTCTATTGTTTAGTACTGAAATCAAGTTTTAAATTTTACTATCGTGACACTAGCATTAGCCAACCACTAAGCCAAGTTACAGGTCAAATCTGTGGAAAGGTGAGCCACACAGCAAAAATACATGCTTCTCAAAGCATTTAGTATATATTATAATTTTTTCTAGTAATGAAAGCATCTGTATTATGTAATGGCTTTTCTGTGACTGGGCTTTAGAAGAGGCTTCTTTCGAGGACGACACCCATGTATGCCATTCCTCCTCACTGTACGGCATATTGTGTCACGGGAAACAGTCACCCCAGTTTGGCTTTCTACTTCCTTAGATAATTGCAGGGAACTTGCATGCCGATTTTCTTCAACCCTTCTCATCAGAAGATACTTATTAACTTCCGTGGCCAACCTGAATGTCTCTGTGAGATGGTTGCAGTTCCATCTTTCTTAAATTTTTGAACCACTTTTGCTTGTATTCTTACTAATAAGTAAGGCGTTGCTGATCTTCTTTGTAGCCTTCATCTTTCTGGTGTAAAGAAATAAATTTCCTTCTCAGGCCTTGTGTCATTTCTTTGTGGTGCCATTGCTGACAGCAGGACATGGGAAGGGGTTTGCTTTAACATTCTTTTGTAGATGAGTAATTAGGCTGACCTGTGGTTGACTGTTCGATTACACATTTGGAGCCTAAAATGTAGCTTTGCTCTGAGACTTTCAGTGGGCCATACTCATTTTTGCACCACCCTAATTTGACTAAAACTGACAATTATGTTATCTAAGTTAAATTATTAACCTTATTTTTTGGTCCTAAGTTCAACAAATGCTGTATTAAACTTGGTCTGTGCACATTTTGCAAATATTTTTTGTGTTCATTGACATTGTATAAAATGTTACTTTTCAAAGGGGGTTGAACTTTTGAAATGTCATCGCTTACAAAAAAAATATGACCTCTACATTTACTCTGTGCAATTAATTTGTTTTTATGGTGGATGCCCTTACACTGACGCAGCAAACTGCTGTGGCAAAGTAACAATTAATTAAATATACAAAATATCAATAAAAAACACAAAATACCACCGTGTTCTTGTCATCATTTTGAACAAAATGACTGGTATTGGACAGTAAGTAGTAGTATAACACACACTGAGAAATCACAGTGTTTCTACATGTGTTTAAATAACTGTAATGCATGTAGTCTTTTTAAAGGAATGGCACGCAAACCTAAGCCTAAACACTTGGCCTTGAATCTGACATGTGCTGGCAAACAGGCTTAACTTCACTACCTGAGAATTCCAGAAATGTCAGCTATGTGCTCGGCTGCAAACTATGTCACATGGGGTAAACACTATAGCATCTTAACAAACATATATCTGAACAGTATTTAACATTCGCTTGTTCCAGTTTCCAAATTGCATAATGATTTCTTCTCATTCATGGTCTTCAGTGACATTGGAAAAATCAAATTGCTTTATATGATCAACATAGGCCAAGTTTTAGCTACACAGACACAAAATGATTCCCTTCAAACACATATTCAGGAACTACATACTTTACTTACATTATATTGATGCATTTACACAAGCCACAACACATTAGAATTAAAGACATAAACCCAAACAATCTTACTGAGATTAAAACAAATAGTTGCCCATCATTGGCAATTCCAAGTCAATCTTCCCTTCCCTTTCAACTGCCCTCCTCAACTGTAGAGCCATGCAAAACAAAGCCAATATTCTAAACTACACTTTTACCATTCATAATTTGGATCTTCTATTTCTTACTGAAACTTGGCTCATCCCAAATGATTTATCCCCATTCCATGATCTCTGCCCATCGTACACCCATTTTATAAATACTCCAAGGTCCTCCAGCCGTGGAGGCGGTCTAGTTCCTGTTTTTAAAGACTCTCTTAAATGCAAACCAATACCGACTGATCCCTACCAATCTTTTTAAATTGCAACTCACAGTGCCTATTCTATGCACACTAATCTACAGACCCCCAAAATGTAATAATAATTTCATTCAAGAATTTTCCGACTTGTTGTCCATCTTCTTGTAGTGACAGGCTTCTTGTTTTAGGTGATTTTAATATTCTTATCTGCTGCCCCTCAAAGCCTTTAGTAAAAGATTTTGTAATGACAACTGAAAGTTTCAATCTAACCCAACTCATACAAATACCCACTCATGAAAAAGGACACATCTTAGACCTTGTCTTTACATCAGGTTTTACAGTTTCAAATATAGATAGCCTCACAGTTCTGCCCGATTGATCCGCTCTTCCACAGTTCCACATTTCTCTGAACTGTTCACTGCTCGTCAGCCATGAGGGCCCAAACCCCTGCGCGGCCACAGAGGACTTAACTAACAAATTCAATTCTCTATGCTCAGAAATTCTAGACTCTGTGGCCCCCCAAAAAACCCAAAAGACCTAAAGTTAAATGTACACCAACACCGTGGCTAAATGACTCTACATACTCGTACACTTAGACAAGCTGGTAGAAGAGCGGAAAGATGGAAAAAGAACAAACTTCATGTATCTTATGAAATATTTAAATCTTCCTTAAAGTGCTATCAAAAAGCTGAACAATCTGCGAAAAGTGAGTATTTTTCTAACATCACTGAATCAAATGCTCATAAACCTCAAATCCTTTCCCAGACTTTTAACTCCCTACTACAGCCTCCATCCTCGCACGCCTGCCTCACCAACTCAGTGGGCTGCTGTGAATTGTTCAAGGA
The DNA here is from genome assembly GCA_029959045.1 of Taenioides sp. WSHXM2023. Lineage (NCBI taxonomy): Eukaryota > Metazoa > Chordata > Actinopteri > Gobiiformes > Gobiidae > Taenioides > Taenioides sp. WSHXM2023. The sequence goes on along the minus strand of CM057096.1, from coordinate 17,980,655 downwards.
CTTTTTTATGAATAAAATAGTCAGTATTAGAGCACAGATCATTCGCCCCTCCAACGCTCCCCAAGTTATGCCCTGTGCTATCCACCACCTCGCTGAATTTAGGCAAGTGTCTCTCCCGGAACTAACTGAGGCACTTGCACATCTCAAACCCACTGGCTCCCACCTGGACACTTTACCTGCAACCTTTTTTAAACATGTATTTCCCTGTACCCATCCAAGTATTTTATCCATATAAATTCATCTCTACTTAGAGGTGTTGTTCCTAAATTCTTCAAACAATCTATTGTGCACCTAATTCTGGAAAAGTTTCAGTCTGGTTTTCGCAAGCGTCATAGAACCGAATCTGCTCTGGTAAAGGTCTACAATGACATCCTTCTCACACTTGATTCCATATCCTCAGTTGTGCTAATTCTACAGGACTTAAATGCAGCCTTTGACACAACTGACCACCAGATCCTCCTAAAACACCTGCATCATGTCGTTGGGTTGCAGGGCTCAGTCCTAAAATGGTTCACTTCATATTTGAAATGATCCTAGCGCCTCTTTTATTTTCTTTATACATGCTCCCCCTGGGTTTAATTCTAGAGAAATCCTCCCTCAGTAGGTTACAGTTAATCCAAAATGCTGCTGCCAGACTGCTCACCGGGTCCAAAAAGAGAGACCATATTACACCCCTCCTAGCCCAACTCCACTGGTTACCTGTTAAATACAGAATTGGTTTTAAAATTGTATTTGTTTTATATTCACTCAACTCACTGGCGCCACAGTACACCACTGATCTTTTAACCTCACACACTGCCCCTCGGTGTCTCAGGTCAAACTCTCTCAACCCACTGTCCATCCACCATCCCGCCTCAAAACCAAGGGAGGCCGAGCTTTCTCTGTTGTGGCCCCTAAGCTCTGGAAAGCCCTCCCTCTTCATCTGAGATCATGCTCTTCTACCTCACTTTAAAACCCTCCTAAAAACACATTTTTTTTAAATGGTGTTCAACAGCCCATGAGCTCTACTCTGAAGCTGTCAACTTTAGACTTTTATCTTTGTGTATTAAGCCACTCTTTCATGTAGTATTTTATATATTTTACATTTGTTTTATTGTTTCACTATGATGTGTTTAATGCTGTAAAGCACTTTGGTGCAACTTGTTACGGTTGTTTTAAATGTGCTATATAAATAAAATGACTTGACTTGACTTGACTAATATACCACTGAATAGCACTGTGGAGACAATAACAATGTACAAGGGGTTTATTATTTTGTGAAAATGTAGTTACCTGTTCAAACTCCTTGAGTGTGTGGAGCTGAAGCGGGGGACCATTGTCTGTTTCATCACTACACAGTTCTACACAGAAAAAGCACAAAATATTAGATTGATTTTAGTTTGGTGGTGTTATCATAATAGCAAGTCTTAAGTGCAGTGAAATATACCTGACATGTGACTGGTGATGTTGGATGATTTCTCCTCCACAGCACTATAAAGGTGTACATAAAAATGATCAGTTGAAAAATAAACAAAAACTGCTAGAATTACTGATTTCAACTCAACTCAGTTGTGTAAACAAAAATACATTATATTTTTTGTCCCCAGACATAACACTGTAACAATGCAAACAGATTGTTTGGTTCAACAGAAAAGAGCGCTCAAGGAAATTAAGGGCCACTAAAGGCAGAGACATCCACAGATCCCATTTGCCCATCTTTGGGCAATTTGACATCCCTCGGGAAACCCAGCAGGAGAGAATGGGATAACCCCTGGGGGTCAAAGATCTTGGTAATCAGACAAATGGCTCTTAGGCAGTCCAATGGTTTTCATTATGGCTGTATTTAGACAAGGTATTGCAGATTAGCAGTGTGCAAAAATATCAAAATATTGTGTGACATTTATTATAGGTGTCTGTGAGACATGTATTGTGTATTGTATCAAAGCATGAGGGGCCCTGACCCTGTGATTTCTAGCCCAGTCAGAATTAAAGCAGTCCAACCATGCGTTTAACCCTTTGGACAATTAATATTGCTTTTTTTTATTATTTGTTACTGAGCATTTTCAGTTATATTCTCATGACAGCTGACAGCTGCATTCAAACACCAGGTGGACAACAAGTTTACACAGCAAATTTCTGTCCCCTGTTTTGTCATGGTATCACAGATGGAGGGCTGTGTGTGGCAGTAACCTACAGTGTGGTCAGTTTTATACAGGCTGATGCTCAACGCCGATGTTCCTTTAAATTTTTCATATTGCTGCGAAATAGCCTATTTCACAATGTAGGCCATAAACCTGACCAGTTTATAGTCGGACGAAACATGTAGATACTGCCAACACAAACACGGAGTGGGCACAGCTCAGATAACACTGAGCTAGTTTGGAAACCGTGTCAATAAATGACCTCGATACATGGATCAATAGTGCAGACAGTAGCCCCCTAATGTACCGTCCTTCAGCTATAAGGCCTTATCTACACATCTGTGCTTCTTTAACAGATAGTACAGTACACAATCAAGGGCCAAATGCAAATAAATACTACATAATTATCTATTATTGTCTGCAGAGACAGTAAATTAGCTGTACTGCAAATGCCGCGACATTGCATTGTTGTCGCTAATATCCAATGAGCGCGCCTCTTCCGCTGCGGTGTCCCACACACCGTCTGCATCTCACCTCTGGGTTTCAGCCTGTCCGGGCTCCGGGGATGTTGAGCTCCAATCCATAAGACACGTCCTATTATCAAAAAATGTCCATCTCGACAACCTTCCACTTCTCCGTGCCTTTGTCTTGTCTGCAGTCCGCGCGGCTCACGGGAACACAGCGTTTGTCCCACTGACGCTGAGGGGGCGTCAAACTGCGCTCCTCCGCTCCGCACAAAAGCGCGGAGTAAAAACCTTTTCACGTGAGGGACTCCCTGCGGTTAAACCAGCGAACATTTAGTGAGGTGAGAAGATTCAAGAAATCCTACATTTAAAAAGACTTTTAGCTATAATGAGGCCTATGTGTTATAGAAGTGGCACAGCAACAGTGATTAGGCTATCTTGATGTGTTTTCATGATGTGGTTTTAGTTTTTAAGGGTAGTCTGTAGCTGTAGTTATCTACTGATAATCTCATCTGATTAATGGCCGTCACGTTCAAAAGAGATGTGTAGTCAGTTAATGAGATTAGACCAATGTCTTCAGCCTAACCGAGTGACGAGATAATGAGAGATGGGACTCATGTGGTTAACAGAAAAGTTTAGGCACACACCGCCAAAAAGATTTTATAATACATCCATGGTAAGTCGTAGCCTTCTTTGACCCAGGGTGGGTGTGAGGGTCACACATTAACCAGCAGAGGGCGCAATAGCCCTGTAGGCTTGTGCATCTGCTTTGGAAACGTGTTTTATAAGGCGAGTTTAAAAACACAGATATTATTGTGCATTTTAGGCCAATGCACTAGAAATATGGAAGGATTTAGGACGTTATAGCGTTTTTTTTCCCACGTTTTGTTCAATTAAACATGGTAAATAAAAGGTCATTATGCGTAATGAACAACCAGTCAGTTGGTATCATTGCAATAGCTGCCTTCTTGTCTGTGGCTACTGTAAGTGCCTGAAAGGACTATATGTCCCCATAAAACAACTCAAGCGTCAAAAATTGTCCACCCTGAGCTGTTTAATCAGATTGACTCAAAACTAGAACACTATTGCTAAGACATATACTATGAAGGCATCAAATTAAATTTAAATCAAACTAAGGACTGGGTAATGGATGTACAACAAACCCATGAATCATTTTATTATGTTTATTATATTTGTGTTATGTTTCATCCTCTCAGTCTAGGTCCTCTTCCCAAACACCACACGAGGGGAACTTCTGCTTGACCGTGCTTCTGCCACATCTGAGATGATCAGTATGGCTGGAGCTCTGAGGAAATCTTTGTCAAAGGAATTCTTCTCCTCGGCTCTGGCCATGGCCTCCAGCTCAGGTGATATCTCTGGACACCAGTCTGCCATAAACTTATCTTTAGCTTCACAGTAGTTTACCTCAATCTCCTCAGGCTGAGCCCCAAACAGCCAATCTAGATGCATAAAAACTGTAGTTGACATTGGAAATGAACTGAAGGCTTGATCATTAAAATGCACTAACCTGCACAGTCATGGATGAGGTCTTTGATGAGGTGTCCAATGATGGCATAAAGCACAGACAGCACAATAAACACAGCTATGAGCAGGTACAGGACATATATGGGCATGTGGATGGTGTCTCGAGACGGGGGAACGTAGCTCTCAAAAAACACTGTCCCATCCTCTTCTTTGAAATGAACCTTAAGATTATTCACTGGTGCACCAAGTGTTTCTGACATATTTTAAACCCTCCTGTAAGCAGATCTGTATTTTAAAGCATTGAAAAAAATCACCAATAATTACCATATCCATATTGCCATACTGTTTAAGAAGAGGAACATACTTACAGGTATAGCAGTCTGAAGTGAACCTTTTGCTAAGCATATTTTCCTTTAGCGCTCCCTTAATGCTCTACCTGTGTACTCATGCAGTCTACGCAGATGGAAACCAGATAAGCTGCTGCTGGGGCATTCAGGGTCATTCAAACCCTGTGAGCAAAATCTTTTGATGACAAAGGCATAAAAACTTTCAGGTCAAAAAATAATTCTTATTTATTGTCCACTATAAAATATGCCCTAAATATTCCCCAGTTTAACACAGGTCTTGTTGACAACCCATAATTTTCATATATATTATAAAGTGAAAAAATCAGTTTGTACTGTTAGTTTTGTCTTGTGTGGAGCTTGGCTGCACAGTGGTTAGAAGCAGAGTTTAATTTAATTTAAAAGAATTTGACTGTTTTTGTGTTAAATGGCAAGTTTGGATTGTTTAATGTTCAGGAAAATAATACTGAAAGCATTGTTTTTTAATGAAACAAAAGAAAATTGAAAAATATATATATGTTTGATCAACAAGAAAAAACATCTGTCAAAAAAAGAAAACTACTTTTTAACTAATATTATTACCAATATTATTTATCTCTTACTTATCGGATATTCCATTGGCTGATATATGTAATAATCCAGGCCATTTACTAACAAGGTCAGTGTGGATAATATGACCTGGTATTAGAGAAAGGTAAGATGGATTAACAACAGCAGACAAGACTCACTGGTGTTATTCAGTTGTTTACTGAAGGGAAGATTAGTCCAACATCAAAACAGGCAAATTACAATTGTTTTCTTTTAGGAGACGTTACTGCAAAGTTAGAGGGTTAGCAAACATATAAACTGCATTTTATTTACACCATTACTGCATAACTACAAGCTAATACATGGAATTTGTACTGACAGGTGGATTCAGAGAGAGGTCACGAAGGGACTCGATGGGATGGCAAATGACACACTGTGGACGGAGGTGCGTTTGGATGGAGGGTATGAAGCCATGGCGCTCTTCAGGGGCAGGCCAGGAGTGGGCGGATGCTGTAGACCACCATCTTCATAGCAAAAGCCTGGCAGGGCTCCAGTCATTTCATTCCCCATCCACAATGAGCTGTGGTTGGTCACCTTACTGCACACGTTCATGTGACACTCCTCTTCTATCTGTCCCATCTCAAAGTCATCCTCCACCAGTTTGGGACCAAAGAGCCAGTCTGGGAAATAGGTACAGTAACGTAAGAGTGTGTTTTCATGGTAATTTAATGTATTGTGATTAAAATTGGTCTCACTTCACGTATAGGAAAAGAAACATTATAGGAAAATCAGACACAGCACAGTGCATGGTTTATAACAAATGGAGAAAAAGGAGTGGTCAGGTTTTGGTTTGAAGGTTGGGAAAAAGTTTCAAAAGACAGACACCACCACTGCTGTTACCTGCCAAGTCATGCACCAAATCTTTTATGAGATGCCCCACTATGGCGTATGTGGCCACTATGACCAAGACCACTCCCACTACAATATAAACTACGTTGGGGGGTAGAGAAATGCTATCTCTCGCCGGGGGGATGTAATCCACAAAATAGGTATCTTCCCGGTGTTTTGGCATTTGCAGGAGATGCCGGTGGTCGAGCAGGGCATTCAAGGACACATCCCTTGGGTCCATATTGAAGTTGTGTGGTTTAGATGGTACAGTCCTTTATGACTCTGTGATTACTGATCATAGGGTGGAATCATAAAGAGGAAGGGGAGGAGAAGATTTATTCAGTTTATTAAACTGATTTTATGTTTTGATGATTGGCCTATCAGATTTTTTAAAAGGTATTCTGAAATATCTCAAATGCAAAACTTTCACAACCACAAGAGTGGTCCAGAAATGAATGAACAAGAATGTTAATCTTTTGTTCTGTTTTGTTTCTTGTATGAGTTGCTCAGGTAGCTCAGAGAGAGAAACTGTAGTAGAATATAGGACAGACAGAGTTAATAAGATTGAGTCTGTCACAAAGCAATATCAGCTTTCCATCTGTAGGGATTAGAGGTATGACTGAGGTGAGGGGGACAGTCATGCTGCAAAGAGGCTTAGGTCCTCTTGTCGCTCTGCTTTACTGCATCAAATACATCTCATATACCTTGTTACAAAGGATGTAACAAGGTGTAGGAGATGGTTACAAAGTGCTGTCACTTCATATAAGCCCCTATTACTTACAAAATCAGAGTTTATGTCCTTCTTGATAACTAAAGGCAATCACAAATAGGTATTTATTTACCTTCCTATTTTACCTACCTATTTATTTACCTTCCATTGAAAGTTTCAAGTGGCTTATCATTTAATTATTCTGCAATGTAAAAAACCACACACATGACTTGATCAAGACAGGCACTTTGACTTTTGAATAACGACAAACAGAATACATACCGTCTCTGTGCAATGGGCATCAGTTACCTCCAGAAGCTTCTTGGGTGTTCTCACTTATGGGTTCTGTCTTTTTCTTAGAGAACGCTTGAAACTCTGCAATGAGAAACTGCCATTCGATGAGTGTGAAGCAGACATTTGCAAAAAGAATAAACCAGGAGACAGGATGCAGCCCAAAGTAGAAGTTGTCAGATGACATGTTGTGAGGACAGATGTAAAGTGATGGAGAGGAGGTGAGTGTGTGTGGCTTGTCTATCTGTGCCTGTAGTTTTCAGTGTAATCCTTGACAGGATTTGGGGCCAGAGTCACACCTCACTGAGTCAGCACATAAGGGCTTGGTGAGCTGTGTTAAAAAGCTAAAACTCTAAATCAGGTGTTAAACTGTTGTATAGTTTGCATTTCATCAATAAAGACATTACACCAAATTATATTTACTACATTGATAACAGTAAACTGGGATTACCTTATTTTGGGTTAGTGCACTTTAGTAAAAAAAAAAAAAAAAAAAAAAAAAAGAACACAAGTCTTCCAATGAGACGCAAAACATCAAACACTATCAGACCTATGCGGAGGAAATCCTAAAAGCACTGACACATTGAGACAGGCAGGTCCATAGTGTCTTCGCTAGGCTGCAGGTGTCACCACTTTCTTGGGTTTGTCCTCAGGTTCCACCACCCATTTAAAGTAGGCATCACCCAGGAGGAAGGTCCAGTAGAGGAAAGTCAGGGAGGTATTCACAGTCATAATCCCAATTATTAAAGGGTGCATCATGGCGACAGACTGAGGGCACAAAAAAAGAGAGAGAAAGTGTGTCACCTCAAAAAGCTGTGCGTCTGTGTCTCTGTGCGGTTGGAGCTCACAGGTCTTCTTCTAGTATTCCTCTCCCCACCCCTCACTACGCTCAGCTTTCCACTGGTCACTAAGTTTCTGTGGCAGCAGAGACATAAGCCTCTTTATTACAGAAGATAAAGGTGGGATAAAGTTGCATTAGATGTTGTGTTACATAATGACCATACATACTATGCATGTATGCGCAAAACATGACAACATAGCAGTTTAGTTCAAACAGACCAAGGATGTATGAGAAAAACAGGTAAAGGGGGAAGAAAAACTCAAATATAATCCTGAATTTAATCAGGATTGGCAAATGAAAGAAAGAATTAATCTTACAATGAAACCGGACAGATGGCTTAACAGGAAAAGTCCAAACCACAGCAGTTCCACAATTTATCCCAAATCATCATCATCTATGAAAATATTATGAATGTTTAATTAAAAAACAAAAATGAATAGTTTAACTACTTTTTTTAGATGTATAAGGCAGTTGTAAACCAGTAGTTGTCAGTATACATTAAAACTAAACTTGAAAGTAGGCTTGTCACGATAAATACAATATCAACTTATCGTTCAATACATGATAGATGAAACTTATTTTTATGTACTTTTCTGAAGATTTGAGCTGTAGAGGTTAAATAAATAACTTCTACACCTCATTAAATGTTTTATTTATGTATTGCACCTCATGTTCGTTAATACTGCAAATATAGAATAGTTATTTGGGGGAAATATTGCTTTAGGTTTTATTCTGTCAGTGGCATAATGACATTCACTATTATCATGTATCGTTTATGTTTTCTTCACCAATATACCATACTTCAAATGTGTTATTGTGACACGTCTACTTGAAAGAGGGTTTAATAACTATGGGAAATTGAAATGATCACAAATACTGTCCCATGTGTGATCCTCTCTCTTTAAAATCCTGTGACTGATTTGAACTTTGAGACAGAGCAGATAGCGTCCTGTTTCGTCACATATCAAAGGCACACCTTGTGATTACAGGCTTTTCAGTTGGAGTAGTCTTCAGTATGAGGCAGTCTGCTGTTTAGTTGGGAATAAACAACTCACAATATTATTTTAAATCAACATCTTGGCCACACAGCACTGAAGGATGAGGCCACCTGTTGAGTTTTGTGTTTTTCTGTTGTCTCTGCTTGCACCTGGGGTCTTGTACATCATGAACAACGTCACAGTGCTACAAGAGTAAGTCTGCAGTTCATTCATTTGCTTACCTGCACTGGCACAGCTTTTCAAAATCCATCAGGGCTTAGAAGAAGAAAAGAAATCTGATTGAGGTCTGTCCCAGGATAACCTCATTTAAACAGATGGATTATCGAGAGCCTAAAACTCTGTGTGTGTTTTCAAGTTTTATTTTATTTTTTTTAACATTTTACTGACTAAGCTTTTGTTCCTCAGACCCTTGCCAATCCTGGGAATGGGGATGGTTGTACTGGGATCACTTCTGCTTATCCTCCTTCTCATTGTGCAGCATCTGACCAAAGTAGACCCTTTGTTCTATGGTAGATCACACAAAGCAACACAATATGTCAAACAGTGAAATTATTTTTGTCTAAATAGTTGTGTCTTTAAATAGTATTTGCAGAGTTTGCTTTTATCTGCATGGTGGGCCTCACTAATGCCCTGGAGCAGGATGGATACATCTCAGGCTTCATGGCTTTTTACCTAAAAATGGTACAGTCTTTTATCTTCTAATTAGTCTGTTCTATAGGCTATTTATTTTTATGATAATAAATGTATTTAACTCTTGTCCTTTGAATTATATATTGTTTTGTGTATGGTCCATAGGGTGAACCTCATCTGAGTACTGCTTATGCTGTTATGATGTCCTACTGGGAAGGCATTGTTCACTTCATCCTCTTCATCATTATTATTCATCGCATGTTTAAAGGGTATGTGGCTATTCATATTTTACAGTTTTTGTAATTTTCAGGAATTCACACAGCAATTCTAATTCCAAAACAGGAAATCTTATCGTAGCCTTGCTCTGCTATGGGCAGGGTCATCCATTGCCCATCAAGTTGTCCATATATTAGGAGTAGTCATTGGTGAGATATTGCTTTCAATACATGACATTATTGTTTCGCAAAATTATATTAGTGAACATTTGTATAACTTTGTGTAACTGTCTCTTTCAAGGTAAATACGGCTCTAACATCAGACCTGCATTTTGGAAGAATACCCCTTTCTTTCTGGTGCCATTTTGGGCTGCCTCTGTGCTCTTGAGCAGACCCAGAGAGTTGCCTATTGTAACTGCAGATAAGGTATAATTTAGTTAATATATTAATAATAAAATATAAATTTATATACCTGACTAGCTGTATTTGAAAGGCAACACTTTATTAAACCTCATTTTATTTCCAGATTGTAGCAGAACAGAAAAAAAGTCTGCTCTCTCGCCCTGTTGACCTAATCCTGTCTATTCTGTTACTGGGAGCTATGGCCTTCACTGTTTTTAGGGGGTTTGTAAGTATAAATAAATATATATATTTTATACTTCATACAACAGCTGTAACTAACATTTGATTATTCCTTCTGTGTTGTAGGTGGTCCTGGACTGTCCTTTAGATGCCTGTTTTAACTACGTTTACCAGTATGAACCTTACCTCAAAGACCCAGTGGGCTTCCCCAGGGTAACGGTGAGTGTTGTTCCTAAGCATATTTACAGTTTAACCTGGTTTTGTTATTATTGAAACAAATGTTAATGTGCAATGTATAAAATCTCCAGCCTATTATTATCAGTATCATTATTATTATTATTATTATTATTATTATTATTATTATTATTATTATTATTATTATTATTATTATATTATTCTGCTATAGATGCTGATGTACCTGTTCTACGCTGTACCGTTGATGGTCATTCTTATTTATGGGCTGACCACACCTGGCTGTGGCTGGATGTTAGACTGGACTATCTTCTTTGCTGGAGCCATGGCCCAGGTATTGAACAACACTTTGTAACTCATCCTTCTGCAGCATAAAAAGTAAAATTTCCTCCTCTTTCTCTCTTTCAGGCTCAGTGGTGCCATATCGGAGCATCTCTGCACTCCCGTACTCCCTTCACGTACCGTGTCCCAACAGACAAATGGTGGCCTGTTATCTCTGTAAATGTGCTGCTCGCGGCTGTGCCCTCTGTCTTGGCCCTGCGCTGCCTCGCCAGCCCTGCTTATTTTATGAAACCTGTTCCCAAAGGACAAACCAGCAATGACAAGAAGAAGAAGTAGACCACACAGCAGGCACAGAACTTTGGAATACTGTGGCATTGTTGTATGCACAGCCCATGCACTCCCTGTATAAAATTTTGGACTATTGGACCCTGATAGGAGGCTGTTGATGAAGATGTGTGATCGGCGAGCTGTGCTTTCAGGTGAAACATGCTGTTCATCTTGTCCCATTCACTCAGAATACGACTACTGCAAGCTGCTCAGGATAGACTTATCTCTGTCTGATTACACAGTATCAGTGTAATAGATTTGAAAGACATTTGAAGCATTAAAACAGACATTGTGTAGCAGTGATTTTGATTATTTCACATTTAAGTGTACGTGGAGCAGTGTACATGTTTTATCAGTAGTCTGTGGGTGAAGTCAGCACGACAGTCAATGGCCCAGTTAACTTCAGCTCAGAGAGATAAGAACTGAACCCTGGATCTGTGTGAGTTGTCATACTAATGACACATCGGGCTTTCAGATGGGCTTGTAGTGTATGTTGTAGAACGCAGTACATTGTAGTGCATAGTGAAAAGGAGGACTCTTCTATATCAGACTCACACGTAATATTATTATTGTAGACAAATCACATACAAATCAGTCGGGAGGGGGGGGTATTTTTTACACTTTATTAAGAATGAAATACAACAACAGGACAAAAAGTCTTAAGAACACCAAAAGAGTGGATGATGGATCAAATATCAAAGGGACATAGACAAAAGAGTAACATTCTACCCATTGGTAAAAGCCGTGCAAAGGCCGAGGGATTTCTGCCTTTCAATTACAAACCAGTGGTTATCTCAGCACAGTATCGCATAATCTGATCCAGACTATTATTTTGAGATATCCTCAAGTATGGGCATCTATCAGGGTGGACAAGGTCCATCTATGGGCAAGAGAGCAGCCAATGACAATAAACACAATACTATTTACAAGATAAGAATGAGAAGCAATGAAACAGAATCATGATGTATTTATAACTGTATATGGACTGTTCATAGAAAAATGAAGTTACATCTTGTAAAAAAGAGTGTACTAGCAAATGATTTGTAATAAATAGTACACAAAACATAGCAGTATTAGAAAGGCATGTCAGTAATAGAAATGTTTCTCTGTTGAAAAGCAAAATATAGAGGACACATGAAAATCCAAGAGTTAGCAAGATCTGACTGCTATTTGCATCAATTATATCTGTACTTTGTAAACTAGGATGAAATACAAGCAAATCTTTTACTAAAAAGTGACTCAGCAGTTTGCTCATCTACACACTTTCTCTGTCAGCCTGTCAGTCGGAGGGGAGTAGCATTCAAATGTTCTTAATTAAAGTATGTGAAAGTTAGTGTTCATGTGGACCTTTGTTATAATGGGTTGAAAGAAATCTAAAATCAATGACTTCTAAGAGTTTGTGATGGGGGATGAGAAGATCTATTAATTACAGGAACTTAATGACTATGTAGTGGATGGTTGCTGAGTGTGGGCTGTTGATAGCACCAAGCAGACTATTATTTGGTTCAGTAGTAGCTGCGTTCATCGTCCCGAGCGCGGTGGCCTTCTCCGTGTCTCCTGTGGCTGTGGTGATCATGGCGCTGGTTATGATGGTGACGTCGGTACCGGTGTGATCGTCGAGCTGAAGAGATGGAAGAGAAAATCAATAGTAAAAACAAAATGTATCCCTTTCAGACAGTAGGGATTTAGAGAATAATACTGACAATGTACTAAAATTAACAATGTAAAGTGCATTCCTTTTGAGAGAGTGACAGTCTGTCTGTGTGTGTCTCTGTATAGATTCATTCATGAACTATCCCATTTAAGGTCCTTTCTTAGCTATGCCATTTTTTATTGTGATATTAGAGATATTAGAGATATTAGAGAGAAGTAATAAAAACAAAAAAAAATGAGAGGAGCAAAAAAGGAGGAGAAAGAGCAAAAAATTAAGAAAGAAGAGACAAAAATAATACTAATTGAGTGAGGTTCCAATTTTTTTCCTTTAATTTTTTAGTAATAATATTAATAAAATAAAAGCTCACATTTTGCGCAGATAATTCTAGGCCTTTCCCAGGTGCCATCAGCCCTACAGCGAGCGGTGGGGATGTGGCGTTGGTAGAAGCCTTCGGCGCACTGGTAACGTACCACGGCGTGAATGTCATAGTGCGATTTCCTCCGGCCAACTAAGTGTGCATGCTCAACTGCAGGTGGGGTCCCACACAAAACTACAAAACAATTGAAAGCACGGTTCAGATTATAAAGATATTTGAGAATATGCCTGCAGATGGCAGCATTGTACAAAATATGAATGAACTGTGGCCTTGCTCCCAATATACAAAGTAAAAATATACTATAATCCAACAAAAACTGGGTTAATTGATTTGTCTATTTTTTTACTTGGCTCAAAATCTGGCCAGCCAAAACATACTATGGTGGTTTCTGTTTATGGTGGTATTGGTAGTTAAAGTACAGTGACGAGCTTGGTGGCTGTCGGTGCCTCCGAGAAGAGTGGAGCTCCAAATTCAAACTCCTGCCTATAGGAGAAACTGGAGAGGTTAGCTTGGAGTGAGGCTGCACCAGTTCATTTTTGTTTGCATCTTGAGTTATTTTAAATAATTCTAAATTTGCTTTTGAGCACCAACCTGCTGTGCTGTTTTTATGTTTGTGCAGTGCTGAACATTACAATCCCAGACACAATGATCCATGCTCTTTAAACTCAGATCTAGCCTCTAGTTTGTACCTGTGCCTTTTTTGCAGATGTAGGGCAGGTTATAGTTGCAGGGTACATCGTTCCACTTGCCGTCCTCATGGGCAATGGTCACCACACAGTCCTCCCCTCCTGCAAAGAAATTGTCTGGCTGGCTCTCCCTCCAGTTCTCATACACCTGCATACGAAATAAAGACACATGTGGCTAAATGTGCATGGAATATGTCATTACGTAAGAATTAAGCAAATATTTACCAAATCATTAGTATCAGTCCACTGGAAATCTTCTTCAACAGTGCGATCATTTAGACCAATCCAGGCATTGTCATGGCCCAGACCTGACAAAATGTAAAATAGATATTAATTAAGTTGAGCCCCACGTGATAATGTTGTTCCGTCCTCAAAAACATATTTGGAGTTGTGTTTTGTTTTATTAATACATGTCTGAGTAACCCTTTTGATGTCATGATGTCATGTAGTGGTAGTTTTCAAGTTAACAGCCTTTTTACTTTTTGTTCAGTAGAGATCAGCAACTCTTGCTTTTAATCAAACATTATAACAGCTCAAAAAATTGCATAATATGGGCGTTTTAACATAGGAATAGTTGCAATGTGAACTCTTTGTGTATTTCTCTGCACATTTCTTTCTACTGTATTTCCATTTGTCCAAGCAGGTCCTGAAACATACCATTGATGAACTCTTGCTCGGTGGCAGATATGATGCTGGTGAGGTGAGCACTGTGTTCTCTGCAGTCTTTTTCTGCATCCTCCCATGTGTGCCTATGAGTGAAGTACCTACCGAGAAGAAAATACAAGTACTGTAAAGCTTGGCAGGTTTAAAACAGTGCAATGTAAATGTATATGCCACCTATGGTTATATATATATTTATTGTGAATTCACTCATTTTTAGAGTGAAGATTTTCTTTTCTTAATGATTTCTACCTGTAGCAGTGGCCATGGAACTTCCTCCAGCCATGCTCGCAACCTTCAATGTCTGTAAAATGGATAGAGGAAGAGTTAATCAGTTAATCAGAGTTGATGTTTCTAGGGGCAACAAAAGAAGAAAATATGTCCTGTTTTAAGTGGTATGTTTTGGCATATTAAAAGGTAAAAACATTATTGTTAGAGCAGATGTAACCTTCTCTCTGCTCTGTTACTGTTCTTTGATGACGGTGAGAGACCAGTCCTTGGATTCATTTATGCTTAGCTCGACATTAATCCTCATTACTTCTGGTCCAGTGCACCACACACACACACACACACACACACACACACACACACGCACGCTGCTCTTCCACTAACAAAATAAAGGTAATATCTTTTCAACACACGGGTCCTGAGGTGCTGTTATATTTACTGCTTATTATTTATGCATTACAAACATAAATTGTAATAGGATTGTACAAAAAAATTCTACAGGGGACTGGCTTAATGTGGATTCAACATTTGGTGTTTGATATATACTTGGCTTTTAATAACATTTACAGTTATTTTTTCCTACTTCATTATTATCTTGAGGGTTGAAGAGCAAAAGATGAACAACTGTCATTCTACTCATTACCACTAGATGGTAGTCTTCTAACTTCTGATCAAGAGAAGGGATCATGGCCTTTTCAACTGAACTACATGAGAAACAGGACATAACAGTGCACTAACAGGCGTGTGCATTTTACAAACACACACACACACCATAACGTCATACACTCACTTTTTTGCTGCATAGTAGTAGTTTTATATTCCAGTATTTTATTTTACCTTTTTCACAAGTGTCTCCTCCATAGCTGGGTAGACAGAGGCAGAGGAATGAATCAATCTTGTCTACACAAGTGCCTCCGTTTTCACAAGGCTCAGATTGACAGTCATCAACATCTGTGTGCGAGAGGAGAGGAGCAGTAAGGACAGCGAGCCTGCCAATCTTATCAGGACAAAATGAGAAACCAGGAGATGTGGGTGTTTGCTGCAAACTGGAGCACAGAAACCTTGGCTGTGTTGAATGTGGGTTACAATGTACTTTAATTTATTATCTAATGTACACTATTAATCCATGTATCCAGTATCTCTTACAAAAGATTATTTTAACCACATAGCAATAGTGATGACAACACAGTAATAATACAGTAACAGTAATATGCTTTTAGTCAAAGTAATGGGGGGAAACATAATTGCTCTACTAATCATAATAACTGGGCATTTGTTCTTCTTTTAGAAAATTAGTTGCACTGAATAACTGTAGTAAAAAAGCTAATGTGGCTACAACTCACAATTGCAGAAGCTCAGGCTCTCTTTCATAGATAAGCCCTAACTGCTAAAGGTACGGCTCTTCAAGTACAATTTGTACAATTGTTTTTCCTCAGTATATATCAATATACACTTCATAGAACATGAAAACTCATCTGCATGTGGAGTGGAGTGTGGAGTGACAACAAAACCCCTGCACCTCTACCACACACCACACACGCTCCAGTATGTCTGGGAAAAAACAGCTGAAAGGGACATTTTTCTTCAAAATCAATACAGTATAACTTTATTGACATGAGTGGATGACATGCAATCTTCTCTTCTTTGCTGTGGGGATTTTTCAGACCCAGAATAAGGGCTTTACCCCAGGTCAGCAGAAATCTATTAGTGCTCACAGTCGGAGTGCTCCAAGAAAGCCACTTAAAAGTTTCAACTTTGCCTCAGAGTCTCTTCAGATGGAGACGGTTTCTAAGCAAAAAGAGGAGAGTGAAAAAGTCACGAGCATTGATGTCTTAAAGGTGACAGACTATTCAAACAGATGTAACCTTTACTGTTACAATGTCTGACACGTTCAGAGCCCATACTGTCATAGTCCATCTTCAGTTCCATTCTAAACACCAGTTTGTTCCAGAATCAGAAATTAGCGGCTCTGTTGAGAAACTAAATATAGACATATTCTGTCCTCTAAAACGTTTTGATCAAAACATCTCTTTAATGTGACACTGGTTTGATTAAAAATAGATGGGAAGGCTGAAAATGTGCATGGTTCCACACCCTGTTGTTCTGCTAACATGGAATAAAATGGCTCAGAAATATTTTTTACACATTCAAAATATAAAATTATGCATTAGGTTGGAAATACAATGTGTTTAACTGGTTTCCTTTTCCCCATAATGAATCCTCGGGTAAATGTTATTATAAAGAATCCAATCATTTTCTTACACTTACATTTCACTTGCATTGCATGCAAATGAGATAATTACTTTTTTATATTACTTGAATATTCACAGGTTTCAGCATTCCGTTTATAGGTGAAATTTTGAGAACTATAGATCATTCAAAATGTTATGACAACAGTGCTGATTTTTATCACTATGGATGCATACCAATAACCAACAAAACAACAAGATTTAAACACAAAATATAGCAAATCCTTGGATGACCTTGCAAGTCCCCCATTTCCTTCTAATCTATAGTTAATAACCCACACCACAAAGTTCCTCCAAAAATGAAGCCGGTCTTTGTTGCTTGATTAAAATCAGTTTGATCTTGTTGTGCATTTCATGCATTATGCAGAGCATAAGTAGCCCCTTTGAGAGATAATACTGCAAAATCTGCAAATCCATAAACTGCCTTCAAGTAAAGTGACCCACATGAAGCTGCTGGCTGTCAGTTGTACACTCCAATGACACTTACTGTGAATGTTAACCTTCAAATACATCCTGTGCATACTAAATGCATTTATAAAGGTGAGAGAGAGGTTCATGTATCAGGCTGTTGTACAGGTAACTGGTGGGAAGTGAGAATGAAAAGACAAATTAGGTTAGTTTTTGCACTTAGTTCAAAATGAAAAAATCATGAATATTTCATTGCTATAAAAGTAGAGCTTCTTTAGACCAAAAAGTGTATTAACAAAATTAAAACTGGCACTGGCCCTTGCACTGAAGTAAATGAATGGGTTGGACCTGTCGACTTTTGGACAAATGTCTGCCAGTCTAAACACACATCGACAATCATTCAACTTTTCACTGTGAGGAACTTGACCTAGGACCTTTCAGCATGGCTTTTGAATCACCTCATATGAATCACCTCCTATGAATAGTTAAAAGCAAAGAGCTGATTGTATGGTGTGGGATGTGAGGATGGTAACACTCACCGATCTCACAGTTTTCCCCAGTGAACCCTTGTGGACAGTAGCAGCTGTAGCCAGTCCCCTGAGGAAGGCACTTTCCTCCGTGCAGACAGGGGTTTGTCACGCAGGGCTCCACCTCAGAACTCACTAGCACAGATGGAGGGAGGCAGGGACATTTGGAGAGGCAAAATAGGACATAGGATAGTTAGAAATGTGCTCAGGTGATCTATTGAGAAGGTTTTAAATGTGAAGCGTGTCACAGTCAAATAATTTCCGTATTTCACTAATGACCAAATAATTAAATAATTACACATAAAGTAAACAAAATAAAGTATTTCAAGCATGTTTATTTATTAAAAACAGGATTAAAATTATTGAATATTTAAGGCAAAATACTGCAGGCAAAACGCTTTTTTTTGGGGTCAGTTTGATCTCTTAACATATAAGCTTTCATGTCCACTCAGCACCGAAAGATGTTTTAAATATTTAATTTAATCAACCTCCATAGAGTAATATAGGACATTGTAACTTCAACGGCTACAAAATACATTTTTCACCCTTATGGATGCAAGGCTCACGCCCCAAAACGCACAGAAGTATTTTTTATATCTAATTTCAAGTCTAATTTATACGTTTTTTCAACTCAAAACATTTTCACTCAAATATAGTTTACTCAAATACTAAATAAGATATCCATAATATATATATTTTTTATATTTAATATGTCAACAAAAGAAAGTAAGAAATTTAAACTTGACTCTTTTCATGTTTCTGTTTAGAATGTCCCAAAA
Organism: Taenioides sp. WSHXM2023; assembly: GCA_029959045.1. Taxonomy (NCBI): domain Eukaryota; kingdom Metazoa; phylum Chordata; class Actinopteri; order Gobiiformes; family Gobiidae; genus Taenioides; species Taenioides sp. WSHXM2023. The sequence goes on along the minus strand of CM057096.1, from coordinate 17,962,192 downwards.
ATGCTCAATTTTCGCAGTTTTTACACATAAAATACCTTATTTTTATATACATTTTACTTTTATAACATTACATTACATGATATTACAAACTTTTAATACATTTTTTCTTACATTTCTGCGAGTAAACTACAGGAGAAGTTTCAAAATTACATCTTTAAATTTCCTTTTCACCTTTCCTTTTCTCATCTTAAATGGGGTGATGCGTTTGAAGCAATTTGCTCTTAATAACTTCTGATGCATGTAGGCTCGGGTTTAGGTCAATAACTGTTTGTAAGTTATACATGAATTTAACTGCAGGCTATTTTTCCAGTTCATTTTCAACTTATACCCAATACAAGGAAATCCTCTTGCTGCTGGCTACACCACCCAATAGGAGGACACAAACTCATTTCCATGTGATTAAATGTAAATGTCACCTTGTCAGTGTGTTACATTAGAGTCTATTTTTAAGTCTATTTTTAAATTATTTTTAAGCCATTATCTGTTATCTTGTTTTATTGCATGTTACCATTTTCCTGCTGTTCTTGAACTGTGCGTTGCAACATTGGAATTTCCCCACTGTGGGACTAATAAAGGCATATCTTATCTTATCTTATCTTATCTTAGCCCTTAGCTGCATTTACAGCACATGTACGTATCTATTTCTCTTGGTTTTCTTTTGGACAGATCAGAAGCCACACAGACCCAACCTCGCATCCACTCACCGCCTCCGTTGTCATGACTACCATATGGAAAAGTGGGCCTTGGCTGATTAGGCCAACCATACTGGGCTGTGTGAGAACTTCAGACATTAGGCGCCCTTGATAGAAATGAACTATTCAGGCCGTAAATGGGTGTGTGTGTGGTCCCTGCTCCACCAATGGGCATTTCCATATCAATTGAAACATTACCATGTGTTTCTCCCCTCCGCCACTCATTATGGCGAGTTAAGGTTGTTCTAAAAAGTAGCACTGGTTGGGTTGGACTGTGGCGCTCAGCTGTGGGTGTCTTTGTCCTCTGACTCCGAGGCAGCCTTTAGAAAGAGGAGGCGGCTGGAGAGGGTCACAGCAGGTTGGTGTGTTTTGTTTACATGGTACAATGAACAAGAATCAATACACTGCTATGATTAGCCTCAAGGCAAACCTGTGCAATACACACATCTGAATTATCACTACGCGAGCAGCTGTTTTGAACAACCATGTAAAATGCATAAGCACCAAAAGAAAAATAAAAGGTGCTGAGTTTTCGATTGTCAGGGTTTCAGGGGCATATGAGGTTGAGCTCTTATAGTACATATCCGCAGCTAATCCTTGCCTCATGTTTTGAATTGTGCTGAAGTCAGACGCCAAAATCAGCCATGCATTTCATTGGATGCGCGTCAGTCTGGGCGAGCGTACTCCAGTGCCTTCTGCATCAGTCAAGGTCATGGTCCAGACCAGACCATATGAAGTATTACGATCAGCCAGATTGAGTACAGTGGCTCGCGGTGTGTGTACGTGAAAGATAAACCGGGCGCAATTGGTCGTTCATTAAAGCAAGTGGTGTGGAAAAATCAATAGAGTGTAGAAGGAGCAGACAGGCTCCACTGTCCCCTCCACAGTTTGACACAAGTGGCACTAACAACAGCAATAAGCTAGGGGCAGCCAGATCCAGGAAATACTGATCCACTATATAATTCTGTGGTCCTCAAATGGTGGGATCTTTTGAAAGCTTCAGACCTGCTGTAGTCTAGATTTGGACTTGGTCTAGACCTCATTACATATTACAGGTATGTAGGCAGCACAGAAGTGAAAGGATGTTATGTTACAATTAGATTTAATGTTTCTTGTTTCCGAATCTAAACCTGGACTGGACCAGGGCTAAGCCAGCACTAGAACTGGACCAAACCAAGTCTACATCAGGACTAGACTGTATAAATGCACCCTAGTCTCAGTTTAGACCAAGATTCAATAGTCTATTTATATTGAAATAGTACTTAAAAATCAGGCATCACTGGCCTTATCTTATGTCAAATCACTGTACACCAATGTGGAGCACTCATACTAATGTTATCTGCCTGTAACTCAAAAGCTGTCAATCAATACATCAGCCAATAGGAATCCACCTATAAATTGAGTAGCACAGGTCTATACCATTAACCTTGGCTTCCTGCTGATACAGTTTACAGCTGTTTTCCATCATCACAGCTCAAAGATGGCTGCCATTGACACTAAGCTTTGCAAAAATAAATCAGCATAGAAATATGGTGGGCTCCCTCAGGCACCGTCTACTGCAGAGAGATAGGATGCTTCCTGGGTGTGTTCTCATTATCGGGGGAGAAATAAGTAGTAAACCAGGTGGCCAGCCCGGAGCTCATTCCTATGTGGCCCACACTGCAGACTTAATCAACAGATTGTGTTCAGGGACAGTAAAGTGCAACCCCACACTCATGGTGAGAATAAAGAAACATACTCTATAAATATGCCACAAATCCCTCTACGGCTTTACATCCAATTGGTAACATGTTTAACATGAGTGCCTACTTAAAAAAAACCAAAAAAAAAACAAAAAAAACCCAAAACATTAATAAATATATCAGTTAACTAGGTGGGGCAAACAGCAGTTATAATTTGCATATAAGCACAAAAATGTATTCAGTTACACCCACACAGTTTGTACCCTATTATTACTATCCATTTAATCATAATGTAAAGCTGAATCCTCACCTGTTGTTGGACTCAGCGTAATGGCACTGTCCGTTCCTCTCCGACTCTCCTCCTCCATGTTGCCAGGTAACAAGGCACCCGATCCAACGGTATGAGACCAGGCAGGGTCTTCCTCAAAATGCGGCCTGGGCGGCATTTGCGGAGGATACCTCTGGGACTCCAAAGGATTCACAGGGACCCATTCAAGAGACTTATAAGGATCAGTGGATGTGCTCTGGAAAAGGGGAGAGGAGGTGGAGGGAGAGGAGTGTCCCTGTTCAAAGGTGGGCGTCTGGGTTTGCGATGTTGATGATGACTCTGACTGGGAGTGAATATTCGTAGTCCAGGAGAAGTTTGGGTATCCAGCTTCTGTTGTGGTAGTGGACATCAATTCTGCTTTTTTCCTGGTTTCAAATGTGGACGAGTGTGTGCTTTCAGACCAGTTAGTGGGCTCCGATGGACTGGCCGTGGTGGTTGCTGTGTTCTTGCCGGAATGTCCTCTCCGGTGACCCCTCTCCCTGTTCTTCTCTCTGGATCTCTCCCTGGGTTTGCTGGTCCCTGACGGTCGCCGTGACATTTGGATCTCACCTTTCGCTTCCGCCCCCGTGACTTCTCCGCTGCCCTCTTCCTCTGCTTTAGCCTTGTCCTCTCCCCTGTGCTTCTTGCCCCTGCCCCGTCCCCTCCCGTGTCGTGTGGTTTCATCTCTCTTGGTGCTGGCTGGTGTGGTGGTATCCGAATGGGTCCAAGAGTTACTGGTGAGAGTGGTCTGGGGGTCTGGAATTGGCATAGTGGACATAGGGGGGTCTGTATGCTGTTTGGAGCTGCCTGGAGTTGAGGGCTCAGCGGAGCTGGACATATGAGTGGGTGCTTCTTCAATAGATGGTGTTGGGTCGTCCTTTGACTGGCCACCAAACCAACTTCCCCAAGAAAATAAACCTGCAAGGGGCACAGAATAAATAAAAGGGCAAATATGAGTCAAGCCATTATTTAAAAGGGAACAAACAGACAAGGTGCACTATGTAACTTTTCTGGTGACGGGTACACTACCTGCTTGACTCCATGGAGATATTATTGCTTTGCCTGGAATCTCTCACTGTATATCTACCAGGCAGTTATTCAATTACAGGTGTTTTCAATGCTCAAAAACATGCCTTCTTCCTGCGAGCGGGGTTGCTTCTCCACAGATCTGACCTGTATCTAAGACCGGTGACGTTCCAGTGCAGATAATTCAAGATTAATGAAAAACTGTGTAACATTCTAGGCTAAGCATAGCATCTCCAAAACTCCATGGAGACAAGCAGCAAACATGATAATAAAAAAATAAAAAATAAGCCAAATTAGCGTGCATAACTTTAACTGTGCGTGGTTACTATTTGTTCTATCGCTCTAGCAACAAGACTGTGAAGCTGATTGGTTGTGTCTTGGGTCGGAGCCTCCAAGGAGCTCATCAGCTGTCACACCTGCCAATCACAGCTGTAGAGCTCTGTCAAGGTCATATTCACTTTGTTAGTAATAAATATGGCATTTATATTCACTGATATAAAATAAATTATGTTCTTGTCGCTAGTATTTGTATCTAAAATAAACATTTAGTCCTGGATAACAAAAATTGCCCACTGCGTTGCAACTTGCAACTGATTTTACTTTGATTGTATCACTTGGTTAGTGGAAATGTCTGACCAAAAATTATTGGCTGTTAAGTTATAAAGAAGTCGCTTAGAAAAAGCAATTTAATTACTGCTATTTCAGTGTAAGTGCTGCGTTCATGTGGTCCTTGGGAACTTTATCCATGTGCTTTTATTTCGGAAAAGTCTGGATTTTATTTTGGAAAGTATGGATTTTGATGTCACCAATAAACTAATCATTGAGTTCGCTCATAGCTTTTAATAGGGCAAACCAATACAATTTCTTGTTGTTGGCCTCTCAAAGGCTTAAGGTTAACATTTTTATTTTACTTACACTAATTAACATTACAGCTCTAATACTTTAAATTGTAGTCTCAGGTCTTCGTTGCATAAATCTGTTGCTCTTATGAGTTGGACAACTGACCCCTTAATATAATAATGTTTAGTCAAAAGGCTCAAATGTTAAGAATTAATAGAAAAATCAGCACAACAGGTGTAGAAGTTGGGCTGCTTATTTTCTCGGGTTCCTGAGTTGTTCTTCTGACTTGTGTGAGCGTTCATTGCATTTTTCAACTTGGAAAAACATTTTCCAAAGTTCCCGAGCACCACATGAACGCAGTAAATTAACTCACCAGTGGATGCAGTGGGTTCTTTAGATTTATCCGTCATCTCTGTTGTTTCCTTTTCCTCTGCTGGCTCTTTTGTCACTTCGGCCTCTTCCTCACCTCCCAACAAATAATTCCACGGCTTCCACATTGAGTTCACTATTTTTGACATCACCTTAACAAATCAGAAGACATGTAATTCTAAGTTACAGTATATTCAGATGGTCGCATCTGATGCTAACCTTTTTCTCTGCAGGAGTGGGCTTCACTGGAGGTCTGAGAAACTCCTCTGACTCTGGGCCTGGCTCCAGCATCTCTCCCCAGTCTAATGAAGGCTGACCTGGGACCATTTGGAGGGTAACAAAGGCCTCGGATGATTCTTCTGACCAGGGATCTGAAGCTATAATTACAATGAATTAAGTTATTATGCCTCTAATGCATCCAGTACATAATTATATCAAATAATTAGTCTTACATGCGTCTGTACCATTGTGTGTTGCCTCATCCTCAATTTCAACCAATCCAGTCCAGTTAGATGCAGAAATGTCGCTGTTGCTTAATGATTCTGATCCTATAAATTACAGATTAAAATGCTTGCGTTTATTGATCATGTTTCAACTCTGATATAGTGATGACATTTCTTACCTGTACTAGTTCCAAAGTTCTGCCTGGTCACAGCAGGGCTTGGAGTCCCAGCTTCAGTGGCACCTGTGAGGTAACTCCAGGGCTTCCACAGGGATGAGTAGATCTGGGAAATGGACTGTGAATCCTTCACTTTACCTGGAACATATTTGAACTTTACAATATTGTATTTTGCAGAAACCTCAAAGTGTTAGACTAAACAAAACTGAAACACCAAATGTTTAGTGTCATATAGCCTAGTCTGTCTTTGTATTACACTTTAATGGAGCTGTTTTTACTAGTGCATGCCATGCTAGTAAGTAACTTCAAATATAAAGATAAACATGTGTCTCTTTTCAGAAATAAGATCAGATATGAACTGTTATAAAAAATGTGTAGAATATGTCATCTTGTGGTAACACAAGTTTGATGTTTCTCACACTGCTACCAATGCATCAGTTTTTAAAAAATAAAAAAATGACAGAAATATAGAAAGCATATCTATAGCATTTTTACGGTTTCTTTTAGCTATGTGTCCACATGGATACTATTTTTTTTTTTTTTACCTCTATAGCAGTACGCATCATACAGTGCTGTGCTGTTGTCCATAGTGCTATTGGGAGCCACAGTGCGCACTCCAGGTTGGCTCCCTCCACAATTGGGCCGAGGCCAGCTGACTGGGTACCGCACACTGCCATCGGACAGCCAACCTGGAGCACAGCTGTCCAGGCCTGCCCTCCATGCCAAGTACAACTGCCCTACTGTGGCCAGCTGCCCCCCCAGTGACACGCAGCGGTCCGAGGCAGAGGACAGTGACAGGCGGCCTGGGACAGAGGAGTGGAACACCTCACCTGCCGCAAAAGGTCAAATGAAAAGAATTGAATATAACGAGCCTATGTATAACTATCTTTCTGGCACATCTTTCAATTTACCAGTGCTCCTGTGGCATTTGAAATATTTCAGTTTGTATGAAGCTAAAGGCTATTGCAACAGATTCAAAGTTGCTAAACTGTATAGTGGACCTTGACAATATGCAAGCACATAAGGTAATAAAATCTAAATATTTAGTCATTTACTTACAAAACATTTGAATTTATTTTTTATATAATTAAAGTTGTACACACCATCAAATTTTTCTGCAAAACAGTAAACATCAAACAGCTCCTTTGGATCCCTCTTTCCATAGTTCCTCACTCCAGCCGAGTACTCCTCGTGCCCATAGCAACCAAGCTCTGGCGACTGGACAGAGTAACTGTGAAGACATCAGGGAGTCATCAAGAGAAATCAACACTATTTATTCATCATAACAAATAACCAGCTGATTTAATATGTCACAAGGGACATAACACATAGATCATTGGATTTTGGTAGGCTTATAGACACTGTAGTCAATAATGCATGGCCAAAAAACAAACAAACAAACAAACAAAAATAATAATAATGATACAATAAGGTTTCTCTTGCTGTGAGGTAGAGGGCTCATGTAACAAGCAGAGAGCACATAGACGGACAATCTTCTCACCGGACAGTTTGATCCTCCACCCAACCTGGCGCACAGCTGGAGAAGCCATCGTAATATGCTGCCCACAGCTGGGCTGCACTGGCAATATGAGCAGAGTTCTCCAGGCAGGTTTGTTGTGCCTCAGAAAATGAAAAGGCGTAACGTGTACCAGGAGCCTGGTAGTGGAACACCACACCTACACAGGCACATGAAGTTGGTGAGATTTCTCAAGTTAATAAGTGTGTCTCAGTTCAAAGTTGAACACATCTGATATTTGTTACTGACTATGATTAAGAAAATCAAAGCATTACACATGCATCTAAAGATGAATAATTAAGACCAGTCTCGGTAAATGATCTGAAGGACTGATTGCTATACAAATAAAACCAATAATCTTGAAACAGCCCTGATTTCACAATGACATTTTTTTCATCTGCTGAACGTACCAGAGACCACCAGAGGCACGTTGTCTCTCTCGTAGGCGTCTCCCTTGACAACCTGACAGTGGTAAGTGGCTGAGTCGTTAGTGCGGAGATTGGAGATCTCCATGGTAGCATTCAGAGGATTGGCAGTGTATCCTGGCAGTCTGACACGGCCACTGAAAGCCTTGTTCACTTTTATGAGATCACCTTGAGCCCAAAAAAGAAGATTACACTTAATTAAACAAAACACAAGAAAGAATGGTTAAATTGTATTGCACAGTTAGTGTATACCTTTAGCTGAGAGAACAGTCTGCTCCAGAAGGGGGCCTTGGCCTCCTGCTGCTAGCCTGACTCGAGTCCATATGATGTGGGGAGCATCACTGCTGGAGCTGGGCTGGAGAGTGAGCACACAGGGCAGTAGAGCTTTTCCTGCCAGCGGCTCTGTAACTGTGGGATGAGTGACCCTCCGCATATTTACCACTGTGGATACTGCACCTGAGTAAATAAAACATTTAGTAACAAAATGTATTTATAATGTTTCAGTGTTAAAAAAAAAACAAAAAAAAACATTTGCAATCTCGCAGGTGGTGTAGTGATTAAGGAGCTGTTTCCACCTTGGTAACAGTTTGCACAGAAGAGCAGTCAAGTCCTTTAACAAGACCCCAGGGATTTATTAGCCAAAAGTGGTTCTTTTGTAAATTTTAACAATCATCCAAAGGAATGAAATAATACTTAAAATACACGTATTAACAAAAATACCACTACTATGTCAATACTTTGTACCATGACAGTAAAGAGAAAGAAAACCAGGGGTATTGGGGTAATTATGTAGTAGGGTTTATGTCCACTAACTACAAACTGCCACTGTCAGGATCAGACTGCACACTCTGATGTAATGAAAGTGTGTAATTCCAAAAAGGCCCACTACTATATAAAAAGTGATATAGCAACTTTGTTCTAATACAAAAAAGTACTGCTAAATTCCTCGTAGAAACTTTCATCTGCGTTTAGATTGAACACTAGCCTCTTGAGAACATGTGAGTTCAGCAAGCATCCATTGAATTTTCATAAATCAGACATAATTGCAAAACCCCAAATACTATTATGGAATAAAAAATTGTAAAAACAGTGCACTAAAACACTAGTGGCAGTTTACAGAGGCACAAACAATGAAAGCGGTGAGGTTTGGCGATGGAAATTGGGGGACTCTTGGATAACAAGTGCGGCCTAAAGCATGGAGCTGACAGATGGAAGTGAAGAAAAGGCTCTAAAGAAGGAACAGAAATCTGCAAGGGACATGAAAGAACACTCGCTGTCATTCACACTCTGTATCTCACACTGATGTCACTCCACCATCTCCTGAGCAGCCAGTATCAGTGAGGAGCTCAAACACAGGTTTACGTATCGTCAAGGGATTTTTTTTTTTACTATATTAATGACACTTCAGAACATTTTTTTGTTCTTTAAAGAGGGGGTATTAACTGCTAAAACATAACATATTTAGATCACCATGTTACCTTTTGTTACTTTTTAACTGTTTTGAAAATGCTATACAGATAAACAGAATAGTAACATATTTTATCATTTTCACTTTTTTAGACGAGTCTCCTCTCCCTTTGCTCCCTGCATTAACTCACTCCCTTTTCAGAGTGCTATCACAACACTATCAGAATGCATCCCACTAATTAAATTACACCACATCGCATCACGTTTGTTATGTGCTTGTGTACAGTTATGTGTCATGTTTTTGTATATTTCTGGAGAATATGAGGTCCTGTGGGAGCATGGGTGACATAAGCTTGTGGACTTAGCATTGTACAGAATCTTACAGCTAACCGTAAGGAGGGTAGAAATAGGACCTGGAAGAGATTGCTAAAATGCTCAAACATGCATAGATGATATCTAAAACAACTTCAGGCATGTTTTTGATGCGGGAACATTGCTATAGCGTGGTAGAAAGCTAAAAGAAAATCTTGCATAATACCCCTCTTTAATTTATTATCCACTACTTGCAAGTATTTCATGTATTCCATATATTGGAGACATATTTTTTGTTAAATTAATTAAAATGTAAATTCACAATATTGAATCTGATCATTTCCAATAGTGACTAGACCCAACAATTCTATTACAATAAAAATAAATCTGTATTTAATATTATTGGTCAAATGAATGTTGTGACATCATCTGAAAGCCAGCATTGCATTCATACAGTGCCCTCCATGGTGATGCTGAAATGTAATTAACCAAAGGACTTGGTACAGCTGCAGATGGGACCTTCAACAGGAGGTCTTGTGCATAAAAATATACAGTTTATGATGCTGGTATTTTTAAAATGTTGGAATTTATGCAAAAACATACAACTGAACAGATGGCTGAGCAAACTTAAATGGGTCTGGAGGTGTTCCAGCACAGCCCCTGTGAGCATGTCAGCAAACATCCTCTCACCGATAACACTTACACTCACTCATATTTGAGCTGTGTTTGGAAAATCAAAGCAAAAAGATGACAGTTGGTCTCAAACTCACCCGAGTCGAAACAGATCAGGAGTAGAGACACAAGGACGCGGTGACCTGCTGCAAACTGGGTCTGCCACATCCTGGACCTAAAAAAACACAAACAGCAGCAGAGATTTAGGAAACTACATGACAAATCATATGCTGTATAAAGAACTGGACTAATGGAGTGTGACGTCACCCATTGCGTTTGGCTCCAGTCAAATGAAGCTCAAGATGCTAGCAGTTATAAGGGCGAATTTGGAGCTAGTTCCATAATGGGAACAGAAATTTATTTATGGACAAAATAAATAAAATAAAAACACCAAGATCACGTAGAGCTGATTAATACGAACATTTTAAGACCAAAATGACGAGGCTCACGGCAGCAGTTACAGAGAGAGGTGTGACAATTTCTTAAATGTCAATTTTATGTAAATTCAGTTGGAGCTGGAAGCACGCCCATGCTCACTTCCTATTTGGAATGTGGCGGCTTTTGGGTTAGCTATGTCCTTTAATATTTACAGTCTGTGAGACAAATACAAGTGCATACAAACTTCACTGCGTGCATCGGAAATAGAAAAAGTATCAGGAAGGACTTATGTGTTAAAATATGTAACATTTATGAGCATAAGGTCTGTCACAATAACAAATTCTAAAGAACTATATACTTCTACGGAGATATACTGTGATAAATGATAATACTGAAACTACTTTGGCCTCTGACACACACACACACACACACACACACACACACACACAGAAACAAACTGTATAATCCCTGTAAACAAATGTTTAAATTTACAGTAACATTAAAAGGCCTGAGCAGAGACAAACAAAGTTACTTATTTAACCCTCTGCAGTTCAAATGTTTTCGTGTTCACATGCACATCAAAATAATAATCATCTCTCCATTATTGCAAAGAAAATGTACACATAATACAAATATATTATCGTGACAGGCCAAATGGAGAAACTCAGACTTAAAATGAGAAATAAATACAATCATATATATGTATGTATGTATTGATGTATCCAGTTTATTCATTTATTTTGCGCTTTTTGAAACTGAAATTCATGTCATTGCACCTATACTTCTCATGCAACATTACCCATTACATTACACATTAAGGTTTGAAAGATTTATTCTGCATTCTTCTCTTTTGATGTTAATTTTATGATAATGTAATGTAATAATTTAAGTTTGGATTTCTTTATATTGTGGTTTTAATATATTCTTTATTTTGTAAAGCACCTTGATTTACTTTGTATATGAATTGTGCAATACAAATAAATTTGCCTTGCCTTTTAACTCTATCTCAAATATGTTTATTTATCCCACGGCCACCGTCATCTGTTACAGTAATAAACTTCCTCTCCAGTCTGTTCAGCTCTAAGACACTGTAATAATTTCCAGAAGTCACAAAGAATTATGTATATGGGAGCTTTTGTAATCACGTTCCCTGTACCATGCACTACACTATATGCATTCATTCATAAAAAGGATGAGTTTATCTTTCTGTCAACTGACAGGAGAATACTGCGATGCTAACATTAAAGGGCATATATTACGATATTTTCTGATCTACTGTATGTTGTAATGTTGTTTCTTCATTAAAAAACATACCCGGAGTTGTGTTTTGTTTCATTTACACATGCTTTACACATAAACCAAGAGAAAACACTCTGTTCCACCTTGTGATGTCATGTGGTAATACGGGAAGAGCTCCAATGTATTTTTAAACTCCATACAGCTTCAGTAGGATAATTTGGATAATCTCAGCCCTGCACTGCCAAGATGTAGTGAACTAAAGGTAGAATTAGTTGTTAATTTAAGAACTATCAGTACATGATATCACAGGGTGGAACAGAGCATTTTGAGCATTGGAGATGTAGACAGAATAATAATAAAGGATTACTCAATGTGAATGAAACAAAACACAACTCCAGGTATGTTTTTGAGGAGGTAACAACATTATATCATTGGATTAAAGCTCACAAGAGTATTTGTATAATACAGGATCTATCACCAGTTAGCATTTCACACAAAATCCATCATTTAGTCAGAATAAACTGTGCAGATTGTTCATTTAACCCACTCACAAGTCCACATGTTTGGATCACAACATCGAGTTTTGTCAAATCTATAGTAGAATAATCTTAATCTGCAGCAATGATGACAGTCTGTATTTTTAATACAAGATAATTCAGATAAAAAGCAATAATGAAGGTGTTTTTTACAAATGTCTTGAGACTTTGTGAGATATGAGATAAACTTTTGGATCTTTATGCTGATGAACTTTATGTAAAAAGGCTGAGTTAAGTTTTTTCATCTTTAGTCAACTGGAACCAATTCAGCATGCAGTACTTGATAAGAAAGCGTTGGTCTGCTCACTCTCAAAATAAATAATGTATTTTCTCTCTTGTCAATTTTGGAACATCGTGTCTAAGAGTAATACTGTGAAATAGGCCTGTTTCGTGTGACTTTCAACTTAGATCGCTCCAATTTTGCACTATGACAAAATGATCTGACAATTGATACAAAGCGCAAACTCATGACTTTGTAGAAACAGCAGTTTGATATATAGAGAATACTGTTTACGTGCTCTGGGGTTGTATGTTTCTCTGTTTTATTCATTTCAAGGATTGCTCACAAATACCTCATCAAAAACATACCTGGAATTGAATTTTATTTCATTTACATATGTTTAACACACAAACCTTGCATGTTCAGGCTGAGTTCTTCTCTCTAAGAGAAAAGACTCTTTGATGTCATGTTTTAATACAGGAAGTGCTCCACTGTGTTTTTACACTACATACACTAGAATCACCTGGATCATTTCAACACTGGAACTGCCCATTTCTACTGAACTAAAGTTAAAAGGAGCTGTTAACTACTGCTTCATGACATCACAAGGTGGAACCAAGCATTATGAGCTTTGGAGATATAGACAGACTATAATAAAGGGTTTCTCAAACATGTGTAAATGAAACAAAACACAACTGCAGGTATGTTTTTGAGGAGGTAACATTCTAACATGACTTAAAGCTCACAAGGGTAATATAGGACCCTTAAATGTAAACCCATTACATGTCACATAGTATAATATACGTTTCTGGGCATAAACTTTGGTGCAGTGGGTGATTGTGCAGCCTTCCTCCACAATAGCACAGTGTGAGGAAGCACTCGCACACATCAGAAATGAGCTGCTGACTTTGCCAGAGAATTTGGCTTTGGTCCTGCCGTTCTCGGCTCAATAGTGAGATGCCTATGACAGAGTTGTATTGCCCCTGCATTGGTATGAAGTGGAGGAAGAGAAAACACACACTTTGTCTTAAGATGCTCCATGTTGGACAGGTTTAAAAGAATTTAAATCTTACTATTTAAATCAGCCACAAATAATTTCCTTTCCAAGGACTAAGAGATGGTTACAAAATTTTGGAAGCTGGAGGACGCTGGCACAGTAATTAAACTTTATCTGGCCTGTCTGGATTTTTTGTTAAATAAATAAATAATTTATCAAGGAAAACAGGCTCTTAGCATTCACCAAGGTAACAGCAGCTCATGCCAACAGCATCTCTGACACTGAAGAAAAGATTACGCAACTAGCCTTGATAAATCAAAGGAATAAAGGTGGCTTTCTCTGCGGAGCATGTGGAAGCTCAGTTAGACCTCAACCTTACAAAACATTTTCAGATAAAAAACACACTTGCCGAAGTATGCCAAACATTTGAGATCTGCTTCAGCTGTGAGTCCATAGAGAGGGGTAGTGGTGTGGGTGTTGCCCTATTCCAGCGCACATCTCTAAACAGGGGTTAGGACCTGTGATGGGCCCTGACAGATTGGGGTCGGAGCGTTGGACTGGGAGCGCAAGTGCACAGATTTCTAAAGGCCTGGAGAGGGTCATGACACTGAGCAGTTTGCCCAGTCTTAGGCAGGGGCTGATCCTGGGACTGGAAGAGACCCAGCTGCCACAGAGGACACAAGCCAAATACCGAATACAGCCTGCGGACACATACTGTCGGTGGATGGGACAGGACTCTTTCAAAGTTTAACCAGGGGGCCTTTACAGCACTCCAGTCTACACTCACTGTCCCATAACATCAGTGGCATACTAACCAGTGGCACCTTTTGTTCAGGACATGCCTCGTCATGTATGCCCCCCACACAGTCTGAACAGAAAAGAGCCACAGGTCCCTCAAATGCTTCACTGGACATCAATGCTGGCGTCCATTTGACACATCTTCACTGTGTTGTTTCAATAGGACACATTCACGACTCTTTGTGGACATCCGTGGTACAGTGGCAGAAGTAAAGGGTTCAAATGGATGAGGTTGGATGTCCCACGTTACAATTGGACACTAAACGCATCATGAAGGCAACTTGAATCTCCTTGGTCTATGGCGGGTAAGTCACAAATGCAGGCTCCTGCTGTGATTGAAATGAACCATGTGTGAGAGGGCAGTGTAACAGCTTTAGGCCAAGTGGGGAAAATAAAACTCAAAAATGTTCAGTCATAGGTCAGGTATGGTCATTTGTAGCATAACAAATGTGATGGCAGCAACTATATCTATGACCAATTTAAATTTGAAATGATGACTTCATCTTTTCCGATACTGATGTTGATACTTTTAAGTATCTGCCTATACCTGATATCAGCCAATACCAGGGCAGAGACATATTATTATTATTTATTTTCATTTAACACAACTGGTGTATGGTTAAATATTACCAAAATGTAAAGCAAGTAAAAGTAACAACAGAACAGCTTTGAAAAAATTGTGAAGCCACCTGTGAGCATATACTGTCTGTTTAGCCCATCCTCACTCTTTGCTTATTATATATACCAACTCATGCCCATCACAGCTGAGCACCAGCTGATCAGCGCTCAGCCAACATATTTGAAAGGTCCTATATTATAGACAATTGACTTGGCTGAGCTTTAAGTCATGTTAAAATGTTGTTACCTGATCAAAAACAAACCTGGAGCTGTGTTTTGTTTCATTCATACATGTGTGAGTAATCCTCCAAATCCACCTCCAAATACTCCAAATCCACCTTGTGATTCCATGTTGTGGTATTTCAAGTTAACAGCTACTTTTTACTTTTAGTTCAGTAGAAACTGGCAATTGGCATCAACTGACAACATGATGCCAGTTGCACAATGATTCTAGCTAAGGTGTATGGAGTTTAAAAACAGAAGCACACACACATCATAAGGTGGAACAGAGTGTTTTCCGTTTGAGAGAAGAACTCAGCCTAAATATGCAGGGTTTGAGTGTTATACACATGTGAATGAAACAAAACACAACTCCAGGTATGTTTGTGATGGCGAAAACAACATTATAACATAGATCACCCTTTAAACACCCAGCAGCAGCACCATAGCAGAGGATTCATCAGTTTCTTTCTAGTTTATGTCATAACACAACACAACAATCACAATCATAGCTCTTTCTGTATGCACTCCCCTCTGCAGATATGATCACTGTTTTGTGGTGACTACATGCACAGAGGGGCTCATGACTCATCCAGTTTTGGCCGCTCCATCAGATGTGAAGAGGATGGAAAGATGCCGCCTCTCACCAGAAACACTGCACTTTTCTCTTCTCACACTGACACTATTGATTCCACTGGGCACCGGGACAACAGGGGTTATTCAGACCGGCTACATAACCTCGCTAAGAGCAATACGAAACGGCTTGTGTGCGGCCTGTGAATACAAGCTCATCAATCAGTCTGGACGTTTGATAGACATGTTAAAGTAAAGAGAAGGTTGCATATAAAACACTTGCCTGACCGGCCACTCTCTTCTACATTCTGTTCGAATTCTGAAGGGACTGGGACCAGACCAAAGACTGTGAAAAACCTCCATCTAAACTTGATACGATCCAACCACAGCTGCTAATTTGTATCATGTGTCTCTGAAATGCAGAAGACATCTCCTCTCGAAAAATTCTTGTAACATTCAGAACAAAATATATAACTTCTTTTACCTGAAATAAATAAGAGTTTGGAGCTTTGGTGCATTGTTCATTCTGTAAAAATCTGCACTGTTTCAAATCAGGTAACTTTTTGGTGGTAAACTCCATCTAAGGCTAAACATGAGACCAATAGTCGACAAGTACCGTAAGGAAAGTTGAAAAGAAGAGAGAGTTCAAGAGGAGGTGAAACCGCTAAGAGGTAAACGGTTGGGGTCCATGCAGTCTGCCCGGGGGATTCAACTCGGCGGGCAAGGGATGCCCGCTCGGTGCGGGAGGATCCCCTCAAGGGCCGAAAGCCGTGACCGGCTTTGGGTCGGCCAGGAAAAGCTCGAGATGAAGGTGGCACTACGCTCCTCCCGCCCAGACCTCACCGCTTCCCGGGGCCGTGGGATCAGTGCCCTCTGCGCCCTCTCCACCCCCGGGCAGGGCCCGCTGCTGCCAGTGCGACTGTTGACCAAATCGAAAAAGGCACTACGTTGCTTTACCAAATTTTTAGTGGTAGTGCGTTACACTATTTTTACCTGAAAAAAGTAGTTACGTTACTGTAACGCCATTTATCCATTTTCTTCAGCTTATCCTGGGCCAGGTTGTGGGGGCAACAGTCTAAGCAGGGACTCCCAGACTTCCTTCACTCTGGACACTTCCTCCATGCCTTGGGGGGACCCCAAGGCATTCCCAGGCCCAGTCCCTCCAGCATGTCCTGGGTCTTCCCCGGGGCCTGGACACCTCCCTCGAGGCATCCGGAACAGATGCCTGAGCCACCTTAGCTCGCTCCTCTCGACATGGAGGAGCAGAGGCTCTACTCCGAGTTCCTCCCGTGTGACTGAGCTCCTCACCCTATCTCTAAGGGAGCACCCAGCCGCTCTGCGGAGGAAACTCATTTCGGCCACGATCTTGTCCTTTCAGTCATTACCCAAAGTTCATGACCATAGGTGAGGGTAGGAATGTAAACTGACTGGTAAATCGAGAGCTTTGCCTTTCGGCCCAGCTCCCTCTTCACCAAACCGGTCCAATACAGCGACCACATCACTGCTGACGCTGCACCAATCCGCCTGTCAATCTCACGCTCCATCCTCCCCTCACTCGGGAACAAGACCCCGAGATACTTGAACTCCTCCACTTGAGGCAAGGACTCTCCGCCCACCCAGAGAGGGCAAGCCACCTTTTTCTGGTCAAGAACCATGGCCTTGGATTTGGAGGAGCTGATCTTCATCCCAGCCGCTTCACACTCGACTGCAAACCACCCCAGTGCACAGGGGAGGTCCTGGTCTGATGAAGCCATCAGGACAACATCATCTGCAAACAGATGATGTGGTCCCCAAACAGATTCCCTCCAGCCCCTGACTGTGCCTAGAAATTCTGTCCATATATACAATGAACAGAAACACAAAGGGCAGCCCTGGAGGAGTCCAACATGCATCGGAAACAGGTCCAACTTACTACCGGCAATGCAAACACAGCTCCTGCTCTGGTCATACAGAGACCGTACAGCCCTTAGCAAAGAGCCCTGGACCCCATACTCCCAAAGCACTCCCCACAGGACCTCACGAGAGACATGGTCGAATGCCTTCTCCAGATCCACAAAGCACATGTGGACTGGTTGGGCAAACTCCCATGAACCAGCACCCGATAGAGAGTATAGAGCTGGTTCTGTGTTCTGCAGCCAGGACGAAAACCACACTGCTCCTCCTGAATCCGAGGTTCGACTATCGGTCGGATTCTCCTCTTCAGTACCCTGGAATAGACCTTACCGAGGAGGCTGAGAAGTGTGATTCCCCGGTAGTTGGAACACACCCTCCGGTCCCCCTTCTTAAACAGAGGGACCACCACCCCAGTCTGCCAGTCCAGAGGTACTGTCCCTGACCGCCATGCAATGTTGCAGAGACGTGTCAGCCAAGACAGCTTCACAACATCCAGAGACTTAAGATACTCAGGACGGATCTCTTCCTCCCCCGGAGCCTTGCCACCAAGGAGCTTGCGAACCACCTCAGTGACTTCAGCCAGGGTGATAGGCGAGTCCGCCTCTGAGTCCCCAGCCTCTACTTCCTCCTCAGAAGACGTGATGATGGGATTGAGGAGATCCTCAAAGTATTCCCTCCACCGTCCGACAACATCCCCAGTCGAGGTCAACAGCTCTCCACCCGCACTGTAACCATTGTTGGTGAAGCACTGCTTCCCCCTCCTGAGGCGTCGTACTGTTTGCCAGAATTTCGATAGTCCTCCTCCATGGCCTCTCTGAACTCCTCCCAACCCCGGGTTTTTGCCTCTGCAACCACCCAGGCTGCAGCACGCTTGGCCCGCCAGTCCCTGTCAGCTGCCTCAGGAGTCCCACGAGCCAGCAAGGCCCTGTAAGACTCCTTCTTCAGCCTGATGGCATCCCTTACTTCTGAGGTCCACCAACAGGTTCGGGGATTGCCGCCGCGACAGGCACCACAGACTTTACGACCACAGCTACGAGCGGCCGCATCGACAATAGAGGCCGAGAACAAAGCCCACTCGGACTCCATGCCCCCAGCCTCCCCAGAATCTGGGAGAAGCTCTCCCGGGGGGTGTGAGTTGAAGGTCCGCCTAATAGAGGGCTCTGCCAGATGTTCCCAAGAGACCTTCACTATATGCTTGGGCCAGCCAGGTCTTTCCGGCTTCCTCCTCTGCCAGTGGACCCAACTCACAGCCAAGTGGTGATCGGTTGACAGCTCTGTCCCTCTTTTCACCCGAGTGTCCAAGACACGCAGCCGGAGGTCAGCTGACACAACAACAACATTGATCATTGACCTCCGACCTAGGGTATCCTGGTGCCACGTGCACTGATGGACACCCTTGTGCTCGAACATGGTGTTCATTATAGACAAACCTTGGCTAGCACAGAAGTCCAATAACAGAACACCGCTCGGGTTCAGATCAGGGAGGCCATTCCTCCCAATCACCCCTCTCCAGGTGTCACTGTCGTTGCCCAAGTGGGCGTTGAAGTCCCCCAGTCGAACAACGGAGTCCCTAGAAGGCTAGGTACTCTGCACTGCTGTTTGGCCCGTAGGCCGACACAACAATGAGAGACCTGTCCCCGACCCGAAGGTGCAGGGACGCGACCCTCTTGTTCACCGGGGTGAACTCCAATACATGGTGGCTGAGCTGTGGGGCAATGAGCAGGCCCACACCTGCCCGCCGCCGCTCCCTGCGGGCAACGCCAGAGAAATGGAGAGCCCAGCCCCCCTCAAGGAGTTGGGTTCCAGAGTCCAAGCTGTGCGTGGAGGTGAGGACGACTATATCTAGTCGGTAACGCTCATCCTCCCGCACGAGCTCGGGCCTCTTCCCCCCCAGCGAAGTGTCCCCAGAGCTAGTCTCCATGTCTGGAGATTTGGTCGTCGAGGCCCCTGCCTTTGACTGCCGCCCAAATCTTCATGCACCGGCCCCCCTATGGATTCTCCTGTGGGTGGTGGGTCCACGGGCGCTCGCTGTCAAGCACCCACCCCAGGCCTGGCTCCAGGGTGGGGCTCCGGTAACGCCAACCCGAGCGACGTAACTGGCCTTGATGTATTTCTCGTATGGGGGCTTCTGAACCGCTCTTAGTCTGACCCGTTCCCCAGGACCTGTTTGCCTTAGGTCACCTACCAGGGGCATGAATCCCCCGACAACATAGCTCCCAGGATCATTCGGGCACTCAAACCCCTCCACCACCTTAAGGTGGCAGTTCAAGGAGGGGTACTGTAACGCATTACTGCATTACTATAACGTGTTATCACCACTGTTTTTAATTTATTTATCTAGATTTTTCTAAATTTTTATGTGTAAGCAGCTATGTTTGTTTTTGACGTGGACATTGCATGCATCTCTGTGATTGGCAACTGTGACTTTCAGTCTTGCTCTATGAAATCAGGGAGACAGGATACAGCTCCAGATCCACGCATCTTTGTAGTTTTTTCTAAGCATGTGGTTGTGACTGGCCAGGTAGACAGATGTGATTTTCAAAACCAGAAGAGTTCAGGAGAAAAGTAAAGGTAAGCCAAAAGAAAGCAAAAACAAAAAAAGCAAAAAAAAATAAAATAAATAAAAATAAAAAAAATAAGGTAGTGTCCACTTTTACATGTTGATAAGCCAATGTTAAGAAAAAAATATATTGGTAATTGTTACCACATAATAGTGCCACGATGTGCAGGTAAGAGCAAAAGATTGTAACAGATATCTTGAAGGAAATAGTAGCCGGGCTGTGCTGCACAAAGCAGCTTAAGAATCAGGCATTATTCAGTTCTGTAATGCATCACAAAAGGATCAAATAACACAGGCGGCTGAGTTTGTGTGACTTGCAAAGAATGAAAGAAAAATAATCCTTTTCTGTATTCTATTTTTGTAAATTGTTTTCTTCTTATGTCTAAAAACAGAAGCTGCAGGGAGAGAGGATAGTTGGTTAATTGTTGCCTATTATATTGTTGTATTTGAGCAGAGTCATAGCCTAATATTATGTCAGTGGTCCAAGACAGCAGAAACACAATGAAACTAAAATTAAACATTTAGTAAATTAGCTATATGTTTTCTCTCTGGATTCTACATTAACTTAAATCATAGACTGCATAAAGAAGTGGACTAAGGAAGTGTGACGTCACCCATAGCGTTCAGCTCCAGTCAAATGAAGCTCACTATACTAGCAGTTATAGGAGTAAATTTGGAGCTGTGTTCCATATTAGGAATAGAAATTTATTTATGGACAAAATAGCAAAATAAAAAGTGTAGTGTAGTTTAATATGAACATTTTAAGACCAAAATGCCAAGACTCACCGCAGCAGTTACAAAGAGAGGGGCAACAATTTTTCAATGTTAAGTTAATTGGTCGATGGAGCCGGAAGCACCCCCTATGTTCACGCGGCAGTTAGCGGGTTAACTATGTCCATTTATATATACAGTCCATGAGATAATACAGACAGAAAAGACACCAGATAGCCAATATGGTAACACTTTTTACCATCTCAATTTTTACCAATTTCAAGATTATTAACACCAAAATCTGCCTGTTCTTTGTTATTGCAGGAAACAGGGGTTTATTGTTTAGGTAATTTTAATGAGCATCATTATTTTCAAATGTGTTTTGCAAATTCAATCTCCCCTTTGTGCTCAATGCTGAGGGTCACTTGTATTTGTTTGTTTAAGTATACAGCTAGAGAAAAATGTATTGATTCAAGGGCAAAAGGTCAAATATAAATGACACACTGAGGCTGCTGGTTTGTCTAAATGATCCCTACACCAGCTGTGAATAACCAGGGGTCAAAGGTGAGAGTTGAGGGGTTATTCTGAGTAACAAAGCCAATAATGGCTCAGGTGCATTGGGAGTCACAGTTTTAACTATATTAAAGACATAACAGTGAATCATTCCTCACTGACACCGGCTGCAGAGTGACCAGTTCTCCCTAAATAGATACTGAGAAATTTGCATCTGTAAATGGAATAGGATTATGGATGCAAACAAAACTGCGCTGGGGGGACTTTATCCAAGAATTCCTCATCTTTAATGATGTGCTGAGTAAGCTGAATATCAACTAAGCAACTTGTCCTTCAGATTAACACAGCCTTAGATACAGGCATATTGATTCTAAGGCTGTAGGATTTTTGGAAAGAACTGCACATTTATATAAGTACTGCAATTTGCAATAGGCTATATCTTAAAAATAAAGTAGGATTCTGTTGTCTGCACATTGTAAACAACTCCAAACTGAGATATGAAATGATAAACTAATACAAATAATAAATCAAAACTAATAACATATCTTATGAATTTCAGAACATGCTATAGAGGTCTAAATTTGATTATGGTATATTGTGCAGCGCAAATGAGCAAAATGAGTAAAAAAAACCTCTGCCCTTAATCTAAAATGGCTTCTACTTAACAGGAACAAGAGTTGGCGTCAAATCAGTCACCAACCTTAAAGAGTCCCCCGGTCAAAGACAAAGAGGGGGACCTTCCTCTTTGTGTGGCAGCGCCGTTCTGCCGTGGCCTTATGTACGTTCATTTTGATTGGTTTAGAAGTTCGCCTTAGTCCCTCCCAGTCTAAACACTGAACTTGATGGATAGCTGTATTTGTCCAATCCGTTTCGAGTTTGGCTGGCGACTTAGGCAATGAGAGACAGAGAGAGACTGCTCCGGATTAAACTCAACTTCTAGATTCAGAAATACTACCACAAATATTCTTTATTTAACATAATAAGTTAGTGACCAGGTTATAGGAGGTTTGGGAGCTGTCCGGTGCTGAAAAGTTTTACAGTTGAAACTTTATTGTTATCCCTTTTGTGTAATCCCTCAGTTGTCCAGGTAGGATCCATAGCAAAACAAAACACAATTCTCTCCAATTCTCCAGTCCTTTTGTGAATGTAAAAGCACCCTAAAGTTTAAAGTATAGCCACAGTTGTCTAACTTTTTCTCAGTCTTTGCACCACAATAATAAAACTCCCTTATAGGTTTGCTGCAGTCTGCTATTCCCTACACATTTATTCCAGAAAAACATTAAGGATAAAACACTATGCTGGTGGCAGTGTCTAAGATTAAGCTTTTCTATGCAAACTCAAGAACTATAGGTAAGAACTGGGACTGATTTGCATTTATATAGTGCCATTCTGTTAGTTATTAACAGTGCATTAGAATGAATATGCTCTATTATTAAGTGACATATATCACAAGACTCTCACAGGGAGCAGAACAGAGTCAGACCCATATTGAGAATGATCTTTGTAAGTACTATCAATACTCCACAGTTCAAAACTAATCATAGAACAGAAAACTAACAAAAAGCCCCCCATGATAAATATTAACCCCCAAAAATACTAAACTTTAATTCAATATAGTAATTTTCATGACAGGCCTAAGCTGAAACTGATAAATGATAAAAAAAAAACATAAAAGAAACACTTATAAGGTAACATTTCTATTCTTTTGTTTGTAAGTTCCCCCCATCACAAACAAGGCAGAAGCACTGTGTAGTCTCACAGCAGGAAGGTCCTGGGTTTGATTCCAAGTCTGACCTTTCTTTGGAGGTGCTCCAGCTCTGGGTTTGGCCGAGCGCTGCACTGCGGCTGCCCACAGCTCCTGAATGATTGCCCCAGTGGCATTGAAGGATGGGTCAAGTGAAATTTAATTACAAGTTCAATGAAGTATCTCTCTAACCTTAACAGAGGCCATATATATTGTCAATTTATTCAGTGCAAAACCTTCCCTCCACAAGATTCAGTCCAAAGCAAAAAACAGTAGATGGGTATAGTAAACGCACTATGAAAACATAGTAAATGTTATGTGGTATGGTTTACTCCTTTACTTTACTCTAATGTGATCAAATAATGTATTGACCATAACTTCAGAGTCTAGTGTTGCCCAGTGGTTTCATTTTTTTCAAGGCCAAATAAAAACATCACTAGACAATGAAAACTACCCAACTAAATCCAGCCCCGCAGTGCTTCATCTGTCTGAAGCGTCTCGCATTACTCTTGGCCAGTCTTTCCCCTGACACACAAACTGACTGCTAGGATTGCAGACAGCTCAAAGCCATGATAGACAACAGTGAGACAGATTGAGAGCACTAGCAAGCCAACTCTCCTACTCTATCCCCTGTACCACCATCTACATGCACGAGGACACCAAAGTGCATTTCTCAGATTTGCAGGAGCTTGGACAAACATGAGAGTGGCATGAAAAATGCATGGTGCAAACTTTCTGCTGGTTCCCTAACCTAATTTTTCCACTATATTCATTCCACAGTTTCACATGTGTGCGACGTGTTGCCTAGTTAACCTTAGCCTGTTTTATGGAGCTGACACACAGTTGGGGGTGGACTCGCTAACAAGGCCAGAAAAGAAAAAAAGGACTTAAACTTCTGAAAAGCCCAGCACTAAATAGCGACAGAAGCGGGTCTCTTTTTCACAGCAGCAGAGGCTACCATCTCCTCAGACAATATGGTTCATTTGTCAAGGTGACCCAAAGTGTTCTATGTGATTTGTAAATGCCAGTCTGTTTACCTCTCATCAATGTACCAAGAGTTATTTACTTGCATAGTGTAATTAATCATTCCTAGCTATGATTTCTTTTCAGTTTCCCGAAAGAGAAAAGAGCAAGAGACAAGAGCAACAGTGCATACAGTGCCATTTTTATTTAACTTGGTGGCACATGTTCTCCATATGATTTTTTTTGCAGCTTTCTCAACATCTGTCAGAATATCCCAGGACAAAAACCCTACAATGTGCATTCCTTGGTGTTCCCTTGGTGTATAGAAAACCTTTCTACATGAGGCACCAGTACATTTTTCAGAAGAAAATCCCATTTTCTTCAAGACGATTTTATAATACAGTCTTGACCTGGATGACAGAGAACCCCAGGGGAATTTATACATGAAACTTATGGCATAGGGCAACATGTAAAGATGTGTGGACACTGGACACACTAACAAGGTTACTTTCCGAGCTAATGATTTATGTATGCTGTTGGCACGGCTCGTAAAAATAGACCAATATTAAAAGCTTCGACCTGTAAATAATTCACGCTAACCTGAACGAGTGCGATTTGTGTGCGTCTCAGCTGTTTGGCTTTTATGGCTGTACTGTACCGGCGTTGATTGAAAACTGACCAGTGGACACGAAACAGCAGTTACCATTAAATCACATATCTCGTGCATGATAATTCTCAGAAGAAACCAGAATTACAGAACGGTACACATTTTATTTATTTTAACATTTACCTACCTTGTTTGATGCCACGAGGTGCAGCCCGTTTAACGATCCTGTCCTTAGGAATGTGAGTGAGCCAAATAGGCGGTAAGAAGGTGCAGGGGCGCACAGGAGAGGGACACCAGAGCCACAAACGCAACAGAAAAACAGGCGTGAAATACTTTGAGCAAAAACACGAGGCGAGTGGCCGGGTTTGAGCGCACTTTACGCTGCTTCCTTGCTTCTCCTCCTCTCTCCTCCTCACGCAGCGGCGGCGTTCATCCTTCGGTACAGTTATGTGGCGAATCGGAAGAGACGCACGGAGACGCAGGGCGCAAGGTGCTCGACTCGCCCCCTTTCCTCCCTGTGCTCTGAGAGATGAGGGGCAGAGCGAACAAAGAGGCGAGCGATGACAGGCAGACGGTTCCAGCTACGCCGTTTACAATAGAGGGGGACGAGGGCCAGTGATGTGAGGTGGGGGTGCACCAGAGAGGGGTGTCGTTTAGATCTCCATAATCCGATTCGTCTATAAACCTACATTGTTGATCCAGTGTGAATTAGAATTAATGACAGTCTGAGCCTACCCCCCACAGTATTTTAGGCACATAGTCATAACACCAAATGAACAGGCTATAATTCACTAAATCGAGACTGGACCAAAAGTATCTGGTCAAGTTCTTGTTAAGAAAATTTACATTTAAAAAAATAGTTATGTGTATTGACAAAATACAAAAATAATCAACAAAGAGAAACATGAAGAATGCAGACCTCTACCAAGGCACTACAATATTATTCTGGCCCACATCACATGGAGTAAACTTGTTAGGGCTTTGAACATCATAGTTCCTGAATTGTTTGATTTCAGACGTATTTATCTCAAGTATATTTTATTGTTGATATCATGTGCTAATAAAATCATGACCTAATATTTTATAATTTGATAATTTTACTAACAGTACAGTACATTTGGGTGTTCAGACAGCAGTGGAGCTTCATAACTCTTCACCACAACAATTAACTTATTAAATGCCTTGTGTCAATAATGTGCAACAATAAAAATAACAGAGTATAATAAGTTATAGCTTACAAATAAAACTTGAATGACTCATTGTCCATGGGCAATCACCTTGACACACATTTTTTTCCCAGTTGTTGTTCCACCTTGTGATGTCATGTGGTAATACCGAAAGAGCTCTACTGTGTTTTTAAACTCCACACATTTTTGCTAGAATCATTTTGATGATTTCAGCCCTGGAATTGTCAATCTCTACTGAACTAAAGGTAAAAGGAGCTCTTTGAGCTTTGGAGATGTAGACAGACTAATAATAAAGAGTTACTTAAATATGTGTGAATGAAACAAAACACAACTCCAGGTATGTTTTTGTGGAGGTAACAGCATTTTAACATGGCTTAAAACTCACAAGAGTCAATTTTGCATAATATCGGACCTTTAAATAGGCAGTTTGATATACAGACAGATTTGAATCTGTCTTTTTCAGAGCACAGTGTTGCATTTACAATCTAATCCATTTGAGAGTTGCTTTTCTTGACTGCACACATTTGGAATGCTAAAACACAGGAAGAAAATATATGCAAATTGCTGCGTAGTGGTGGGGCACAAAAGGGAAGAGACTTAAAATCTGAAATATAGTAGTAATGCTGTTTATTGAGATAGCATGCTTACTTTACAGACAGATGCATTTTCAGTGGTGTGTGGGAATGAGGCCTTCAGAGAGATGAGAGAAACAGAGCAGTGGGGGATTGGGCTCATTTCTACGGCATCTATGATTCCTTCAGAACTGAACTCAATGAGGAGTAAAGTGATGTTTTACCGTACAGCTAAAGAACCATAGGGAGCTGCGTTATGGCTCTAATATCAACGGAAAATAGACACCAGGAGATCAGATGCACCATGAAATAAATATGAGACAGTGGTTTAGATCAGGCAGTCTGTTAGGCAATAAATGACTTAAGCAGTATTTTTATTCTGTTATTATCTCTGTATGAACAAATGAGCAATAAATATGAAGTGTAAATTCCTCCAGGCAGTTACATTGTCACCACTTAATCATCTCTCAGGCCTTTCATATGAATGTACTCTCTCTCCCCTCCTTAATCCTTTCATTTCACCTACATGATCCTCCTGTGGTCTCCACCGAAGCAGCAAAACTGGCAACCTCCTCACATTCTCCATCTTCTCTTCACCATCAGTAATCTATAGGCTCCAAATCCAGAAATACCCCTTACACCGTCTCACAGCAGTTGTAAGGGATAACCTTTAAATTTGCCTGTGTTCAGATGGGCATGATTCTCAGGTGGATTAGCCAGTCAGGGATATATATATATATATATGGCACATCCATGCCAAGAAATATGTCTGATCATGACAAAAAAATAATCAAAAAAATATCATGGCAGGCTGAAAAACATGGATTTCAATAAGAAATGAGAGAAGCACAACTTTGTTTGTAAATAATATGTGATCAGTGAGCTAATTTGTTTCAGATGCATCACTGATTAAAAAAAAAAAAAAAAAAAGTATGGATAGGGGCATATGGAGTAAGATGTTATGTGCTTTGCGTTCAGAGGAGGGGCTGCATCACTATGATACATACACAAAGACATAAACATTTGCAAAGCCTGAGCTAATGTGAGCTGTGACTTTTTCCAAATGTCAGACACCTCACCAAACACACAAACACTGTCAATCACTCTGCAACAGGACACAGCTATTTCCGCACAATGGAGAACGCAAACTACACAGGGGAGTGGGACCAGCATCATGGCAGAAAAATGACTTCTACAAAGCCATTAGAACATTCAAAAGGAGACAAATGAACCATGGCTTTGGTCGCTCTGCAGTTCTTCCATGCTACAATGTTTGACATTATTATCACTATTTCTTTGATCAATAATACACTACTGCATGAGACAAGAGCACAGAGAAACTTAAAAAACTATAAATTGTCCATTACAGGTGCTCTATAACATTTTGGTGGAGGGTCTGCCACCTGTTTGTCCCATGGAGATATTATTGCTTTGCCTGAATGTTTCCTGAAATGGCATTAAGCTGATCAGTCTCTATCCAAACCAAACACTCACTTACTTTTTTTTTTTTTTTTTTTTTTTTTCCAAACATTAAGCAATGGCATGATATAATCCTTCATTCATCCAGAAGTGGTCATCAACTGAAAATGGCTTCTGGATGGGAGCTGAAGTCTTGATTGCAAAAACAGAGTCCAGATGAAACCTCCTTTATAACATTAAGCAATAGCATGATTTAGACAAGCAGGTGAAGGACCCTCCACTCAAAAAGTTACTTGTGCATCTTTAAGGCATCACATTGTACAAGGCATTGTAAAACTACCTGTTTTCATATTTCAGATCTTATATAATACAGATTTGCTTCCATGTTTGCTTGAGTTAAGTTTATAGCTGTAATTTATTTATTGCTGCTTTTGTAGATCAAACAGGTCTTTACCATCACCGCACGAGAGGAAACATAATATTTCCCTGTAGACATTATAACCTGAACTAAACTTCACAAAGTCTACTGCTCGTGCTGATGAGGCAGTTATTGAGCAGACATGCTGTGTCTGACTTCTTCCCAGCCAGAGGGGCCCATCTGGGCTACAGCAGGGCAGTGATGGAGCAGGAAGTACAGGAGACACAGTGGGCACCAGGGCAAAACCGCACAGACCGGGACACCTCTCCACTTCTAACCACAGGCCTACTCATTTATGTATGCTTTGGCCTCCTTTTTTCCATTTAGGGTATCTGAAATTCATGGGGTATTTTCACAGGAGTCTCCACTTCACTTAGTGTAGATTATTAAAGGCACAGTGTGTTCAGTGTCTTCTGGTCTGAGGCTAAAAAGGGCTGCATGGAAACGCTGACTTTTCTTCCATGGAGGAGGAAAAATGCTGAGAAAAAGGCTGATCAAATGTCACACAAACGTACATAAACGGTACGTACTGATTGATTGCTCTTGCCACCTAAAACCACATGTACACTGCTAGTTAAAGGTTTAGACACTTTTCTTTATTTCATGACTATTTACATTGCAGATTTTCAGTGGAGGCATCAAAATTATGAGTGAATATGTAGTAAACAAAAAAGTGAAATAGACACCAATGCTTTGATCACTGCTTTGCACACTTGGCATTCCACTAATGAACCCTGGCATGGCACACCTGTGAAGTGAAAACCATTTCAGCTGACTTCATCATGAAGCTCATTGAGAGAAGCCCATGGTGCCCAGAAAGTAGGAAACATAAAATAAAAACACTGAAAAACACAGTGTGCCTAAACTTTTGACTGGTAGTGTATGAAAATGTCCTTTACATGCTCAGTTAAGCAGGTATTTAAAATTCAGGTCATGTGTGAAGGAGCAGCTGTGTGCGCGCTGTGGTGGATAATTGTGAACCATCAATAGGTCGATTTCTGATATATTTTCAGAAACAGGAGAGTCATTTGGTTGTGTTTATGTGTGGGGTATCAAAGTGAAAAGCTGTATCCTAAATGCATTCAAAGGAGACATGAGAGGAGAGAGCCTTTAATGAGCTCTTAGTGTCACAGCCTGCTCCAGACCTTCTCTTTTATCCAATGTGGGTGGCACAGAAAACCACACACTTACTACACAGAGATTTAAAAGAAAGCATTGACATATCTACTGACATTACAGAGAAACACAGCAATGGACAAGCAGACTAACCAATGTTAAATCACTCAGTCTGAAATGATAATAATACTTAAATCAAATGGAATATGTGGTGTGTTTCTTCATTGCTGTAGGTTAGACGTATCCCAAGTTTTTCTTAGTTTTTCTTTTTCTTCTTTGTTTCTGTCTTGTTGCCTCATATTTTAAATACTGTAAAGTACTGGTTCACAATTGTAGGTTGAGGTCAAAAGGGCCCATGTTACGCTATTTTGTTGTTTGTTATAATCCTCATCACAAACATATCTGGAGTTGTGTTTTGCTTCATTCACACCTGTTTAACACACAAATCCTGCATATTTCTTCTCTCAAACAGAAAACATTCTGTTCTACCTTGTGATGTCAAGTGCTCCAATGCGTTTTTAAACTCCATACATCTTCACTCATTTGTATGATTTCAGCTCTGGAATAATTAAATTGGGTCCCACCTATAATGGCAACACTTGAGTAGTGGAGTAGTTGGAATTAGAAGTAGTACATATTTTTTCTCCTTTTTTCCTGAATTGTAAACATTTTTGCACATTTTTGCCACTGTTACGAAAAATAAAAATCACCAACCTGACTTTGTGACTGAGGCATTTTTCCCCCTTCATTTTAAATTGAATCTGTGACTCTGCACCAGTGACCAGAGCAGAGTGCAGCTGTCTTCTGCTTTCACTCTCACTTTGCCTCATAAGTCAATGTGCCACTAAACTCCACTACACTGAGAGGTACCCCGAGGAATAGTTTGATGCACTTAGGATTGTTTTTCTTTGTTTCTTTTCCACCACCAGTTCCACAGAGAGGACCTGAGCTTTCTGGCTGATTAGATTAGATTAGATTAGACTAGATTAGATTTCTTTATTTGATCTCCATGGGGCAGTTCTGGTGCAGCCAGCATCTTAAAAACATTCACATAAGAATAACAAGCAAGAATCAGATGTACATAAAAATACAAGAACAACTATTTACAGTTAAAGTGCAGGTAAAGGTAAGGTGTGGCAGTGGCAAGCCCTCTAGGCGCTGTTAAGGAGACCAATAGCTAGAGATAAAAGAGTTTTTTTTATCTGTTGCTTCTACATTTGGGCACAATTTGGCTTTGGTACACTGCAAAAATTATTTGAATACATTTCACTTGACAAGTAAAATTATCTACCAATGAAACTGGACTTTTTATACTTAAAATATGAAAGTACATCTTTCTACACTTAAAGATGCACTTTGTAACTTTTCGATTGGGGTCCGTCACCTTCTTGTTTTTATGGATATGTCATTGCTCTGCCTGGAACGTTCCATAGTGTAATATTAAACAGCTCTACCTTGCATTTATTCAATTACAGGTGGTTTTATAGCTCAAAATATCAAGAAAAACAGGCTTTCTGACTGTGAGTGGGTTGCCTCTCCACAGATCTGACCTGTAACTTGGTCTGGTTTAGTCTACATGAAGACAGAAAGGTTTAATACCATACTACAGTGCTCAAATCAGGAAAATGGGTTACTATAATGAGAGAATGGACTGTAAGGGGCTTTTGTTGTGCTCATTTTAGTTCAGGCATTTGGTTATTATAAGATTTGACATTTGAGCATATCCAGAAGGCATTCAAGTGTACTCAAGATGGCTTAGCAGACTATTAAAGGTGCACTATATTACTTTTAATTTCCTGTTTGCCTCAGTGGATATACTAGTATAAGAGCTTGTCCCTGTATTATTGCATTGCATTATCTGTTATGTGTTAATTGTATATATTAGAGGTGTTTTGTTGTTCAAAAATGATGGACGTGGGGTCACAACATCTTAGGTCTACCACCAGTATGGTCTATGTTTTGTTAAAGAGCCCGTCTTTTTTCTGATCTATGTTATAATGTTGTTTCCTCATCAAAAACATATCTGTAGTTGTGTTTTGTTTCATTCACACATGTTTAACACTCTAATTGTGCATATTTAGTTCTTCTCTCAAATGGAAAACACTGTTCCACCTTGTGATGTCATGTGGTAATACAGGAAGTGCTTCACCCCACACACCTTCACTAGAATCAATTTCAGTCCTGGAATTGCCAATCTCTGAACTAAACATTAAAGGTAGAGACCTTTTATGTTTGGATGTCCATATACTCTACTCTCTCATCAATGGGTGAGTGAATTTATTTTGATCCTTCAGGCTTGTATCTTCTGTATAAAAGTTGAGTAGCCACAGAATATTTTCTTTCAGAACACAGTAGTATAAACTGCACTGTCCTTGACGTCTTGGGAGGCAAAGACAAAGCGTCACACCGGTGAGAGCATTTACTGTCTGAACTGGAAAAAGGTCTCGGTCTAATTGAAACCCGGGGAGCTCCGAGAATGTGGTCAACTGTCACCCTTGTATCAGGGCGTGCCACTCGGCCCTCCGCGTCCTCCCACTGCCGCGCTTTGGACCTTTAATGGTTTCAATCCAAGTAAGCCGCCTCTTAAACTCCATCACTACTATATTTAGAGAACATAAATATAAAAGCAACGCAATAAGTAGCTAGATTCTTTCTATCAGAAATGTGGATATTTGAGATAGGCCTTTTTTGTGGAAATATAAACAGTACAGTACGTTACAATCAGTAATTGGCTATTACAGCATTGTTGTAACGCCATCTAGCGGTGGAACGCAGTGTCACATACAAAAGGCTATTTAGGAGTCCAGAGCGGCTGCTGCCATCACATTGAGCATGTGTTGTCTTACACTATGTGGCATTCCCAAATATCATGACTGCTGCTGAACATTGTGCCGTTTGGAGAACTAGATTTTTTTTTTTTTTTTGCTCTAGGATTGTAACCACACTAGTATGTGAGAGCATATGTTCCCTTTTCTACATTTGTGACTGGTCAATTGTTTGAAAATGTCTCCCTCTAGCGTGTAGAACAAAAACTCTAAAGGTGAAATCAGTAAAGACGTAGTCCCACATACTAAGAAAATGAATAGGCCTAAATGCTTATACGGCGTTGGTAGCTCTAGTAATATTTAAATATTTCTTTTTACGTTTTAACACAACACACAAAAAACACTGAATGACATTTAGGTAGAAAACACAGAGAACACCTTGCATTGTTTTACTGTGCCTGGTTTAATATTGAAGCGTTCCAGTCTAGTTTTTAGGGTAATTAAGATCTTGTCCAGAAGGGGTCGCCTATGCGCACAGTGAGTCCCCTTCAGATGGAGGAGCAGTCTCCCTCTCATTCATCAATCTCCCATTATTCCAGTGACAAAAGAGACATCAAATGGGCGGTGTGAGAAAACACTACAATGACTTTGTGAAGACAGACACTGTATAATATATGCAAAAGACATATAAAGCTCAGTGTGCAGAGAAAGCCATAAATGTCCATTACCACAAATTATGAATCTTTGAGGATCAAAACAAAGACAGTGGCCCCAAAATACATTTCAGGTTCTGCCATCTTATACTCTAAGCATCTGCATCTACAGTCACCTCTAATGCTGTGTCTCTACTGGCTGTCTGCTCCATGTTTCCCACCCAAATCAAAAAGGCCTACTTGTGGGGGGTCATGTCTGGTCACCTCTCCTGAGAATAAGGGGGTCTGTGTCTGCCCCTAACCCAACGGTCCTCCTCTGTCCCTATGGCAACAGTGGAGGAGGCTGTGGGCCTAGACTGGGGTGTCCGAGCAGATGCCCATAATTAACATGGCTGTACGGAGGACTTCGCCCTGCCAGCCTGGCCTCTCCAAAACAGTCAGCGGTCCATAAGAGGCTGAAAAATGATGGCCCTGCGGTGGTCCCATGTTCCTGTGGTGGGGGGTGTCTACTGCTCATGTTTGCCCGCTGTTGTCTGTGAAAATATTCATACGACTGGTGGAAAAATATTGAGGTAATGACAAATTGTAACCAGGGTTAAGGTTACAATTAAACAACGAAGTGGGGAGAAATCATAAGACAACTCCTTTTTATCTGTCTAGTATATCTATAGCTAGTGTTGGGAAGTAACTGAATACGTGTACTGAGAATATGTATTCCGCTACAGTTACTTTTTCATTTGGTGCTATGCAGAATACAGTTACTTTTCTAAATTCAAAGGAATACATGGTGGTACTTGATCACTCAATTTAGGCTTCAAACTGCACAAAATTAGTGAGAAAAAACAAAACAAAACAGAAAACATTGCTCTTGTGGTGTGTGAAAATGTGATTTTTCTTTCTCTGACAAACTGTTTTTAATCCTATGTTGCGTGTTTACTTCATTATTTATAATCCTGCATGAACGTGTTCTAAGTATTCAGATTACAGTACTCTGATTGGACCATGTATCAGAATATGTTACAAAATACATTTGAATTTGGATATTCAGTATTCTGTAACTAAATACATTTTCAAAGTATCCTTCCCATCACTGTCTATATCTATATTTATATCTATCTATATATCTCTCTAAATATATTTATATATAGCCTATAAAATGATTTCAGTATAATACATAAAAACGTAATAAGTTCCCCTGAAGACATATAATGCCTTATTTTGATTTTAATTGAAAATCCATCTAAAAACCTACCACATATTCTGAAAATCTAAATGCACATCATTAAGTCATTAAACAATATATACCTCAGTAATAATGTTTTGTATCAGAGCTATGCAATGATTTGACGGTTTAACTCATTGCATCTGCATTATTTTCTCTGTTTCCATGGAGGTGACCGTGCATAGAGCCAACACAGACAGACCCTGAGTAAATGTCTGGCTTACACGGCTGACTGAAGCCCACATCATCACATACATTCAACCTTCACTTAAGTGGCATTATCAAATATCCAGTCTAGACAGGGTCTGTGGGACCCTAGAAGACTTACAATTGCAGATTTAGCAAAATCATGTACAGTGGTGGAAGAAATACTCAATTTTGTACAGATACAGCATAAAGCTGATTTTTTGTTAAAATAATTGGTATAACTGTTTTTATTTCTATATTTTGGTTTGCTCATATGATAAAAAAAATAGACCCCTCAGCTATTTCAGCAGGTCTCAAACTATAAGGAAAAACATTTCAGTCCAGTTAAAAATGTAGTAAATAAGAATGTACAAATACATGCTCTCAAATGTAGTAAAAAGTATCCACTAAATCTACTTTGCATTATAGATACTTACAATACTAACTTTTGCACTTAGTTACTTTCCACCACTGATAACTGAAGCTGTATGTGCATGTGTAATATCTGTCCCTTTGATCAATACAGAGGAAACTATAGAAATTTCTGGGGCGCCCGGCCTGTGGCTCTAGAGGTCATCTGATGCACTGACCGTGAGTCCATGAATTTGTCAGCAGCAGCCTGTGGTCATCTGCACGCTCCGCGACCCACCTCTGACCTTTGACCCGGACAGCCAGCTAAGTGGTCAGGACATTTCCTCTCCTATTGATCTATCAGCTTTGCACTTGAGAGTATGGGACTTTTATTGGGTCATTCAGCCTCCCACAACCACAATGGGGTAAAAAAAGAAGGCCTATTCTCTTGTAAAACTTTTAACTGTTTAAGCACTCACTGATACCTGAATGGCAAAAGGAGAAATTCAGTTTGTCAACTGGACAAAAGTTTATTTTGGTTTGACCAAATAAACTTTTGTCCAGTTAACAAATTGAATTTCTCCTTTTGCTATGGATTCTACCTGGACGACTGAGGGATTCTACACACATCTTGATACCTGAATATTTTTATGTGCTGTTGTTTGAATCTTGATTTTTTTTTAACATTCTGAAATCTCTATGAATTGTTTTGAAGTTACAACATTAGAAGCTATTTGTTTATTTGTAGATATCAAATACAGCTGATATGTGTCTGTTTAAGTTCTCTCTTCAATCACCACACAAATCTAAATCCATCCAAATTTGAAGCGAGGGTCTGATTCCCACAGGGGTCATGAGATCACGGAATCAGACAGTGCTTTATGGGACATGAAACTCAGAAACATGGGGAGGTGGGACTTTTAGGAGGGGGGTGTCTGAGTCTGAGGCGGCCAATTATACTATGGCTAGACACACAAAACAGGCACACAGCAAACGCATGTGGGAATCCTCTGAGCTGCTGAGCGTATGCACAGGCACCAGGGCCTACGTAGACAGACACAAAGCACTCTCATCTGTAGTAAACAGGCACACAGCTTATGTGTGAAGAGCAGCTAAAATGCACATTACTTAAACACAATTAGATTGTTTTGTACATTATGCATGTCTGCATATTAAGAAAATATTACAATCCAATATGACATATGCTGTTATTGTTGTGCTATAGTTTCTAAAACATGTAAATATATAAAGAAAATGTTTGTTAATGTCTGCAGTGGCCGGACCGTAACATTTGCATTTCTTTTATTAAACTCAGTCAGGAAATAAAGTTTCAAGTTTGGTGCTCACAGGCTGCTTTGAAGAGCACCAAGAGCTTTTTCAAATCAACATGTTCTGCAGAGCAGGGTATAGCTAAAATCATACTCAAGCAGCACATATTATAGTGGTTCAAGAAATGAATAAGTAAAAAAGACTAGCATTTTTAAGCTGCACGGAGAAAGCAATAAATAAAGCACAAAATGAGAAAAACTAAATCAAATCTGAAAGAGCTATGCAAGAAAAAATAATTTTCAAATGCTTTAATATTGTCATCATAAAGGTTTTTGTCACGTTCATTCCTTGAGAAGCGTAATAAAACTTTTACTTAAGTATTAAGTGCTGTAATCGATCTTCTCTAGAAGGTCTAAAAGAACTATTACCCAACTTCAGTCTAACTGCTTTGGTAATGTCAAATGAAATGAAATTGGCCTTAAGAAGTCTTCCATGTTACATTTGGTTGCAGATGGGAGCCTCGGACTGCAAACAGCTCCTAGCAGTCTCACAGTTGTTGGTTCCTAGTGTCCTGCAGCATTGGTCCTTTCTCTCAGAAAATCTATGTATTTCCATGTAATTCTGGGCCGCTCTGTTAGGACACAAAATAGCCTCTCCCATGGTGCGGAGCACTTGCCTTTTTGGGATTAGCCACGGGGCACGCCTTGCATATTAATGCGTGAAAGCATTGAGCTTGAACTTGACCGGAGGAATGCGGCTCGTGGGAACGCAGGCTGTGGCTGTCCAGACCCATTCATGGCGCACAGGTCGGTGCTCGGTGTCAGCGCTCATTTGCATAATACCCACCCGCCTCAAATGAAGGCACGAGGAGCAGCATCGTTCACTCTTGCACTTTGTGATCAGCAGAGGAAGTCTGTGCAGCTGCTGCTGGTAAGGACCTGCCTCATTTTGCTTTTACCCTTCAAAACTTTGGATAACATAACTCCTATGACGAACACAAAGGTTTAGGCCTAACATCGTGCAGGCGTTAAAGGATCAATAACGCAGCAAGTTCTCAAAAAGTTTGCTCACCTAAAACTTTGTCAAACTACTGATATCCAAGCGCTATGGAATGTGTGATTTTATCATCGGTCTAATTTTTAAATGTCTGTAGATAAAGTAAAATGTAAATTATTTATTTGCTCCAAAAATAAATATTTTGGAAGAGCAACTTTAGATTTGTGCTATTAATTTAGGCACCACTTATTTATAAATAAATAATAGCCGAATGATTTCATTGAAAATAATTTGATCGCAAATTGTCTATAGCCAACGCAAATCATTATAGGCTTGCTACTTTTGCTTAAAATTTTGTTGATCCGAATTTATAGGCCCTGTGCAGCTGTATCTTATTTCATAAAACTTTTAACATTCTAGACAGGCCCGCAGAACTTTTACTCAAACAAAATCCATTTGGCATATTCAGATATAAATCGAAATTTCAAAATTGTTGTTTTGAAAATGTACAATATAAGTTGTATTCAAATAGGTACTAACTAATCATAAAGTAAATTAATAATCAAAAGAAAGTGAATTTGAGGTTTCAAACAAGGGTGCAAGGTGATTTTTCTGCGCATGTACTTTTAATTAGGCATAAAGTTAATTCCCTTTCTGTGCATAACATAGTCTACATGCAGATTTTAGAACATTTCTGGTGTATTGGAAAAGCATCATCTGTTATTGAGATGATCTCTAAAATGTATCTATAATATCAACCATTCCACTGTTGCCAAAGACTGGATCCTGGTTCTGGTAATACACATGTTTGTCATGATTCATTCAATACATCTTGAGGTGTCACATATAGGCTACATTAATAGGCCTATGATATTCAAGGTAATAATTAAGGTTAAAATTTGATTTTATGTTTGGATTGATTGATTCTGTGAACCTGTTTTAAAAATAGCTAAAGGCTAAAAGAAGACTAAGAAATATTAAATATAATCATTGAATGAGGAATAAGGCTGATGGTAAGATATAGGCTATAACAATAAGTCAGCTTTGAAAGTTTTCATTTTAAGAATGACATTTATTTTTTTTAATCCAGACCATAAATTAGCATACTTTGACCATTAGCAATGGGGGGTGGGGGGAAACCTTTGGCATAAGAATAAGAAAATTAGGCATATTTCAATAAGCTCTGCTATAATATACAATGGTAATTAAAAAGAAAAAAATATATAATCAATAGGCCTAACAACAACAACAACAACAACAACAACAACAACAACAACAACATGATAAGACAGTGCAAGTTTGAATGCCCTTTAGAAGAAGTCTTTTTCACTTATAGATATTGGGCCTGGTCAGTTAGTGCAGCTTAAACACATAGTCCAGTAGTGTGTCAGCAGCTCTGTCAGTAGGTTAGGTTACATGCTGCTAGATCGCCTTTATTTTTCCAAATCTGATATAACTTTAAATTAAGCCTACATGAAAATTTGTGCTTAGGCCAATGTATTTAACATCGCGTTATTTCCTCAGTACAGTGTGACTCAGTCTCGCCATAGAGTGTCGCTGTTTATCCTGTGAATGGTTCTATATGTCTCTCAAACACACTGCATTTTAAATGCAGCCGAGCTGAAGTATATCGTTAAAATGTAGACTATGTCCACGTTACTCTACTGCTGTGTGGGCATGAGTGCTCTGTAAATGTTTACAGTCAGTCCGACTAAACACCAGCACCAAACTAACTCACACTGTAGATCTGGGACCTATTTTATTCAAATTGAAACTTTTTTGTAAAGGTAAGATAAATTTTATTTTTCCTATTTTTTGTCTTTAATGAAAATGCTTAGTCTATATCTCCCTTTTTCGATTTTAGTTCAGAGGCCACACTGGAATATTGTGAGGGTAGGCCTGTGTGAGATTTGCCCGCCTCATCCAATCAGAAGACGTGTTTTTTATAACGTTCAATTTACAGGGGTCAGAGATGGATCTTCCGTTAAAGTAGGCCTATGATTCATTTTAGTCATACACTGGGTCAGTTTAATCCACTACCTTCTTTATTTATTTAGGCCTATTTCAAAATATGTCTCCTTTGGTTACATTAATGCTATTTGCTATTTGACCGTCCAAATATAACGAAGCTTATCTAACATGTGGAGGCCTTTGGCGGACTGCCCCTCCTCCTCCCCGGTCTTCTCTGCGCACTGTAGTTTCGGCTTCATCCGGCAACACTCAACCATTCACTGCTGTAGCGTTTTCTTCACGTCACGTGGTCACTAACCCGTTCATGCTGAAGTATAGAAGTAGCAACGCCCAGCTTATTTAACAACTACTTATTTAATTTAAGAGCCAAATCTGAATTAAATCATGGCTTTAAACACTGCATAATTTACAGCATTCCATAATATTTATCTAACCTATTACATGGGCCTATCATTGTGGACTCCACTCCTTGATGGCCATTCAAGGCCATTATTGGCCATGAAAAAAATAGACTTGCCTGCGTTAGATAATTTTTGTGTGCCTTACTGGGCCAAGGTGGTACACTGACCACGTGTGACATGTAGTAGGCAAACAGGCTAAATTTAGACATCGGTGAATTAAAGTAGCTCGAGGAATATTTAATGAGTGTTGTGCTCATCGAAGAAGTATTCATTTAGCGGTGTAGTGGTGGTAGGAGGAGGCGGAGGACAGAGGCCCCAGGCAGCGCTGCAGTGCAGAGTTCAGGAGGAGATATTGTTGTGAGCCTGGGAAAGTGTAGCGGGGATGACGCCAGACTCCGTTGAGCGGCTTGGGGGGACGTGGAGGATCCCAGACCCGATTGTCATGTAAATCTCACTCTGGCACGTTGTTGAACTTGATGTTGACTTCTTTTTTCCCCCTTTCTTTTATTTCCAGGGGTGGGGGCGGCTGTGACGGGGTAAGATTTTTCTGTCACTTGTTTGTGGGAAAATACTAGTGAACACACACCACCATGGGCACTAGCAGCACGCTGAAAAGTGTTTCTATTTACTTACCCATGGGCTTACAGCTCTTTGGAGGAACCACGTTTAGTTTAAGATAAAGCATAGGCTACACTATTTATTTTTTTTAGCATAGGCTATATGATTGGTAGTGCCTCTTGGGTTTAATTAGGAAGGCTGAGTAAATCATCATTAATAATGAGGAAACATTCTTTGAACACTAAATAACTTTATCAGCATTTACAAAGGAGCTGGACGAGTCATTATATTTTGGACTTTTTTTTCACCGTTTTAGATGTTATACTATGGCACAGAACAGTTTGGTGTGAGTTCAATTTACAGGCAGATAGCAGCAGAGGCCAGCGCAGATTACATCTGTTTATAAATGATGCTGAGAAGAATAGGAATCCTACCTAGAGTCAGACCTGTGTTGCAGCTTGACAGGGAGCCTGCACCTCCTTGATACTAACAGATTGCCCATGCGCAATAATCAGATATGTAACGCCTATCTGATGCAAGCTTCGTTTGAAAATCCACATCAGGTCCCCTTCTCTTTTATTGGTTTACCTGCACACGCTCAGATACACCAAGCGTTTAAATATCCTTTCAAACTTTCAGAGATATTACAAGTTTCTATTCGTTGCTTGTCTCTGCAACTGGCTTTTTATCTGCAGTTATCACACTCTCTATCTCATCGTGTGGGCCCAGATACCACTCATATCACAGCATCATTCGGATAAAGCTGCATATTGGGGGAATTGTAAGTATTAGGATGTGGTGGTGAGGCCTATTCTGCGCCCTGCACAGGGTCTCCCAGCATCCTACATTATTGTGTTTGTAGCGATTGTTTTAATTGTTCCATAAGGTTCGCGGATATATGAAAAATGTATTAGATTGTATAGACTTGAGAAAAATACAGATGCATGTAGGCACTGGCTAAACACATTTATTTTTACTGTGCCGTATGACTTCGGCTAGTCTATATTAAATTGGTTTGGTGCGGTTGGTTCTGTCGCTTTTACGCACAATTTACGCACAACAGGACAAACGATTGGCATACTTCCAACACAAAGCAGGCTATCAATGAACTTTCTATATGACACCAGATTCCCGCTTCTTGCTCTCTTTCTCCTTTTAAGGCGGAGTTATTCCCCCCACCCCTCCCCTCTCTCCCCATCCGTCGGTTCAGCGCGTGGACCGCACTGCACTTGTCAGTTGCAGTTCGCGTGTGTGAGGGGAAAGGACTGCGTCATTTGAATATACTTTTTGTGGCTTTTGTGGCTTACTTTATAAATTTGCTGATTACTTGCATAAAAGGCAAAACTCGTACAAACCAAGAATGTGGACTTGAAGGATTCTGGTGGACTTTTGAGTTTAGTGAAGTGGAGTTGACCCTGGTGTCCAAGTAAGTGAGACCTTGGCCTTTTGTAAATGAACAGTTTAAATTGCTGTTGTGCTGCCCTTGTGCAGCATTCTGTGGTGTTCTCTTTTATCTTTTTGGCTCGTATTGTGGTCTCATGTCATATGAAGGCCACTCTGATTACTTTTAAAATTAATCTGGCAAGCTGGCCTTTCTTGAACTTTATT
Source organism: Taenioides sp. WSHXM2023 (assembly GCA_029959045.1). Taxonomy (NCBI): domain Eukaryota; kingdom Metazoa; phylum Chordata; class Actinopteri; order Gobiiformes; family Gobiidae; genus Taenioides; species Taenioides sp. WSHXM2023. The sequence goes on along the minus strand of CM057096.1, from coordinate 17,921,064 downwards.
TACATTTACAGTATTAAAATACTTGTGTATGTGTAATGTAAACACACTGTTGGATAAACTTTTATGCCAGTTTAACATTGTGCCCTGTGGTTAAACATAAAGAAGGGAGTGCGGCCGATCTCTCATCAGGATGTCTTACAACCTTATAATGAAAATAGTCCAGTTGACTGCACTGAAAACATGCAAGTACCTTTATTATACGCAACAATCCCATTTATTCTGAACTGCAGGTGTAAAATAGAATTCTGATCTTGTGGGTGCAAATGTGCATCATCTGATCTGATAATGGATGAATGTGAGGATAGACTATTATAAAAGGCAACACTGAAATATTAGAAAAAAAAAATAATTTTATAGCAGCGTGTTTTTTAGCCTCGTTCACTCCCCATCTTTCCATCTGTATGCGTATGTGCGTGTGCGTAAGGAGCTCTAAGCGCAATGTGACCAGGCAGCAGACGCTCTCCCTCGCTGCTTCCCTGTCATCAACCTCTCGAGTAAGCGCGAACCGAGAGGCGGCCCCTTTAAGAGACCATGGCTTAGTTTGTGTCTTTGGTTATCTAGCTGTATGAGTTTTAATTTCATAAAGCTAGAGAACCGAAAGTACTAACTGTAGCCGAGCACTTCGGGAACAGGGGGTCTTTTCGGCGTGGCGGAAGAGGACTATGCCGGGATTGTGCGGAGCAAAAAGGATGGATGCTGAGAGATGCCACCTCAGAAGAAATGCCGAGCAGGAGCACGGAGAATTCCGCTTTAGCCCTGAACAACAGCGATGTGAACGTAGTTCTCCAACATCTTTCATCTGTCCCGGGTTTGTGTGGACAGTGGACGGGTTCAGATCAGCCCTGCGTGGCCGTGAGGGCGTGAATGTTGATGCTTTTGGGATTTGTGATTTTGGCATCATGGTGATCCTGGGGCCTGTGAAGGACCAGTAAATGTTCGGTCCGCACAACTTTAAGAAATACAGGAGCTATTATAGAAAGTGATTTGACTGTAGGTTACTTGCCACAACTGTGTGGGTGTTTGACTGTTATATCTGGAGGGTAGACCAGAAATAGTTAAAGCTCTTCTCTGATTGGCCAATTGAAGGCTCACGTGATGGCGTTGGTATCAACATAGGCAGAGTATATTTTTCACTACTAGCGGCTTTTTATGTGCACAGATGGTGTCATTACACAATAATCTTAAATAGACTATATTATTTTAGAAGCCTGCTATTATTATTGTTCTAGTCTTTCTGTGTTTAAACCTTAACTTGCCTCTAAAGCTTTTTTAAGCTTTTGGACCATTTATTTTTACAAATGATAATTATTATGTTGACACAGAGAGAGATGTATTTAGCAAAAGGGCAAGATTGTGGCCTCAAACACAGTGTAATAGTTCTAAATCAATTTAACTAATAAATGTTAAACCTATTTGCCCAAATGTGTATCTAGCACACAGGCTATTTCCGTAGTTAGCTGGACGCACATTGGCCTGTTACAGTGAGGAAAGGCTACTGTATTTAACGTAATAAGAATTTTCCTAATTTTAATCATGTAACATACAAACCAAATATTTAAGAATGGCTGTAGTTTATGTACTACATTGAACATACGTTTGTCAGTGCTGCCAGATATGAATTGGATATGACACATGTGTTCACATTTGTATGTTGAGGTGAATTATTTTGAGATTGGAACTATAGATAAAACTAAAATAGGACACCAGTTCTGACTTTGATCTATTCCAGGAGCCAAATCAGCAAGCCTTAGAAATGGTTGAATATCCCTGAAGTCCCATGCTCTATTTAGACCATGACTGACAATATTTGATGTGAACCGTTAAACAGCATCTTGAATGGTGTGTGAATGTGTGCTCACTACTACAGAGTATCATACAGCTGACCTGCCTGTACTCCATCTTGAATTTATGTTCTGTTTCTCCCCTAAACACTTAACAATAATATTTATGCTAATAACTCTCTCTGAGTGTTTTGGCAGTATTGTTTGGTAGTCTTTTGTGTCTCTCCGTGCTTTGAAATACCCCACGTGCATTTGTTTTGCATTTGTATTTAAGAGTTACAGTACACAAATAGGTTAAGCCTTGGACTGAACAACAAAAATAATGAGCAGTCCCTAAAACAATAACTTAAAGCTATTTTGGCAGATAACTGTAGCTACAAGGTCAGCCTGATGCACTTTCCTTTCTGTTTTTATTGGACTACCTTGAAAATTATTTAAATTAAGTTTTGGTAGATATGTTTTTGCATTAAAATATTTGTTCTTTTTTTTAAGGGATCATGTGGACCATGCTGAAGTATAGGAGAGACAAGCCTCCTCCAAACAAGAGCCCACCCACAGGTATTAAAGCATTGTTTTGTACATTTTACATTATACTCCATATACCAGAATGTGTCCATGCATGGCTGTAGGTGTAAAGATTGTTTATGTAAAATCTTCAAGAAAAGAGAAGTAGCTTAATGTCTTATTCACATATTGATGCTTTCAAAGGGCATTTATAGACATTTTATTTGCACACAGCGTATAGCAAATGCCAACATGTTTTATATCACGCAGCAGCTTGAATATGTAGACTAGCCCACAGCAACACATTCAAGAGCAAAGTGGGACCTCCATGTTCAATTCTGTCATTCCTCCTTTGAAGTATTAATCTGTTTTACATAGTAGCCCCCCCCTCCCAAAAAACCAATCCCCTCCTCTTCACACAGACCTCTCTCTTTCATTCTCATACATTGAGCGTTTTATCCCTTTAAACACTGTGATCCTATTTGTCAGGTAAAACGTGTGCTAGGTGCAGGGGAGGTAGCCATGTAATCTTGGGCGCGCTTGCTTTATCCCGTTAGCACCGCGCAGGCCCAGGGCTCACCTAAGGCTGGGACCTGCTCATGTGGAAAGAGTGTTTGGGTGGTTCTGTCCTCTCGGCTCCTAATGCCTCCACCAACAGTCACACAGTGTCTCTAAATGTTGTGTCTGCACATAGCATCTATGACATATCTGTGAGGGGAATGAGGAACACACCTAGAGCTGTGTGATTCAGTTGTAAAAATTGTACACTGTATTTGTACGGAGCATCCAGTTAATTTAACACAGAAATGATGTATGTTTTTTTAATTACATCAGAAATGCTATATGCTGAGCAAAAAATTGGTAAAACAAATGGTGCTTTATGTTTGTAGTGTTATCATTAACATATAGATGTAAGTGTATTTAATGCGTAATCAGTTCTTTTTTGATCAGTAGAGCCAATAAGTGACATTTAAACACCAAAATATTGTATTAAATAAAATTATTCAAATATGGATCACTTGTGCCACCATAGTCTTAGCATCAACCTGTGGGAAACACTGGTTATGTCTTGCAGCTTTTAACATACCTTTAATATATTTATGACTTATCACTTCAAAATACTACAGATATATTCTCTTATCTTTATTGCTCGGCCAGTTCATGCAAATCAGATGTCTATTAGTGCATTAGTGGTAGCTCAGTATAAACTGTTGTTCAGTATTTATTTGTGTTAAGTTGCCACTTAAATGAGCTATTATAAAATGCTCCTAAATTTAAATCCAGTGCAAAATCAAAGTAAATATCTTTTCAGCCAACTCTAAAATAGTGCTTTAATTACACATTGTCATTGTAAGTACACAGTGTTAGCAAGGTCACATCCTCAAGGTTCCACAACCTTGGAGCTCAGTTATTCAAATTCACCATGGACTTCTTTGAATCATCCAGATTTTCCCAAGCTTTATATTAGCATATGCAAGGAGCTGTCTGTGCTGCTGTTTTCTAAAGTGGATGTAAATTATAACCCCATGTATTATATAGACTGATGGGAGATAAATCTGGGCAGTAATGTATTGCGGTGAATGGGCTTAGGTGCTGGGGTTTTGAGGGGGGTCTGGTTGAGGGGTTGAAGAGAGTATGTGTGTACACTGTACTATAGGTGGTAGCAGATGGAGTGCAGACTTAGTATAGTTTACTCGTCAGGAAATTCTGTCAACACTGGTTTGGGTTTTGCAGAAAATAGGAGTTAAAAACTTGGATAAATAATTGAAACCATCTATGTTAAGTAAGTGTGCTCACATCTTTTTAAAACAAATATTAACATAGGGAGATTACGGAGTCGAATTTGCTCTTGTGTGTTCCAAAAAGGGCTGAGGGGCATCAAGCTTCAGGAGCCGAGTGGAGATCTCTTTGGAATCCCAATGCAAACTAGGGCTTGAATAATGAGATGTATTTATGAAGGACTGGGAAGGGGGTCCCGCTATTGAAAGCCAGTAGTTTTGAGTCTGAATGGGAAAGAATAAGGAGGGAGGGTGTGTGTGGGGGGGGGCAGGACGGGGAGGGGGGGGTGAGACGGGTGTGTGCTCAGGGGGCCCCCAGCAGACTAGGCCTCAGCCAAGGCAGCTGTGAAAAGGGCTCCCATCTTTTTCCCACGCCCAGCAAGACGCGAAACACTGCTGCAGCCCGGGAGGGTCAAGTCCTGTCGCTAATATATACACACACACATATAGACACGCATGCATGCACGCACACATTACGTGCGTGTAAGAAAGTGCAAATTAACAAGCTGTCTGGGAAGCTCTGTAACATGGGGGGGACACCTGCTACTCCCCCAGAATGCCTCACTCATCAAGGACCACTGAGTTTGATGAGACAACAATTAGGTCATAACTTCAACTTGAACTTAACATTTATTGTGTGCAGAAAAGATGGAGGTTTTTAAGTTAATATTTTTAAGATTATGATAACAATAGAACAACATATAACAGCATAATCTTGTTTTCATTGAAAGAATTGTTGACAAACTTGGCCTTGAGCTTAAACCCTGGCCGTCCCATTTAGCTATTACCTGTTCCTGGTCAGCTTCAAACTGTTTAAATAAAATACAATTTCAACTGAACGACTGAAAGAAACAAATATCTAATTGAGTGTTTTCCTCCCAAAAAATTGTGATTGTGATTAGATTTGCAATTTATGTTTTAATAATAGAATTCTGTTCAAAATTTACAGACATGTCCAAGAATTGACATAGAGACTGAAATATGAACTGACAAATTGATAAAGAATCACTTTTCAGAACATGTATGTACAGATAAGCAAAATAAGACAGGATATTTTGGTGGTTATGGAGAAAATTGTGGTACTTAAAAATAGCCTTTGTGATCTGCTAATTTGATTTGATTAAGCTTGTAGCAGAGTCAGACAAATATAGGAAAATGAATGTGTTGATTATTTAGAAGATTTTACTTTAAAGTCTCATAACCAGGTACATCATTAGGCCTACTATCATGCTGCTACTTAAATGTAATATTAATAGTGCATGTTGATTTCAGTGTTGATTTGCACATTGTTGTTGCCCGACCATCTTACCAGTACACCAATCACATCGATGCAGCTCTTGCCTCATGTGAGCCACAGAGCGGTGTCACACTTATTCAGGTCCCCCTTCCTGCGCAGCCAGCTCTCTCTAATTCCACCCTGAAAGACTGCGCTGCTCTCTCTCTTTAAGTTTATTAGCAGCATCCTTTCTTCTCTTTCTCCTGAGCTGACTCCATTGCTGTTCCTCTCCTTCTGCTAATTCTCTTGCTTCATGTGGCCGTCCCGTCTCAGTCTCACTCCCTCTTCATTATTGGCGCCTTCCTATTCAAATGAGTTTTAAATAGAGAGGGGACCCTTCTAATTAATTCTGTAAAGATGCTTTGTTGTGGTCAGTGTGGCCACCAGTGTGTGCATTGAGAGGGGATGTGTGACAACTAGTGTAAGCATTGAGAAGATGTCTATTGGCCAGTAATGAGGTTTGTTAGCCGAGTGTGTGTCCTGCTGTTTGAATGCGGCCTCGGCCTCTTTTGAAGGAACAGAGATGAAGAGAGCCATGGCAGGTTACAGAATGCAGATGATGTATTGTGTTCATTGTGGTTGGATTTCACCAGCAAATGAGACGAGAGAGAAGCTTTAGTCTTGTTGTTCATAAAAAAGAATAAAAACGTTGTGGCATTTGTGATCACACATCAAGAAAATGTAACAATGGCATTAAAGAGGTCAAATCCTATAAAACAAAAGCGTTAATAGTTTAATTAATAGAGCCAAAGAAAATACAATTATTGGTATGTATTTGTTGTCATGTCAGTGTGTCAGTGTGCTAGCTGTGTTTACTGTTGTATATATTTTATTAGCTGGTAAAAGAATAAAAAGAATGAACACTGAGAAAAGAGGAGATTAGAAAAAATAGCTGAAGCCAGGTGAGAGCTGGAAATGCTGGCTGAAAGACTAAAATAGGTTAGGAAATTGTGAAAGGTAAAGCCAAAATGGCATCCTGCCGAGTCTACCTGCTGCCTTTGCAATTGTAAACTGTCACTCAGGATGCAGACAGACAGGCAAGACAGGCATCATTTGTCTGTATTATGCTCAGGTACTGAGTGTAAGCCTTGTGCCTCCACCTCCTCCCTAGTTTCCATCTTTTACTCAGGTCTAGCACATTTATGAAGTCCATGTATGAACTCCCTTACCATATTTGCTATACTTCTTTTGTCCTTCTACCGTCTCTGTATTTATCACTGATGAAATAGAGCAGCTAGAAGACTCTGGGTGCACATTGTAAGATGTGTGGTTGGCTCTCCACAGGAGGTGCGAGTGTTTGGGCTCATTCCCCATTTTACCAGTTTACCAATGTAATCCTTTACACTGGCACAATGAGCCCTCAGTCCAGCCACAGGATTCTATTAGGCTCCCAGAGAGACACTGGATCTCCATAAACACTTCCCTCCTCCATGTTCCCCCGCCTCCATACTGCTGTGCTGCCTCATCTCCACATGCTCAGCCATACCGCCCTTATACATTTCTAATCACTATCCACTGTTTGCCTGGAAAGAAATATTTGTTTCCCTGAAGAGAAGGCTTTTGCCCCTGTATTACTGTTAACACTGGCCCACTGGATGAATTGGTTTAATAATAAATTGAATGCAACAAATAAATGCTTGTATATGGAAAAGAAAAAATTGTAATTAGTAGAACTATTATAAGACCAAATGGTAATATTGATACTTTGCAGTTGATCATCCCCTGGGAGTTGAAGCTAATTAGAGGCACTGCTCTGTTTAAAGCTCTGTTACTCATTTTTTTTCTTTTTTATTTTACACAATCTGAAGAACTGACTTAGCTGAAACTACAACAGGTGAGCAGATTTGTGCCGTTAATCAAGTCTCTCTCTAATAATATAACCGTCACAAGCTAGCTAACATCAGCCAACAGTTTATTGAAATCCATTTTTTAAGTTTTTTGGCAGTGATTGCTAATGTGTGCATTGTGTCACCATGGTAACGTCTGAACATTCTACCATAGGCATACAGGTAGAACACCCCCAGCATGATGTAACTGCAAAGTATCAACTAAATAAATATTACTTTAAGTTAAAAATTATATTCCATCTACAATTATTTTCATTGTTGTTGGTATTGTGACAACCCTATAAAGGGCAGCTTTGGCAGTATATGGATTGCACATTTAAAAAAAAAAAAAAAAAGGTGTAGTAATGCAAAACTAATGACTACTATCGATATCCTCTAAATAGAATAGAATAGACTAAACTTTGTGAAACTTGGAAAGTGAGACGAGCCAGAAAAAAACATTTTATCTCACATTGACACCTTTTAAAAACTTGCAGTTACTGATGTGCTTCTTGTCATTTGAATAATAATAAATGAGTGTGGTGGGCATTCCTCAGCACTGAGCTCATAGTTTAGGCCTATTGGCTGTCTGCTCCTGTGTGTGCTGTGTTTGTGTCTGTTTTGTTCCTCAAGTCCAAAGCCATGGGTCACAGCCCCTCCCTTGCCTGCTCTGTCCTTATAACATATTTCTTTATCTCCTATTCGTCTCCCCATGTGCACCCCTAGCCATGCCTCTCCTCCCATCTTGATAATGCAGCTCTATTCTCTTGTTGGATAGAGGGCTGCCCTGAACTAACATTGTCCCCTGCACTGGCTGTAGTGGGGGGCCCCATTGTGTGTGGAGGAATGGGGAGTTAACACCCATGTCTGAACCCTCTCAAAGGGGCATTGTGTGAGAATCTTCCTCCAGCTCGCCCACTCACCCAGTACTGGCTTTGGCACAGGCCACGCCATGGGCTCCTCGAGGTGCTCCCATTATCAGTGCAGAACATGCACATAACAGGGAATACACTCACAAACAAGGTCTGCTCCCACTGACCCGGCACTTTCTGACTCCTTACTCTGATTTATTCATTTTTCACAACAGCACACTCAAGTGAATGCACAATCTTAGAGGATTTGCACTAGTGGGTTTAAAGGTGCTCAAAGACACCCCTAAGTTGTTTTTGTAATTTGAACAGCTGAGCAACCGCACAATAGTATAAAAATTACTGTTGTTCTAATGGGTTCCTAATACTTTTAATGTATATGATCACAGTTCAGTACGCGGTTTGTGCTACTATTTGACAAAATGTTAATGTACGCTCCTGATAAATATGTTTATGCTCCCAACCATAGGCTGAGCATTTTCATTTGTTTTTGTATAGCCGTGAGCGCCTTGGGGCAGGTTACAAAAGAGCAAGTTGGTGTTTTCTTCCCACATATTTTTAATCAAAGTGTTAGTGTTTACATTTGCATTTGCATGGAGCAGAGGGAGGCTGAATGCCAAAGGTGAGATTTTGAAAAACATTGTGTTTTCTTTTTTTTTTTCAGATGGAAACGAGGGTGGGTGGTTGGAATGGCGTATAAAGGCTGGTGGATGACTGAACTCGGAGACCTGGTGCGGCTCATCATCATCATTGCCATGGGCTCTCATGCTCTGCCTCTCCTCCGTGGCCCATACCTCCATCCAGGGGTCTACTAGAGCCAGTGAAGCCCGAGCAGGCAGCTAGTGAGTGGGCTGGGAAGCACGAAGAAGGTCCCTGAAGGCATGAGATACCTCTAGAGCTACCAGCTTTCAGGAGAAATCAATACGAACAGGCATGGCTCTGGCTGGAGTCTCGAGTGTTTGTCTGTGGCCTTGGGGCCTGGACCTCCGAAGGACTGGCTCCGTTTGCCCCTCTGAGCTGCTGCCCCAGATCGCTCTGGACCTCCCAGACCCGAACAGCTGTGTGTGGTTTTCTCCCTAAATAATCCTTGAATACTGAGACTGCCATGAGGGAAACTGCTCTCTTCTGTTGATTTTTTCTTCATAAGATTGACATATCCCCCACCTTCTGCCTCTGGCTGTTTAAGCACTGCACTGGAAGTTTGGCTTTAGACTCCCACTTCATACAAAGCTCAACCATTGTTTATTCCCAATCCAGTTTTAACATTTGACAAAGAGACATCACTATCTTTATTTTCTTCTCTGCTGTCTTGCTGTGGTGACTGTATCTGTCTGTGTAAGCAGAAATCATTGTTCATTTGATGACTCTTGTGTCAGTAGAGAACCAGCGGATATGGACACAAAATCATCAGTGCAACTCAAGAGATGGTATAATGGCAAGTATCGTTTTCGAGCTTTAGCACCCTCAAGCATTACACTCATGTGCATTCAAAACATCCCTATCACTTCTATTTAAATCCTGCTACTTTTAGAGGAGAGAGTGTTGACAGCGGTACTGTTATTGAAACAAGGGTTTGTGTGAATTTGAATGGGTGGTGGACACGCTTGGCCTTGAATGCTGTTTTCCATTGAGTTACATGAGAATGCACTATGGAGCCCCACTCTGGAACTGCTGCTGTCGTCACGGGAATGCAGTGTTCTTTTACAGATGGGCACCGGCTTATACAAAATGGCCGCCAGTCTGTCTTTGTGCCAAACATGTCGGGTGTCATTGCCATGTGTTGCCGTGTGTGTCTGTTAGCTGCCGTTGTATGCAATTTGATACTAATTGCATTAGCATAACCTCCAAGTGTCACAGGTTTCTGATGATAATTACATCTTTAAAGGCGGCTCTGTCACATGGCGAATGGCGTGATCGAAAGTGAGCTGGTTTCTGTTAATACGTGTCATATGATATCAGATACATGTAAACAGGCTTGATTGGGGTTTATGAGAGCCATATTGTGGTCCCTCTATACTGTGCCATATGGTCCACTAGTTTGCATGTGTCCGTACATGCAAATGCAGCACTGTACAAAAAATTACACCGTGACACCTCTAAAGCAGAGAGTACTTTGTTACACATGCATGGTTTCACTGACATTCATGACACGGAGATGAGGCCTTAAGCAAACAAAAGCGGTGACTTGCTTAATTAAAAAGGGATACACAGGCCCCACTAAGTCCAGACAGATCTACTTTAATAGTCTAATTTTTATGCACAATGGTGTCTCTGTACTAGTCATTGACCATGCAATTCAAATTGTCAAGTGGCATATTTAGTTTAAAATCCCCCATACGATTCTTATAATAATTATCAAACAACTAAAGCTGAGAATGAGAAAAAATATTTGCAGATAATGAGTTATTGTTACATTGATGTGTTTTTTCCACTCCACAGATTATTATTATTATTATTATTATTATTTTTAAACAGCGTGAATTTGGTCTCCTAATAAATGCATTTAGAGGTGTTGAGTTATGACTGCCAAATACATTCACTTTCCAATAAAGCTGCTGTGACATACAGTTGGCTCTACATTGGGCAGCAAAATGGCGGTCACGCAAATCATAGGTCCGACTACTGGTCATGAGAGCTGGGGTGAAAAGGATGGATAGATAGAAAGTATGAGGGGGGGCGCCTGAGTGGGGTGTGGGGTCTAGACTGTGGGGTTGTTTTTTTGGAGGGAGGTGGGTGGAGAGGTTATTATTTGAGGAGGGGGGAGTGTGTCTGGTTTAGAAGGAACCATTAATGAGGGACCAAAGGGGGGGTAGTTTGTCTGCATTTGTGAACATGTGTCTGTGCGTCGGGACATTTGCATACAGTGATTAGGGTGGCCATATGCTGTGTGACAGGAAAGTGCAGCTCCGTAGACCAGGTGCTCTGGTACTGTCTAGCACGGCCCACGTAATCTGCAGCACACCAAGAACAGGCTCTGGCTCATTTCTCACAATAACATTACACTCAAACTACACTCAAGCCATGTTTGCAACATCACTGTTTCTCCACATTAGGCCAGCCAATGAGAAGGAGAATATGCAGCTGAGCCAACGGCAATAGGTCCAAGAATCAGGAAGAGGAAGGAGGTGACGATTGCGAGTTTACCCTTCATGTGCCAGGCATGGAGATAAATTACAGTGGAATAGTAGATAGTTGATTATTTTAGTTAAAAGTTAAAGTTAAATTAAAAATGAAATATTTGGGATAGAATTAACAAATTGTATCTTTTCAGTTGTTGGTCTTGAGTTGTTCATGTGTGCAGTGATTTTCATGTTAATTTGACTTATAGGTTTTACATCCTTTTGTGTATGATCTAGACTTGGTATTGGCATGGCACATCGTTTGCATAATCATTAAAATCTGTTTTGATTTGTTGTTGGTATACCATCACTAGTGATAAACAGAAGATTTCAATATACACTAAACTGAAGACTCAGACATCCACGCAGAGTCACAGTGCTCTTATGCATAATGTCCCCCATGAATAGTGTCATGTTTATAGAGTCATCATTTCCCAGTCTGGAGGTCTGAGTCTGGAGCGTGGGAATGTGTGGAGAACATATGTAGAACAGTGGGCTGCTGGGGAGACGGCGCTGATAGCATGAATGCAGTTGTAGCAGGTGAAAGAGGAACCTAGAGTTCATGGGTCAAGGCCACTGGAGGGGCTGTCTGGCACGTGTGTGGGTGACTGAGCAGTCTCTTGGTCTGGTCGTCTGGGACTAGTTGGATGCTAATGAAGTTTAGGCTGTTTGAGAAGCACTGCTGCCTTTTGTTGGCTCAGTCTGGGATGCTCAAAAAAGGGACTAGTCTGTAAGCTGGTGACTCTTCCATCATGTGCAGTGGGCTCACAGTAGCAGACAGACAGGCAGCCTAAAGTCAGACCCCCCTGCCGAAAGTGTGATTGTGTTGTCAGGATCCTTTCCTCCTCATCTCTGCTTTCTATGACATTTCTCCTCTGACTGACACATTGGGCTCAGACTCTACCCGTCTTTGTTTCTCTTCAAACTGATGTACCACATTTCACTGACAATGACAGTATGACTTATTTTGGAGAACAACCTGGTGTACCTATATTCTGTAATTCTTGTGTATGTTAATTGCACTTTTGACATTTTAATTTGTGAGGAAACATAAAACACTGCTCACAAATTGTGTTTTGTAAGATAAGATAAGATAAGATAATATAATCCTTTATTTGTCCCACAATGGGGAAATTATGGTTTAAACAAAATAGATGTGCAAGTCACTGAGTGTAGTCTGTGTGCACACATCTGTCTGAAATGTAGTTGTTTCAGTTCACTATCCTGTGCAATCTAGATTATCATTCTTTGATTTAAAGGGGAGCTAACCATGAGCCAAAGCAAACAATAAGGACCATAATAACATGGGAAATTATTAAACACAGATCTTCTAATGTAGCGGTTTGTTTTGCCTGTAAATTGTCATGCTCAAAAGTATGAGGTAGTTTTGATGTTCCTGTAAGGGCATTACCTCATCATGAGTCGGGGAGGATGTGTGTGAATGGGTGACAGTCTTTCTGCACGCGGGTGTCCCAAAACCTGTCTCACTGCTCCAGTGTACAATTTAGGCGTGCTTTATGTGTTAAGCTTCCTGGCATTAAAACAACTACTAAGTGTTTGCATAAAATGTCATTTCAGTTGTAAAATTTCAAAAGCAACAATATTAACGGTGTACTTTTAGATAATAAATCTGTTCACTGGACAAGTGACACTTTCGTAAGTTATGTGATTTTAAGTAGCTTCAGTTCAACAAGTATAAGCACAATAAGGAGGCATGGCTACTACAGTATGAAAATACTGAGGCAGTGGATAATGATATCACAGTAGTCATGTAGAGATATTACTGCCAGAATAACAGGTGAATGTGAAAAATTCTGCTGTAGCAGGTTGAAACACCAGCTTTGACTCAGAAATAGAAAGAAGAGATGAAAGTACAATTCTGTGCCCTGGTTTGTGGTTCCAGAGGGACAAAGACACTTTTCAATTTTGTCAACAAAAAAACACACACACACACACACACACACACACACACACACACACACACACACACACACACACACACACACACACACACACACACACACACTTTCTCTCTCCTGTAGCAGCCTGGAACATTTTATATATAATTTTGTTGTTGAGACAGCAGGGAAAAGCATTGGCCCAGAGTTGTTCCAAACTTGTTCACAAACAGTTAACTCTCTTGAACAGAATTGCTTTAAAATAATATACAAGAAAGATCCTCCCTTTCATTAGTTCACCACAGTACAGCATACAGCATATCCACATTGTGCAACAGCGTACACATGTAAGAGACAGTGCACCGCCGCCCTGTGACCCCATCCCACTGCAAGGTTTTCATTCCCAGAAGCTCAGAGCCCAGGTCTTTGGTGTCTATTGGTGTAGTTGTCGCCTGGCCACCCATTCAGGGCTCAGTCACGGCCACTTAGAGCGCAGCAGACTCAGGGATTCAGAGGAGCTGTGATCCAATGACATGTATTTATAATGAGGGGGCTGTGGGGACGTCTTTGTTGGATGGACACAATGTCGGCAGAGTACGAGAGTGTGAGAATCGAGAGAGGGGGGAGAGGGACAGAAAAAGCAGCCTTCTTCACACCACTCAACACTTTAAGATTCTTCAAGTTTCTATTAAAATGTCTAAGGCCCGACTTTGAGAGAGCGTTTATATAGTGTATTGTCTCAAGAATACAGCAATTTTTTTGGTTTTGGTAATTCAAAGTTGACTTGAGGCTTGAGATTGAGGATGCTTACTTGAACACTTCTTGACTGTCTTATATAAAACAGATAAACACTAATATGTTTTGTTCTATTTTTATGTAAGAATTAAAGATGTTTGTTTTATTTATTTATTATTTTATTATTGTAAGATTATAAGATTAGCATATGCATATTTTTTTGCTTCCATATTTAGTTTTATTTTTGTCAGTGTTACAGTGCTTATTTAGTCACTAAAACAATAATTTATCTTTCAGTGTTGTTAAGTTCCAGATGTGTAAACCACATCCGTTAATATTTGCTTACATTGTTATCTGTGTATTAAAAATCTGTGGTCAAATGTTTTTAAATATAACAGAAAACAATAATTTGCTTAATTTTACCAGTGATGTAGAAATATTCAACTTTGATGTGGACTCCTCTGTCTCACACATATTATGTGAGACAGTGTGTGGGCAGAGGGAGAGTCCAGGAGACTAATGCTGAGGCCTCTTGGGCCTTTATATTATCCCAGTGTCTGAAACAGCACAACTGTCCTGAAACTGTAGTCTAGTCTGGCCCTCTAGTCCTTCATCACACCCGAGTCACCCCTCATGCCCCAACACTTGTCCCGGTTTGGTTTTGGTTTGAGCCCATTATTGCTGATGTAGACTTGGTTTTGGTCCTTTTCTAATCTTAATTTAGTCCTGGTCTTGTAAAGGTTTAGCTTTAGGTGTAATCTCCGTTTTGATGTAGTGATTGCACAAATGTGAATGCATCCCAACCTGCAGCTAATAAGCCATTTTTGCAATGCAGTGGTTAAAGATGGGGCACTATGCTTTACATCTGTGCATTTCTGACATTACGAAGTACTGACCCTCTAGGACTGTGTGGGGATTGCACAGGCAGAGGAAAGATTAGTATAGCCAGGGACACTCTCCTATATCCTTGTCTTGTTTCAATGCTAAATTGCTGCGTTAGATAACGGGCAAAGAATTAAAACATGAATTTACTCTTTTTACAGATGGATTGGGCAAAAGATTGGCTGTGGATTTTATTTGCACATTACTGTTTGTTCATCTATCTGTAACAAATATTATTGTAAACAAAAATGTGAATATTTTTTGTGATGAATCTGGTATGTGATTATTAATAAAAGAAAATTAAGTAATGGATTTGCTTCTTCTCTTCTGTAATTGTTGCTTATTATTATTATTATTATTATTATTATTATTATTATTGTGAATTAATTTTAATTCAGATATGTCAATGTGTCAAGGTTCAATGTCATACTCCTAAATGAGGGGCAAAAACAAGATTTACTCAAGTGATTACATGGTATTCTCATCAGAAATATTTCAAAGGTAAATTACCAAATATGATATAATATATGATCATTTCCTCTAGTCTCCAGACCCTAGAACTCACTATATTACCACAAAAATCTGAATGTCAATAATATTTATTTTTGCTGTCCCCATAAATATGACAATAGGATGTTGTCTTATCTAAAACTTGGCAGTACTGTTTTATGTGATTTATGTAAAAAAAATATAATAATAATAATAATAATAATAATAATAATAATAATAATAATAATAATAATAATAATAATAATAAATAAATACAAAAATAGATAAATATATTAAATGTAGTAATAATATTGAAAATTATTCATCAGCAGGACAGAATGAGTAAACTGTATTTAAAATAAACTTTATTCATTAACTGATGTGTGGCAGCATTAACAGAATAAAACACAATTTTCAAGTTAGATTTGAATTATTATATTACCCTGAAATACATTAGCACCTAGACTGGAATAAATGACTATTATAGAATAATATTAGAAAGCTCTGCAGCATGCACAATTATGGAGCCTATTTTATTTTATTTTTACTAGAAGAATACTAGAAATTATACATAAAAACGAATTTAAAAAAAAATGATATTAAGGCTACAGAGAAGAGAACCCTATAATTATTGTCAAATGCATTTTGTTACAGGCATGGGCTTATAGGACTCTATTTAACTTATGAAATTCCATGGCTTTAAATTTACTACAATAGATTTGATAAATTTTTAAAATATATTTCAAATGTCTGTCATATAGCCTATTGTTTTGTAATGAAAAAGAGCGGGAGAGTAGAGCCGCCATCTGAATAAATGTAAATTGGCTGTGCCTCCACCTGGCATCGTGCCAAGTATCTATAGCAACCACATCTTCTAACAGCCTTCTCCCTCCCTCCTTCACACTCTAATTAGACCTCTATCTTCCCTATAGCTCCATTCTTTCCTGCTCTTTTCTCTCTCCTTTTTGCCACGTTCCCAGAATTCATCACACAAAGAAGCCAGTCCATGTTTTATTTTCAATGCAGTCGTAAAACTAAACACATGTAGTCGGTGCAATTTTAAAACAGAAACGACAGCCTTAATGTTAGACACCATAAAAATCTATACAAGTCATACAGGTCTATCTTAATTTATCATTTTAAAACTAAATTTAATATTACTCCGTAGGCCACTATATATTATTGTCGTTAATAACTCTTTCTATCATAACTCAATGGAACATTATTATTTTCATTCCTTCCTGAATGCCGTAGCGGTCACGGTCAAGTTCAATACGCTGTGGTGTGGTTGTGTGGACCCTCTTTGCCCCATCTGGCCCGCTCACACTGTTCACCTCTATCCTATAGTGCCCTCTACTGTCCAACAGGGGAATTGGCCATTTAAGTTCTTTTATTTGAACATGGCGCCCTCGTGTGGTTGAGTCAATTGGGTAGAAAAAATGCTAAGCTAGACGCTGTGAAGCGTCCACATTTTATGTGGTAGTCTCCAGGGAGGTTGACGAAACCATCAGGCTTCTAGCAATGTACCAATACAACAGTTAAATTTAGGTAAATTTTTAATAGTTGCTTTTATCCTCCTGTTGTTGTTCAAAGTAAAAAGTCTTGATAATACAGAACTTTGGGTTAAAAAAAATCTACATTTATTCAGTAAAACCGCTCATAGATGAGGTTTAGTACATTCAATTGGCACAAATGTTTCACTGCAACAAAACAGAATTCACTAAACATGCAAACAGAGTCAAGGAGATAACAGGCAGCCCCCAACACCTGCATCTGTCATGAACAAATCATTTCATAAAATTATGATTTCATGAAGATTTAGTGTCATTTTGGGCTAGTTTAGCTTTGAAAGAAGTTTTGGCATTATTTTTGGCATGATTGTTTTTCACACTTTAGAAGAAGAAACAAAAACAATAGTGTCTTAAGGCCTTAGAGGCCAGTCTTGAGATTATTTTTAAATGCAGCAATACATTGAAAGGCAGTTGTAGTGCATTTAAATTCACCTGATTTCAAACATTCAGTCAGTAATCTAACATTAAAAACTGAAACTACATTAACATGTAGCCTAAATGTAAAAAAGGAAACACTTTTGTAAGTAGCCAAGTCACAGTAAAACATCTTAGTTTTTCTCATTAGGCACTTTTGAGTAAAAGTTAGTTCAGCACATATCTTCACAGCAGCACATCTCTAGGCTTCCATTGGAATAATGTTGATTGTTACTTTCTTTCCTTTTGTTTAAACTGAGGCTTTTAAAACAATATAAACTCAGCAGTGTCTGGTCTGTCTGTTGTCAGGTACACAGGTCTAATGACAGTTAGTTCAGACAAATAAGAAGGTACTTGATGGCCCTGTGTGTCCACATTTGACCAAAAACCTGCTGTGCTGGGGGTTTGTGCCAGTGTATAACATAAATCCAATACAATTATAAAACGGAAAACAAACATTTTGGAGACCAGTGAAGCAAACTAAAAATAACTGATTTCAAGATCTGTATTTGTTGACAGCACAAAAATGTCAACATGCCCTCGGATTTTCTTCAGCTGCTGAAGATGTGCTTTTATTGTGACACATTATTCAGTGGCTTCTGCTACACTTGATACGCACCCAATATGTGTTGCCTAATTATAGACAACTGACACTTCACTGGCTCCAAAGTCCATCAATACAAAGTTTTGATTTACAAAATGCATTTCCTTGTGAGAAATAGACACATGTCTGTCCAGATACAGTGAGGTAAAATGCTACACAGTGATTCCATACTGTCTCTGTGCATACTGTCAGTCAGACTAGTCCAAGTCAGAGTCCACTCTCAAAACCACACCAAGGGGTCTAAAATGACCATTTTGAAAGATGCATCTCAGATAATGGAAGAACGTTTGTGTAATTGTATCAGCTTCAAAAATATCACAGATAAAGTCATGAATTTATACTGTAACACCTGCTACGTTAACCAAACCATTGGTGAATATACTTATTCTATGGTAAAACTGGACACTTTGCTAGAGCTGGCACATAAAATAGAACACAATCTTGTATTCTGTAACATTATCGCAATAATACAATAGCAATGTTGTTACTTGTATGCACAGTTAGGCATTTAATGACTAATAAATAAAATTAATACTCATGTAGTATTGTTCCGTACTAAGCAGACATTAAAATCTCAATGACCACAGGTGTGCCATAGACTCCCAGGTTGTGTGTAATTTTTGCTTTGGCATATTGCACTTGTGTATAGATATTCCGTACCTTGTACAGGACTCACATTTACAGGGAACAATCCCTTTGTACTCAATGAGAAAGTGAGAGAATACACTAAAAGTATCCACTCCTCCTGAGCCACTGTGTGCTTTGTATCAGTCCATCGCTCCCATTCATAGGAAGTGTGAATTGATTCCCTTCATTTTGTTTCCTTTATTTATCATTATCGACTGTGACCCATTTGATGGAGCTTCCTCAAAAGAATCTGAGTTAAATCAAAAGTAGTAAAGCTGATCCCGACGGCTATGGGCCCTTTGACCCAGTTCATACTGAGACCTTTGTAGAGTCCTCGGATGACTCCCTCCTCAGACACGATCTCCTTCATTGTGCTTAGGATGGTGCCGTAGGTGTGCCCAGTGACTCCTGCTGTCTGCATGCGCCTTCGGACCACATCCAGGGGGTAAGAGGCAGACTGTCCAATCAGCCCTGCACATGCTCCAAAGGCCAGGCGCTCATAAGAGTAGGGCTGAGCCCGCCCACTGCGCTCTGTAAGGTATAGTCTGTTTAGAGTCTAAACATAGGGGCATTATAGCTGTGTAGAGCGGAATCAGGGCAGTACCTGCGTGTAACTTTTTTAGTGTTTCATAGGTGAAGAAACTCAGGCCAGCATATGGCACAACTCCCAGCAACGTGGGGGTGAAGCCTCGATACAATGTTTTCAAGCCCTCTTCTCGGGATATACGTACAAAAACATGTAAGATGTTACTGTACCTGGAGAGAAAACATACATCGATTGATTGGTACTAGATGGCTACAATGACGTGGTGATAAACATGATTAAGTTCAAAGGCTCTTACATCTCTTTTGGCGTTACTGCCATTCTGGCACGCACCATGTCCAGGGGATATGTTAGCATTGCAGCAGTCGTCCCAGCCAGTGATCCAGCCAAGAACCTTTGAATCGGAGGTAGAGCTCTGAAAAAAAAAACAAACCAAAAAAAACTGTTAATATGCCACACTCACATGTTAAAAATCTTTAATCACTGAACATTTTCAGCACTTACTTCCCCTGAAAACCATAATATCCTCCCAGCAGTCTCTTGTACTGCTCGTGTGCACAGAACTGAATGGCAGCATATGGGATGACTCGTACCATAGTGGCCGAATTTCCCCTCCACAAACTGAAGAAGCCATCCTTCCGGTAAGTGCGGTAAATCAACCTATAGGCTTCCTGACACGTTGGCAAGACAATTAAAAGGTGAATTTAAAAATAACAATAGGTATTTTTATAACCCAAAACAGATTGTATAAAAATATATGTGATAAACACATCTGTCCATTCACATCTAGTAGCAAAGTATAATGGTAAAGTAACACATTTCCACAAATCACAAACAAAACATATGTTTACAAGTGCATTACCTTGGCTGAAAATCTCGCTGAAGATACTGAAAAACAAACCATGTGCATTATAAATAAACTATCAGAGTTATCAGAGTTGGTAATCTTAAAACCTTTTTGTTAGATCCCAGAGCATCCCAAATTTAGGTCAGATGTGAACACTACTTGCCTTGGAAGATGATTTTTGTTCTATCCAAGGGGGCCACTGCAGTTTTGGCCACTGCCCCAGCCAAGGCCCCAGAGAAGAGAGAATTGAGCACAGAGCGGGTCTGCTTCAAGCTCTAAAAGGGCATAATACAGTTAGAAACAGCTATTGTGTAACTACAGTACTTGTGTTTGGATAGTTGTATTTTTTTTTGCATTTTACTAGGTTAAAGGTTATAAGGGCATAGATGAACTGTTATAATGTGTAATCCTAAACTATACATGGACATTTTTGTTAATTATTTAAACTAAGGAAAACCTGCCTCAGAGGTCGAGGAGGACGTGCATGGCAGCACTTCTCCTTGAGTAAGGGTTGCTCGCTGTTCCTGAACTCCACTCCCCATCTTTAGAAACTATTCAGAGCGGACACTGCATCAATTCACCAGTAGAGCCCCACATGTAGGCGCTAGATCTGTACAAAGCAAACATAATCAAAAATTACATGCAATTATAACTTTAAAAAATTTGTTTAACCTATGAATCTTAGCTGCGGTAGAGACTGTTGGAGTGCAGTCAGGTTGTACAATGAACACTATTAGCTATGTCTGTCATGCATCTGTCCAGTAATACTGTGTTATAATACGTGGCAAATACGTGGTAGACATTTTACTTTATTCATTGTTATCCACAAACTGCATTGCCATAGTCACCTACTGACCTACTGACACCTACTTTGGGTTACTCAGTTAAGCAGGAAAAACGTAAGGCAGACTGGGACTAAGTTGAGGACTTGCAGGTGAAAGGTCCTTGCCTTAGCAAAGCTTAAAATACAGATACATGCACCAGTCCCCACACTTAGCATCTCGTTCGTGTATTTATATTTAGTTCTTTCTGTGCGTTATGGCCTGCACCAAGGACAATTAATGAATTACCAAACCTTTACTCAAGCCCTGCGAAAAACAACACATAAAAACAAAATGAACTGAAACAAAATACAAATAAATTAGACTGCAACACTAAAAACAAATGGGCCTAATAATGGCCATCTTACCAGACGTGACAAAAATAAAGTGTGGAGTAAATAAATACTAAAATAATTCAGCATATTTTTGAGACAACGTGAACCTTACTGTAATAACACGACCACCCTTTGCAGCTATTGTCGAGTGTAATTTCGTTTCAATATTAGGGTTTCTTACCTTCCTTCTTAAGTTTCGTCGTAAACATCGACATTATGGACGCGTTTCCATCTCTCTGGTGATCTGCTTTACATTTTGTGACAAAACCGTTTTAGTTGTCTGATGGCAAGTTAAGATAACGTTTGCTAACAGCTAGCCACCATTAGGTTACAAACATGCAGCAAAACTCTTATTTTTTAATCTCTTATTCAAACCGACAAACACCTCATACCGAAAGCACCGTTTTCCAAATATTCTTCATTTTGACGAGAGCCAATTTGTTTTAAGCAACATGTTCGTGTCGATCCCTGCTGTCAGCCCTGCACACTGCCTGTGCCCAGTACACTCAGGTTTGTTTGGCAAGGACGAGCGCAAGTAATCATGGGTAATGTAGTCCATAGTAATCAAGACGCTTTGATAGGTCGAATGAGAGGCGTAGACATTGACAGGGTGGGTCTGGACAGAATAACAAAAACTAGAGAAAACAGTACAAAGTCAGTGTTGCGCCTTTGGGCTATATCTATGCTGTTACATAAAACATCTGACAGAGTTTGAGTTTGTAAACCCTGTATTTCATCATTATAATCATTCTCTCTCTCATTCATTTAAAGCCACAATATCCACAACGTGTAACAGAAACGAGATTTCCTATTGCAAACCACAACAAATACAAAATAACGTACAAACCAATACGTTCTGAACTCACTTTAATTAACTGATTCTATTTCACAAAATGCAACTGTACAAAAACAAAAAAAATAACATGCTTTTATTTTATTCTCAGTTTGCAATACCACCATGTTTGCCAGTCCACAGCTCCCGTAGCTCCACTTGGCAGCCCAAATCTCGAAGTGCTGCTTTACCAACATCATTACAGTCCTGGTGATTCTGAAGGGCTTGAACAATGAGGGATTCAGCTCCCATCTCCAGGATTGGCTGACTGTAGTTTTGCATCCGTGAAACTACATTTCTCAGCAGCATGCATGCTTGTTTCTATAATACAAAATAGAAGAAAAAAAAGTCAGTAACAGAATACGGTGGGCATACTGCTTTTTTGAGACCAACATTACCTGAACATTGACAACATCAGGGTGCATCTTCATAGCTTGCACAGCAGCCATAGTCCCACCATCTTCCATGATAACGTTACAGTTGTTAGGTTTTCGCAGAGCAAGCACAGAGAGACATGCACATCCTTGCTCACACACCTGAAATGAATAGTTTAAATGCAATCAAAATGTAAAGTTAAAGACATTTGGTTAACCATTGTGATGCAGTTTTACTCACAGCAGCGTTGCCCATGTGTCTATTCATAGCAATGACAATAAGTTGTACTCCACCGGCATTAACAACTGCATCTTTCACATCATCATTTCCTGCAATTGCACGTATGGCACTTAAGACCTGTCGGACCAATTCCTAACACATTGTGGAATTAAAAGATATGAACATAAAATATATGTTAGGATACTATATTAGGGCATATTGATTATAATATTGAAAGCAGTTTCTTGATAATACCTGTGATTCATAACTGTCTGCAAGCAATGTCATGATGAGTTTCAACCCTCCCAGGTCACAAATATCTTGACAAAACTCATTTCTAACAGCCAGACGAGACAAAGTTGCACAAAGTTCACTCAGTACAGAGGTATTACTAAGGTGTGCTGAAAAAAACAATAACAAACCAATGTACTTGTATACTGGAAAACATACAAAATTATTCCATTTTAAGGATGTTGGGCTTTACCTTTGGCAGCATCTATCAGCACCTTGAGCCCATTATGCTCCAGGACAATCATCTTGGCATGTTCATGAGCATGTCCAAAGGTAACTCTGACATCATCATCAAAGGTCATGACCCTTAGGGCTGCAGATGCCTCTTTGACCAGTTCAGCACATTCACTGTGTTGTGTTATTGCTCTGATGATCAAAGCCAGAACACCGCCTTTGATCAGGTCCTGTCTGTTCTGCTCATGTTTCAAACAGCAATGGCGCACTGCACAAATAGCTGCACAAAGGACAGTTGGACTGTCTTGGTATTTTTTGAGGATGCCCAAGAGAAACTGCTGTCCATCTGCATCCAGTAAATCTGGTTGTCCATCACTTAAAGCAGCGAGTGCTAACAGGCCAGCCAATGCTGCGTCATGTTCCTCTAAACTATTTTTACAAAATGAAAGAATTACAGAATATGCCCCTTTCTGGGAAGCCAGATACCTCTGAGCAAACCCAAATGAACACTGCTCAGTGAACTGCTTGATGTCTGATAATGTCTCCAAGTCATTTCCAATACGGATGGACTCTAATGCCTGCAGATAAGAGAGAGTACAGAGGTTCAGTGTGCACTTTATGATCCTAAATCTCAAAACATGTAAACATTACTGACCAGTAACACTTGATGGTTTTCTTGTTGGTCACCACATGTTCCTGCTGCTGGTACAGCCTTAACTATACAGCTAAGATCCACACCTGCAAAAGTGTTTGTATGACTTTATGAACAATAACCCACCAGCATCTGACCAGAACTGAAGAAGCAGCTTGGATGAGCTGCGAAACGTATTCGACCAAATAAACTCTGTCCAGTTGACAAATTAAATTTCTCCTTTTGCTAATAACCCATAAGACTACAGTAAATAACTTCACGTAATGATGTAGCATTTTCTTTATCTTACACGTTGGTGTTATGCTAAGGCTATAACAGTATTATAACACTATAGTTTGAGTCCACCATGTGCATAAAATAAAGTATGACTGATTATTACCTTGAGACTCAAACTGTTCCACAGCTTCACTGAGAGCCTCATCAGGACCCATCTCAAACTCCTCCATGTTTTCCCTCACAGCAGCATCGAAGGTTTCTTGTGTGATTCTTTTCCGCGACATGTTTACAGCCTACAACAACACGGGCGACACACTCAGCAGTCACCTTCTCGTAATATAGACTGGGTTATCCTATAGTAATGCCTGAATTAAGAGTAAGTAACACAAAGGAGAGATGCTTAGCTGTAGCCACCGCCCTGTGTTTGCTTCTCTATATTACAATGAACTGGCCGCCTTTCTACGCAATCTACGTTACTAGTTCGCAACACAAGTATCAACGACGCGTTTACGAGAAATGAACCAGCGTAATAAAATTGTGAATAGCAAGCCACGCATATTGGTTCTACATAAAAAAGCGCCCGACCAGAAACAAACACCAAAGTCCCAAAGTGGAGCTGCAATGCAAAATAAAAACTGATTTAATAGGATTCGAACAAAGCTAGGATTATTCAACAATGAATTTATGATTATACAAGGCATATAATTATTATGTTCACTTTCCCATTTCTTCCTAAAATAATAATGTTACTATTACTACTAAATAATAATAATAATAATAATAATAATAATAATAATAATAATAATAATAATAATAATAATAATAATAATAATAATCATAATCATAATCATAATCATAATCAGAAGAATAATCAGAAGAATAATCAGAAGAATAATCAGAAGAAGAAGAAGAAGAAATGTAAAAAGTCAGTATTTATGTAAAAGTCACAATAGAAACTTGTTACGTCTGGCATATCTGTTGAGGTACTTTGAAAAGCATGATATGCATTATCACTGTCCAGGCCCATCCGTCACTGCTGATATGAGCCATTCCCATTTTTTTAAAATTTGTCTGTCAAGCCCTCTGCTGTAGCTCTGTAAACTGCAGGGGGAATGGAGAGGCTATATTGCAGGTGAACGTATGTTCATTGTAAACTTACATACAACAGTCTTATTCATGTGGAAAAAAAAAACTGATCAATGTAATTGCACAGGTATATTTTTCTGTTGTTCCACTGTTCCTCTGACAATTTGGCAAAAAATTGTTTAAAGTTCTTGTTTAAATTTGATAAGACATGAGGAGGTTTTTGATCAATGTCATTTTTTCCCCTCACATTTTCACAAATACTGTAACAAATTTCTTGCATGTTGGGGTGACACCACTACACCACATTCACGCCTGTAGTTTTGATGATATGAAGACTGCAAGACCATTTGTAAAAGGCTAATATGCTGATTTTGTGGTGTGGTTGGATAAATCCATCTCTGAATGGTCTTGTTCATTTATTAATTTTTCAACGGGCAGTGGTCTTGTATAATGTTGATGAAAAATTCATATGGTGAACCTACTTATTGATTATTTATCAACTTTTTATCCAGTCACACAGCCTTCATTCATCTTTACTTCGCTCATTTAGTTTAAGGGTCTCAGGAGCTCAGCAGCTAGCAGTAGCTCTCCACCCCCTTCAAAGTAGCTCGCCAAGGGCTTTATGAATTCTGTGTATTGTGCTGAATAAGTAAATTTTGATTAAACATCATTGTAAATGTATAATTTTGATGCCTAACTATGCACTAATAAATGGTTTATGTTTTATCAACATCTAACTGTTCCCCATCTAAGGCTTGCTGTAGCTCTTATATATACTCAATTTCTTTGCGATTGCTAAAATTAGTAGCTCTCTGGCATTTTTGTTTTGTAAAAGTAGCTCACAGGAGGAAAAAGGTTGGAGAACTCTGATTTAGTTATTTTTATTGCTCATAAATTCACAGAAAAAAATATGTAAGTGGGGTCACCTCTCCAACAAGCTTTAACTTGTCTTGGTGGCGCCACCTGCTCGGACAGAGATAAGTTTAATGCCATACCTCCTTATCAAAGCCTAGTGAGATCTCAGAAGTACTTGGATGGGAGACCGCAAGGAATACCAGTTTGGTGCCAGTGTCAAAAATGTTGCTTCATATGCCTAGTATGAAAGTGGTATGTGCGCTGTCAGAGGGATGGATGGTGCAGATTGGCAGCCTCACTTCCATCAGTCTACACCAGGGTAGCTGTGGCTACAATAGCAATAGCTTACCACAGAGTGTGGAATGAATGAAAAATGCAGTGTAAACGCTTTGGGTTCTTGAAAGGCGCTATATAAATCTAATACATTAATATTATTATTACTGTGGAACATACTGTATAAGCCATAACATTTCCACAAGCAGATGGGTGGACCCTCCAAAAGAAAAGTTACAGCCTAGTGTACCTAGCTTATACAGGAAATTCTTTTTAACACCAGAAAGTATACTGTTGATGAAACAAAGCATAAGTTAACAGCTGATCTCTTCTGTTACAGGATAATACTGCTTTCCTCTTCTCTGATACCTTGACCCTTCATAATGCTTCACCGCTTCTGCCACAGACTCAGTGACCTCAACTGAAATATATTATGAATTACATAATCAGACTGAAAGCAAATATTTTGCAATACTTCTCTGACTGAAGATGGATATAGTGTCATTTTGGTTCTGACTCTGTTTACAGATGCATGATTACTTATGGCACAGTGATAATAGGGCATACTAAGTGTTTGTGTTTTAATGTGTTTTTCTTGGAATACCATGTATTGCTCATTTTGTTTTTATAAGTTTTGGCTTATTCAGTTTATTAAACTTATGGTGGTTCTTTATCCTATGGGGTTTAGTCTTAGACCTTTTAGACTTTATTTTTGTATAGTTGGAAAGCTAAATCATGTGTAAGAATATGTAAAAGAGTTTACATTGTGTTCATGAATCATTTGTTGTTGGTTTAGTGCTTACTTGGTTTTGTCCTCTGGTTAAGGTTTGGTTCTGTTCAGTCCCAGTTTAGCGCACAAGCACCCTTAAAATACAGAATGATGCCATGTCAACATATTTACACCTCTGCCCCCAGACGTTAAGCACCAACTGTCAGAGAACTGGAACTCTTAATGGGACAAATGAACACATGGTGTGGTAATGTGTGGACCAAGTGTTTTATTCTGTTTGCGGATAAGAAAGGATTAGCTCAGTTCACAGAGGTACTTTGAAGGGATGTGATGCTTGTCATTAAAGAGACAGCTGTTGAGCCGATTCTGAAACTTCTAACATAGTAACCCAGCCTGCAGCGAGCACTTATATTACTTATATTACACTTTGTTCATATTAATCCCACTTGTGAGAAATAGTCTAGACCTGTTTTTTGGCTGAATCCATAAAAGTGCCATAATGAAGACAAAAGTTTGACAGGTTTTCTTCTCTTGACCAGTCTTTTTTTATCATAGGCTAGACATTTTGAACTAAAAACATTAAGCTCGTGCAGACCAGTGATTTAAGGCGTCTAACCTGGCACAAGTGATGCTCAGCTGAATTGGTGATGCTGTATTTGGTCCTCATGACCAAAGTATTGTGCCCTACAGGAAAGGGCAATGAGCAAACAGCCACAAAAGTCCCTACTGGGCCCTGGCGTGGTCCCCCAGTCTTGGCCCTTGTGGTCAGTGGGCTCCATAATGTGATCCGGTCGCCCTGGTATGCCGAGGTGCGCATGCCCACTAAGAGGACGCAGCGGCTCCATGTGTGTTAAGGCGCATTATTTGGCAACAGACGCGGCAGTGGGGAGGGCCGAAAAAAAGAGGATATCCCCTGGATTTCAAAAACACCGATTTATCGAGGTTAACAGCAGATTACACATTCTTTGGTTTACCATCGGTAAAGAAGAGGTGACAGAGCGACCAAGTAAGTTGAATGAAAGGAACCTGAAGTTTTTAGTGAGTGGATCGAGGGTAGCCTTTTATTCGGACGCGTCGAGAGGAGCCAGGTCTTCCTCCACCTATCTGTGACGATAAAGAAGCTGATGGGCTGTTGAAAAGTAACACTACTCTGCAGAGCCAAAGGTTGAGCATTGGGAAGGGGAGGGGGGCTTGTTCTATCAAAATGTTATGTTTTTTGTACGTCCAGTGCCACCTTCTTACTTTGATGTCTGGACTAGTGAGGAGCAGTCGTTAAAAGGTAAGGATTAGGACGTGCCATAGCCAGCGGCTCGACGGCGGCGAGCTCAGTTCGTGGCCCGAAATTAATGAGTTCCGAAGCAAAGGTTTTAACTCTGGAGGGGAAAAGCATGTCAACAGATAAGTGGATGTCTCTCTGTGGCACTTTTATGGATGTATGGTGAAAGTTTGTAGTCGATAGCCTATCCTTTTCGAGACGGAAACCGTCCCGCATCGCAGGGCAGCCAGGTCACAGATTCGGGCTCGGTTCTAATCGTGTGGGTCATTCTCTAACAGCAGTTTTGGGCCACTTTTGACATAGACTCTAAGTCTTAATGGAGCATTTATTAGCGAGACGTAACGAGGACATGCTCAAGCTAGATTGGTATTTTTGTTTTTACGATAAAGCTAATGTTAGCTCGCTAACTAATGACATGCTGAGCTCTTTTGAGTTTTGGCCAATAATGAAAAAGCCGGCTGGCCGCACATGTGTTAACTGGCACAGTTTAAAGGCTGGCTGAGTTTGGATGTTGAATGGGTAGTGTTGGTAATGGTGGACGCCGCTGTCCGCCTCAATCCCCGCGGCACCAGTGTTGGTGCTATCTGGGAGCTAATCTTCCTACTTCGCTCTGTGACAACCATAGTCTTCCTCCTCTTAAAGCTGAACACGCTGACGCGCACGGCGCACACTCCTGGCCCAGACTGGCACCACATACACACTCAGACATTCACCGCTATCCGCTCTGCTCCCCTTTTAGAAGTCTAGTTGAAACAAAAACAATATCCTGAATGAATGAAGTTACAATGATCTTTCATAGATTGCGCTGACATGACCATATTATTCTCGAAAGCCCATAGTTTAAAGCTGAGCTGGAGGACAGGTCAGAATTCTTTGGTGAATTTTTTTTTTTGCTGTTAATATTTCTGTGTCTATGAGCATGAAACAAAACCTTGTACAAAATTTAGCG
The DNA here is from genome assembly GCA_029959045.1 of Taenioides sp. WSHXM2023. Taxonomy (NCBI): domain Eukaryota; kingdom Metazoa; phylum Chordata; class Actinopteri; order Gobiiformes; family Gobiidae; genus Taenioides; species Taenioides sp. WSHXM2023. Next base: position 17,892,216 of record CM057096.1, on the reverse strand, counting down.
TCTTTTTTGTTAACAGAAACAAAATAAAGTGAAAAGCTTCAGAAAGTGGTCCCAACGACGTGGTCGCTGTCAGCTGAAATAACTTTAAGTCATAACATTAATTTGGCAAATTTGTGGTGGTAATCCCAAACAAAAAATGATAAGGTTCAACTTTTGTGGATCATCAATTCATCCATTTTCTTCTGCTTTATCTGGGCCGGATTGCAAGTTTGCATTATGCTTGCAAACAAATAATGACTGAATGAAGATGAAATCTAGAACGTAAACATATTTACAATATCTCAATAAGTATATTTTAAAATATAGGCCTTAAAAATGAAATGGTGCCAGGTGTGTTTATGGTTCATTTTAATTGATAAATGAAATCAAATATGGATCTAGTTGACCTACAATTCTGTTTTACAGTGTTAAAATATAGGCCTATAGCCTATGGGCTAGGTTATTAGGCCCCGGTTATAGGCTACAAATAACAGTTTTATAGTTTGTTAGTAGTGCTAATAATATGGCTGCGCTGTTGACATGTTCTGAAACATGTTTTATGCGTTTATATTTGCAAGAGCAATGTTGTTAAACATGGTTATAAAACAGAGCTTGCAGCTGATGTGACGCATACAGAGTTTATATATTGTAATTTCCCTCTAGAAATCTTCTTCTTCTATTGAGTTTATGAATCCGGAGTGGTTGCATGAACGTTCACTGTTCTGTAAGGGCCATTTACTGGCCACTTTTAAGCTGCTGCACATGACTTTGAGGTCATAGGTCAAGCCTATGCAACTTTTTCAAATTCAAACATAGCATTTTGTTATTGCCCCATGACACTGACAGCCGATGTCCATTTTAACTTCTTGGGTTCTTTTTTTAAAAGACAATACAGTAATGTGTATTTACCTTGTTGACATGTTTGGGCTGCTAGCTGCGAGCCATCTTCAGAACTATCACCGGTGTTGGTGATGACGCGTCGTATATCAGCAGTTGTTACTTCCTGTAGGCGTGGTCAGCTGGATTGACCTGGCAGGCTGCTCAGACTGACCACGCCTCCCGTCGCCCGGTGCTCTCTGGAGGAGGGTGTCCCGTGTGTGAAAGGAGGAATGCTTCGTCATCACGGCTAATACATATCAGACCACTGTAAAAGAAATAACCACATTATGGATTGGGACGGGGCACGGGTCATTGGATCGGAAAACAAGTTCAAATATGGATCAGGGAGGCCATTGAAATCAGGAAACGAGGTACGGACAGCTCCATTCATGCCAAAAACAAATATGGTTGTTTACACATAAAAAAGGGAAAAAACCCACAACATATGACTAAGAAACAGCGCAGATTTTTACAGAATCAACAACTGAAGCCCCAAACTATTATTTATCTCAGGTGTAGTTATAGATTTTGTTCTGAATGTTACGAGATTTTTGGAGAGGAGATGTCTTCAGTATTTGAGAGACACGTGCTACAAATTGGCAGCTGTGGTTGGATCGTCTGTTTTTTGTAAATAAGAATGCATCAGCTTTGCACCTGTTTGCAAGTACTATATTTGATTATATACCTTGTATCTTGGGACACAGAACACAGACACAGGTCTTGTTTATGAAACAAGACACAGGTCTTGTTTATGAAATTTTAAATCACAATCTTACATATGGTCCCTTTTAAAACATATATTAAACACAAACATTAGATAGATATTAACTGTCAACTTGTACAATGTCTAAACTTAGACTTAGACAAACTTTATTGATCCACAAGGGAAATTAAACCCCCATAACAAATCTGTAATGGGTAAAGTTGTCTGTAAAGTCTGTAATGGGTAAAGTTAAGTTAAAGTTGGGATTGATTGTTTTTAATGTAAATCATGTTAAATTTTGTAACGTTATCTTGAAAAAAAGCATTCAGGACATCACAGACTTTTGGTCCTGCTTACTATTGGTCCTGCTTACTATTAAGAACCAATGGATAGAGGTTAGACACGTGAGGGGCTGGTTGAGCCTGCAGGGGGTGTGTGCGTGTGTGTGTGTGGGTGTGTGTGCGTGTGCGTGTGCGTGTCTGTCTGTCTGTGTGTGTGTGTGTGTGTGTGTGTGTGTGTGTGTGTGCATGCGTGCGTGTGCGTGCGTGCGTGCGCGCGTGCGCGCGTGCGCGCGTGTGTGTGTGCGCTCCGATCACCACAGGCACCACTGATGCCTTCACCTTCAGCCCGTACTTTGCACAGATGTTTCTGTACACTATGCCCGCCACTTGGTTGTGTCGCTCCATGTATGTTTTCCCTGCCAGCATCTTACACCCTGCAGTTATGTGCTGGACTGTCTCAGGAGCCTCTTTGCACAACCTACACCTTGGGTCTTGTCTGGTGTGGTAGATCTGGGCCTCTATTGCTCGGGTGCTCAAGGCCTGCTCCTGTGCAGCCAGGATGAGGGCCTCTGTGCTGTCCTTCAGACCAGCCCTCTCCAGCCACTGGAAGGATTTCTTGATATCAGCCACTTCAGTTATGTTTCGGTGGTATGCCCCATGTAGGGGCTTGTCCTGCCATGATGGTCCCTCCAGCACCTCTTCCTCTGAGCTCCACTGTCTGAGGCATTCCCTGAGCACATCATCTGTTGGGGCCTTGTCCTTGATGTACTTATGGATTTTGGATGTTTCATCCTGGACAGTGGTTCCCACACTCACTAGTCCTTGGCCTCCTTCTTTCCGGCTCGCATACAGTCTCAGACTGTGGACTTAATAATGTTTTAGTTTAAAAACAATTTAAGCACCCCTTGCAACTGGTCACGCATGTAGTAGTTTTGGCGTAGCAGCTTTAGCAGCTTGTAACTTTGTGATTCCTCCGTCTACTGTGACAAAATAAAAACTGACGTGGGGCTTACAATTTTCTTTTTCCATCTGTCCATCCCTCATCTGTCCATAATTTCATAATTTAAAATATCTTGGTTTTTAGCAAAGCATGCAGCTTTGAGTAAGCTTTTGAGTGACCGCGGGTACTACAGTGTGCAGCATAAACAAGTACACCCCCTTTGAAAAGTAACATTTTATACAATATGTCAATGAACACAAAAAACATTTGCAAAATGTGCTCAGACCAAGTTTAATACAGCATCTGTTGAACTTAGGACAAAAAACTAAGGTTAATAATTTAACTTAGATAACATAATTTTCAGTTTTAGTCAAATTAGGGTGGTGCAAAAATGAGTATGGCCCACTGAAAGTCTCAGAGCAAAGCTACATTTTAGGCTCCAAATGTGTAATCGAACAGTCAACCACAGGTCAGCCTAATTACTCATCTACAAAAGAATGTTAAAGCAAACCCCTTCCCATGTCCTGCTGTCAGCAATGGCACCACAAAGAAATGACACAAGGCCTGAGAAGGAAATTTATTTCTTTACACCAGAAAGATGAAGGCTACAAAGAAGATCAGCAACGCCTTACTTATTAGTATGAATACAAGCAAAAGTGGTTCAAAAATTTAAGAAAGATGGAACTGCAACCATCTCACAGAGACATTCAGGTTGGCCACGGAAGTTAATAAGTATCTTCTGATGAGAAGGGTTGAAGAAAATCGGCATGCAAGTTCCCTGCAATTATCTAAGGAAGTAGAAAGCCAAACTGGGGTGACTGTTTCCCGTGACACAATATGCCGTACAGTGAGGAGGAATGGCATACATGGGTGTCGTCCTCGAAAGAAGCCTCTCCTAAAGCCCAGTCACAAAAAGCCCATCTAGAGTTTGCCAAGATGAAGGCTACTGGGACTCTATACTCTGGAGTGATGAGACCAAGATCAATCTTTTTGGAACTGATGGCTTTAAACTGTATGGCGTGGCAAAGGTGAGGAATACAAAGAAAAATGCATGGTGCCTACAGTGAAACATGGAGGGGGTAGTGTCCTTATGTGGGGTTGCATGAGTGCTGCTGCTGTTGGGGAGCTGCATTTCATTGATGGCATCATGAATTCAGAAATGTAGTGCTCTATACTGAAAACGAGATGCTTCCATCATTTCGTGCCATTGGTCGCACTTTTCCAACATGACAATGACCCTAAGCATACATCTAAGGCCACTGCTCACAGGGTGAGAGTGATTCCGTGGCCAAGTATGTTACCTGATCTTAACCCAATTGAACATCTTTGGGGAATTCTGAAGAGGCAAGTTGAACATTTGAACAAAAAGATTGATGTTGCCAAATGTTGCCAACTTTCCATTCATTCCATGCCTAGAAGACTTGAAGCGGTCATTAAAAATAATGGAGGTCATACAAAGTACTAGATGTAGTGGTGGTGTTGTGGGGTGTACTCATTTTTGCACCACCCTAATTTGACTAAAACTGAAAATCATGTAATCTAAGTTGTATTATTTATTAACGTTAGTTTTTTGTCCTAAGTTCAGCAGATGCTGTATTAAACTTTTGCAAATATTTTTTGTGTTCATTGACATATTGTATAAAATGTTACTTTTCAAAGGGGGTGTACGCATTTATGCTGACCACTGTATACTGGTGACCCCTGATTTAGATGATATGTTTTCCAAGTTGCCTTAGTCTCTGTGTGCCCATGTGTCATTCTCAGTTTGTCCCCAGTGCATCAGATTTGTATTTTTGCACTGACTAGTTACAATGGAAATCGAATAGCACTTATTGGCTAAAAATATGGCTGCATGTTTACACAATCATTCAACAAATTATTTTATGTCACAAATAAATACATTTTGTTATTATGTTTACAAACCTGAGAAGTTAATTTGTGAACTTTACTATAACTTAATATACATTTGTGGGACCTATTTGCCTGACCAGCCAGTCCCTTCTACATTCTTCTACGCCTGCTCGATCCAAATTGGAAATTTGCTCTTGTAACCACTAGCATCGCAAGCTTTATTTGACTGGGGCCGAATGCTATGGGTGACGTCACACTCGCTAAGTCCACTTCTTTATGCAGTCCATGGTCTAAACGTGGCTGCAAGTGCTGGAGTTTAGGTGAGGATTCATATCAGAGAGAGACCTTTGAGGATTAAACCAACTGGATTTGAGCGTTGAAACTGGCAGACTCTTGTGTGGGTCATTTTGCAACTTGGCCATCCTGTCCAAGTTGTGGCTAAACCTCCTTGTCAAAGCCTGATCTTGTCAGATCTCAGAAGCTAAGCAGGGCCAGGCCTGCTTAGAAGGGGCCAGGCCTGGTTAGTACATCACTAGTAGGATGAGAGACTGCTGGGGATTCCAGGTGCCACTGTGGGGACTTAGGCAAGGTACCCACATCACCCATCATGAATATGCACTGTTCCCCCTTTTCTTGAATAAATAAATACAATTAATAAATAAAAGAAAGTACACATGGCACACAGTAACTGCATGAGATTTAAAGAATAGTGATTTTCATGCTCATTTTTAGATAGTAGATGGTCAAACCATGTAGTCTTGATTCTGATAAATCTATGATTTTTTTTTTTTTTTTTTTTTTTTTGTATGAATACTTGCTCAAATGAGTATTTATTTCCCATACTAGTTTTAGTATCTGATTTCAATACTTTTGACAGCCCTAATAGTAGGGCTGTAAGCCTTTAGTTGTTTAGTTGATTCATCAGATGATGGTGTCTTAGTCGATCAAAATTTGTATTACTCAACTAATCATTTTATTTTGATTATGGGTATTTAAGTGAGACAGCAACAGAAAGGAGAAATAGGTGAGTGAGAGCTGAAGATTTAAACTAATGAGTTACAAGTTTAATCTACATTATTTTCTCGTACTTTTTTTTTTGCATAAATAGTTGTTTTTGCATAAGTTCTCGTGCAGGTGTACATAGTCTTGTGAGTGCAGTTTGGGTCAGATACATGGAGACATACGTAATAGTTTTGAGAGGTTTGCCATGCCTCCTTTTTAGTTTACTAATCAATTGGCAGGAAATGTTTTTAATCGACCAAGAATTTCTTTATTCGGCTACAAGCCAACCTGATTGCAATACTGTAGGGATTCACCTATCCTATTAGTATTCGTTCCGATACTGAAAAATCTTCAAGATTGGATATGTGCTACCAAATATTGGTTCAGCTGATATCCTGGTTGGACAAAAATGTATGTAATAAGACAATTCACTGGCCGTAGTTGGCCCAGAAAGGTTTGAATAATTATTTATCCAAAGTTCTGTAGAGAAATAAATAACAGCTACGTAATGTGTTTGAATCAGTTTGGTCATATTTCATTTTTGTTTCCAGGAAATAAAGTCTCTGCACTGGTTTCAGCTGATATCAGATATCGCAGATCCTTAAAGCTATGGTATGGAAATCGGTATCAGAACTGAAAAAGTGGGATCGTGCATCCCTACAATATTCTTCTACTACATTCACAATGTCTATGTGATGTCATGGTCCTGGAGTGAGCACTCATGTGTGGGTCCGAACGTGTGGGTAAAGTGCCATGGAGATGAAATATGAACCCTGCCTGCCATTCACATTCCCATTACAAAGATAGGGTCAGTGTCTGTGTAAGGTTCAGGAGGTGTGGGATCCAGTTCTGTGTCAAGCTTAATACCCTCTATAGCTCTATTTAACAACCTTATTATGGGACACATATGCTCCTAATTTAGGTTGCTAAACTGTGACATGCAACCAGATTGTCCTCAAACAGTCTCAGTATCCTGATACTGTTTGGTATAATGGACATACTAGTATACAGGAAGAGTGCACTGTAATGGCGGCCCATATGTAGTCCAGTGCCTTCTTCAGCACCTAAAGGGTTAAAACTAGCTTCAGCTACGCTCTCGGTCTCAGTCATACTCACACACACACACACACACACACACACACACACACACACACACACACACACACACACACACACACACACACACACACACACACACACACACACACACACACACCAACCGGTTTGAACCAGTTCTCAAGCAAAGTGCTTTGTGTGTCCCACTGAATCCCAGGAAGGGTCATGTCATGTGTCTTTGTGATGTCAGAAATTTTTAAAGTTAAAAAGTGAGCTTTCGTTATAAAATAACTGGCATCATCATGGGTCATATTCTGTAGGTACCTTTGTTTATACTTTATATCAAAGAACAGGAAGTACAATTGTGTCAGAGACAAGTAGTCACCTTTTACTAGGTTAGTAGTTGGCCTTTTTTAACCACTAACTTAAGTTTTCTATAGAACTCCACTGCTCATTGCAGTCACAGGAAGTGTTTGAGGTGATCTGTTCTTCTTTCGTGTGTGCCTGAAAAGCAAAGGAGTTTAGCACAGGCCAGCACCGACTGCTCTGAAATCAGCCACATAAAATTAAATGTTAAATTTTGCACTGTTATTATTAGTTTGTTTCATCTCATTTATAAAAGATTTCCCCCAATGGCCAATGGGTTAAATATCACTTCTGAATCTTTTTTAGTTTAGGGGGGAGAAAAATCAAAATGTGCTTTTATTAAATCATCTTCTGTCTTTCTGTGCAGGGGATGTCTGAGGAGGCTGTCCGTCAAACTCGAAGCCAGAAGAGGGCGCTTGAGAGAGGAGTCACCTCTACAGAGATCTCAAACACTGACAATGAACACAAAAAGCCAAAACTGGACTTACTGGAGCCCACATCACAGACACAAACAAAACCTAACAACTCTGAATCCCAGGACAATATTTCTGACAATGCACACAAGGAAGAGCAGCGTCGAGACATCATTGCAGAGACATCATTGTCTTTAGTTTTACCTTTAGATGATCAACCAGCAAAGAATGACCAGTCGCAGCTGTCACCAAGACCAAAAGAGGAGGCCAGCTCGGACAATCGGACTGAATGCATGGACAGCCCAAATAAGACGAGGAGAGAAAACACCACAGATACAAGGACTCGAGTGCGACAAAAGGAACCAAAGGCAACTGGTGGGATGTTTGTTGCAGGCGAGGTGGAGGCCACCATTAAAGTTGAAGTTCAGGCTGCTGACCAGCCTGTGGATATGACCACATGTAAAGGGTAAGAAACAGGTGTTTGCTTTCACTACTAACTATGAGAGGAAGTTCAGGGCAAAATTACAAGTGGCCCATTAACTTAATTATTAAATGACTGAGGACTCTAGTGTGAAAAAGGCACAATACACACAGGGCAATCATTCATAATATCTGATTTGCCTCTGGCCTTCTAGGTTTACTCACACAGTTGGCTGTATGTAAGTAATGTAAGTAATATTTGTGATTTGGATTCAGCCAAGTCGCCACCAGAACCCCAAAACTCACACACAAGGTGCATGTTCCAAACCGGTTTCAGCTGGTTGTTGCCATGGTTGCTATATTTTAGAGAGCAGAGGATAAAGTTCGTAGCCACATGATGATGTCTCTGAGGTTAAGTGACTTCTCTGGAAGAGAAGTGATTAATCCACAGGAAGTGACTTGAGAAGAGACACCCAGAAACTGCACACCCAAGCCTCCCCTAAATTAAATAATAAAAAATAAATAAATGGTACACTTATTTTAAAGAATAATTTTCATTATGTAAGTAACACAAATGAGACAGACTTTTAATCAGTGACAATTAGCCCAAACATATTCATATTATTTATTCATGCAAAGTCAAAACCCTGCTTCAAGCCACATGCTTTAATGACAGTGGATTGGCTGTTAAAGTCTCAATAAAAAGCCCCAAGCTGATTATTGATGATTTGAATTGATTGGATCTCGATTTGATAAAAATTTGATTTATGTGATTTAGCTATAGCTTCTCTGTATGTTTCCTTTTTTTACTTACTCTTAAACAATGTAGATGGCTTCTTTGTTATAAATTCAGATTTAGTTGAATCACATTTAGTTGATTCAGTCACAGATATTTATCGGTTTCATGCTATGGCAGCGGCTCTCTGTCGTCATAGAAATTGAGAAAGCCTATTCAAAATATTATATCTTTTGAATGGAGAGTCCTCCTGAAATTCTTAAAATCAGGAAAGAATCATTTGCCTGAATAAATGCACAATTAATTGTACAGGTATTATTCCAGAAATAGTGACACCAAAAAGGTGTAGGCTGAAGCATGTGCTTATTGCGCCTCCCCTTTTATACCTTGCTGTCATTGTATTGTTAAACTGTTCATGATTCATAAAAAAGGAAAAGTCAAAAACAATAACAAATTCAGTATATTTATACACAAGATTTCATCAAAGTTCTCAATTTTCCATCTCTGATTTTGACAGACGTGCACTGTCTGTGTATAAGTATGTGTCTAGGTGGAGATGATAGTGATTGTTTAGTGGCCTATCTTAAATGAAGGTCTTGTATAAAGGGTAAGAATATTTACACAGTTGTTTTTCTATGTAGAGGTGCTCTGATCCGATATCCAGTACAAATGAGTCCATTCTTAACACAAACGTGTGTTTACATTATTAAAATTTATTGATAGTCTGGGGAAGGCAAAATGGTTTTATAATAATATACAATCTGTAATTTATATGTAGTGTCAAAAGAGAGAAACGGCCTCCGTCTCCTGAAGATGATGATGTCATCATTCTATCAGATAACGACTCGCCGAGCCCCCCAATGAACGGCCTGAATCACCTTAAGGAGCTGGACACAGAGCTATTAATGGTATGTAGCTTTCAATCATTTGTACCTTTAGTCTGGTGTTACTGATGTTGTGGTTTTTTGAGTATAGAAGAGCAGTGCTGAGGAAAGGGGGCGCATCATTAAGCAGCTGAAAGAAGAGCTGAGACTGGAAGAGGCCAAACTGGTTCTTCTAAAGAAACTTCGACAGAGCCAAATACAGAAGGATACTATTCACAAGGCAATTTTACACATTAACTGCATAATTTTCACATTATTTATTTGTTTTCATTTTATTCATTTTATTTAACTTTAATTTTTTAGGCCTCAGGTTTGACTGGATGCTCAGCTCCTCCTCCTCTTATTCGAGGAACTACAGTAAGCAGCAAAGGCTCACAGCAGGTAAGTGTGGAAAGCCCTATTACCTGGTACTATTGCACTTCCTTAACGTGTTGCATATCTTTTGCAGATTTTGACAGGTCGTAACTCAGGCACAGTCATTCCACCGCCACTAGTGCGAGGTGGGCAGCATATATCAAAACACAGCGTCCAGGGTACCATGCCACCTCTTGTCAGAGGAGCACAGGTGAATTGAGCACCTTTTTATTCATCTACTACTATTATTATTATTATTATTATTATTATTATTATTATTATTATTATTATTATTATTATCTCTAATATATAGGCCCTGTTTCATGGAGCAGGACAGGCGCAGCTCAGTTTGTTCAAAACATGATGTAAATTGTATATTATGTTATTATTTGTTTTTAGTTTGTGCATTTTAATGAAAATACATGATATAATTCATTCTGCAAACATGTTAAATTATATCCATGAGCAAATTTCTATCTGTTGTCCTGCATTCACTCTCAGAAACACATCAGTGTACCTGCGAAAATGAAGGCAAAGTAGGTGAAATGTCTTGTTCAGGGACCCAACAACAGAAGACACTAGTCTGAGCAAGGCAGGGCTGCCCACAACGAGCAACTACTGCTATACTATAGCACCATCCAAGTACCAGGCCCAATTCTACTCAGAATTTTATTCTATCCATAAACGATGAACTCACCCCTGACAATAACTTCTCCATAGTCACAGTCAACATAACTTCTGTTGCCATGGTGAATCCTCTTTTAAATTCTGGGTTCCACCTGCTTTGTGAAATGGGGCTGTCATAATATAGTATTTTACTACATAAACAGCTAAACATTATTGCAACTAGCCTAGGACTGATGTGTGTCTGTTTTCTGTCCTGTTGTGGTCTCTCTGTTGTGTCTTGTCCTTGACTCTGTAATGTCCCTTTGTGATGTCCCTGTCGCTAGCCCATTTCTGTGTCTCCACAGCAGATTCAGGCTCTCCGACAGCAGCAGCAACAGCAGATGGCAGTTGGAAATTCAGGCTCAGGACCCCCTCCTCTGCTTCTCGGACCCAGGACCTCAGTATCGGCTTCCCAGGGTCAGAGAGGTTTGGTCCAATCAGGCCTCATCAGAGTGGGCAATAATACCAGTGTATTAGTAAGTTTTCTTTTTAAAAAGTATTTTAATCCTTGGTGTGACTTGTGCTCCAATACAATTGCCAATTTTATTACACTGTATTGAATGTTTGACAACAGGGCATTAAACTTTTCTATCTCGATGAAGACAAGCAAGTGACACCATAGGGTTAACTTGGGAGTCAGATCTGTGGAGAAGTGACCCCACTCATTGCATGTTTTTCAAGATAGATATGTTTAATGCCTTATTGTGGAACCTTTCAGGCAAAGCAGTAACATTTCCCCCGACACAAGCAGGTGGTGGACCCACAGAAAAGTTATATAGTGAAGTGAAGTTTCCTTGTGAAAGAAATCCAAAAATGGACACAGTTTAATTTAACACATCCTTTGTATTTCAAAGGGTTCATCAACTATGAAAAGTTCCACTTCAGGAAGCGGATTGTCAGTGATCAGTGTAAATGACTCTCCTGCCAGTCGCCAAGCAGCAGCGAAACTTGCCCTGAGGAAACAACTAGAGAAGACACTCTTGGAGATTCCCCCTCCAAAGCCTCCTGCCCCAGAGTTTAACTTTCTGCCTTCAGCGGCCAATAATGAATTTATCTATCTAGTTGGACTTGAAGAAGTAGTGCAAAATCTACTTGATACTTTCCACAAAGGTAAGCAATTGTGCAGTTCATGTCCATGTAAATGTTCAATTTTAAGTAAAGAAAAGGCATGCATGTATATTTAGTTGCATCCTCAGAAAGTTATTTATTTATAATTGTCCATCTTTACAAACAGGAAAACTGGGCTTTACATCAAGCAGGCCTATTGTTCGAGAGCCCTTTGTTTGCACCCAGTGCAAGACTGACTTCACCTGCCGTTGGAGGCAAGACAAAGCTAAAGGTGGAGTGGTCTTCTGTGAAGACTGTATGTCATCGAATCAGAAAAAAGCTTTAAAAGCTGAGCATACTAATAGGCTGAAAGCAGCTTTTGTCAAAGCACTGCAGCAGGAGCAGGAAATAGACCAGTGTATTATTCAGGCTTCTTCAACAGTATCCCACAGTAGTTCATCAGCATCACTGAAGGCAGAGCATCTGGTCTCTCAGCAGTTAAAACAAGCTCAGGCCAGAGTGTCATCCTTACAGCATCATACGTCAAGTCGAGGAGTCAACCTGGTTCATCATCACTCCATCAAGCAGGTGAAGAAAAAATTACATGTTTAGTATGTGCAAAGTTAACATTATTAAGCATGTTCCCACCTTTGTGCAGAGCTCACATGGGCAGCTGTCCCATGGCAGCGCATCGTCAGTCAATGTTCGAGGCGTTCCCCACTCCTTCTCGTCCTCCTCTCAACTCCAGAGTGCAGTGGCGGCCGCCGCTTTGGTCAGCCGGCCAGGTAAGCACTCCCAGGTTTCTCGTCAGTCTGTCCAGAGTTCAAAGGTGAGCAGCAGTGGAGTCAGCGGCGGCAAGAATTTCAGCGCTTGTAATGCATCATCCACTGCATGGAAGAAGCAAAGCAACAGCCAACCAGGTAGACCTTACCAATGCTGTACCTAGCTATTTCTAGTCCAAAAGCAGTCCTTATTAATCAAGTGGTGCTCCAAAACAGTATATTAGGACTTTTCTAGCTTCTAAGGAGACATATTTTTGAGCTTTTATCCATGTTATAACATTGTACCTTCACTGAAAGCATTGCTGGAGTTGTGCTTTGCTTAATTCATGCTTCTTTCCTCAATTCTGTGTACCCTCTGGGCACTCAGAAATCACTACTTTCCATTTCCCCCTGATAGTTATCTAACAGGAATTTAAACTAGTCCCCTGTACAGTTTTTAGGTCCATCATATTTCACCAGACTTGCTTTGAGCATTTCAAATTGGTGTCACTATACTGCATGTGTCCCTATACTACAACCGTTAAGCATGAACTAAAGCTGAAAGAAGCAAAGGGGCAATAAATTGGTGCAATTGCCTGCTGGGTTGTATTATAGTGTAGACATTGATTGTGGTGAGTGTCCTTGGATCCACTGATTCTCATTTTGCGTTTCTCTTAACGCTAAATTTCTGAAAACATGCAGTTTGTGTGCAGTTGCACTTCTGAGAATGACTGTAACCCAGCTCTTGCATGTTCACAGGGGTAACGATGGCCTACATAAATCCAAGCTTGACAAGTCATAAAACTTCAGCATCTGTGGATGCTCGTCAGAGGGAGTACCTGCTGGACATGATCCCCTCTAGATCATCCATCTCCCAAACAGCCAATACGTGGAAATAATGGAAATGGCACTGTACTGTCATGTAGGGATTTTTTTATCCTCAAGTCTTGGGCAGACTAATGCAGAAACACAATGTTTAAGGTGAAGATTCTTTTAATGTGTTAAGTTGTTATAAGTTATATTATGTTAGCTTCACTTCTTTGGGATACTGCACAGAAACCACTTTTTTGACAGTGGCAACAAATACTTGAAGGGCTTCCCTGGAGAACCTCCAGATTGGGTCTTTAAGTGACCATATTAAAATCTCTGTATACTCTTTTAGAAAAAATTGTGTATACACTTTTTCTACCATGTGATCAAAAATTATCAAGTACTTTGATGCTTGAACTGTTAACAAGCTAGATGTTTAATTCAATATGTTTAATAAATCAAGTAAACCAAGTTGTAAAATGTTCAGCAACACATCCCTGTAGTTGAGGATTTGAATTCAATTTGTCAGTTACACTTGCAGTACATTATTTTGTTTTTCCAGAGTTTGAAAGGATTTGGGGATTTGTGGTTTCCACAAATTAAAAAATATTTTTTTTGGACTTAACAGCATGCATACCCTTACTCTTATGTTAATTTTGCACCTTTGCTGATAACGCATGGTGTTGTTTGTAATTGCTCTCAATGTTGACATTGTAACATTATTTTGAGTGTTGTTTATTATACTGATAATTGATGTAACTCAGAGCATATGCATAAGCAGTCCCCAGTGCACAAATGAAAGTACATTTCTGGCTATGAGGATACTGGAAACCATGTGACCATAACTTGTTTCCTTAATCTCACTGCAGTTAACTGCTTTTCAATCATAGTTGCATTATTCTATTTTATGTTACACTTTATCTGGTTTACTTGTTTTCCTAGCTCCACAATAAATAACAGAATTATATACACTTGAAAGTCACAGATTTTTTTTATGGCACACACAGACACACGGCAAAATATTCGCTCGCCTGCCTTGGCTCGCATATGAATCCAAAGGGTTTAATATGACACAGGTCCACCCTTTGCAGCTACAACAGCTTCAACTCTTCTGGGAACGCTGTCCACAAGGTTTAGGAGTGTGGTTATGGGAATTTTTGACCACTCTGCCAGAAGTGCATTTGTGAGGTCACACACTGATGTTGGACGAGAAGGCCTGGCTCTCAGTCTCTGCTCTAATTCATCCCAAAGGTGTTCTATCGGGTTGAGGTCAGGACTCTGTGCAGGCCAGTCAAGTTCATCCACACCAAACTCTCATCTATGTCTTTATGGACCTCACTTTGTGCACTGCTGCACAGTCATGTTGAAGAGGAAGGGGCCATCTCCAAACTGTTCCACAAAGTTAGGAGCATGGAATTGTCCAAAATCTCTTGGTCTGCTGAAGCATTCAGAGTTCCTTTCACTGGAACTAAGGGGCCAAGCCCAGCTCTTGAAAAACAACCCCACACCATAATCCCCCCTCCACCAAACTTTACACTGGGCACAATGCAGTCAGACAAGTACCGTTCTCCTGGCAACTGCCAAACCCAGACTCGTCCATCAGATTGCCAGATGGAGAAGCGTGATTTGTCACTCCAGAGAACGCGTCTCCATTGCTCTAGAGTCCAGTGGCGGCTTTAAGCTGCTCTAGAGTCCAGTGCTTTATATCACTGCATCTGACACTTTGCATTGCACTTGGTGATATATGGCTTGGATGCAGCTGCTCGGCCATGGAAACCCATTCCATGAAGCCGTCTACGCTCTGTTCTTGCTGTCATTCCCAATCGATTCCACTGACAGTTGACTGCGGAATATTTAGGACTTGTTGCACAGGTGGCACCCTGTCACAGTAACACGCTGGAATTCACTGAGCTCCTGAGAGCGACACATTCTTTCACAAATGTTTGTAGAAACAGTCTGCAGTCCTAGGTGTTTGATTTTATACACCTGTGGCCATGGAAGTGATTGGAACACCTGATTTTGATTATTTGGGTGGGTGAGTGAAAACTTTGGCTCTGTCTGTCTGTCTGTCTGTCTGTCTGTCTGTCTGTCTGTCTGTCTGTTAGTCTATCAATCTGTCAGTTTATCAATCAGTCTATAAGTCTCTCAGTATCAATCTATCAGTCTATCAATCTATCAATTATATATTCATATAAAATGTGCTTTGCAATCGATGTGACAACCTTTGGAAGCCACAATATAAACATAAAACTAATGTCAAAACAAATGTAAACTTTGTGTTTTATTATGTTGTGGTCGGGTATAGTATCACATTGAGGAGCCTCTATACACACACCAAAGATTTTAGATGATTTTAGATGTGATGATGTCATATTTCCAGATGGATTTTTTTTTTTTTACTACTGATTACATTGTACTCTACCATACAACATCTAAATGCTAAATGGACAAACGTTAAACCTGATTATTTATGTTATCTACTAGATTCCAGACATCACCATATTGCAACAAAAATCTACATTTTAACAATTTTAATGATACACACTCGTATAAGTAAGTTTGTATTCAAATTCTTGATGCAGTACCGAGGCGAGGCCCTTGGAGCGCTAGTAGCTCTTTGTGTTTGGTGCAGCGGCAGCAGAGCAGACAGGACCAGAGAACGATGGCGGGGTCCAAGGTGAAGCAGGACATGCCTCCACTGGGAGGCTATGCTCCTATTGACTACAAGAGAAATTTACCCAAACGTGGTCTTTCAGGTACATATACTACAACTTCGTGATATTGCAGATATAGACCAAAACCCACATTAAAACGAGCTAACTGCACGGCACTTGGCACATAGTCAGCTAAGCTAATGCTAATATTAGCATAGCATTATTTATACAGGTTACTATTTTTCAGTACCTTCGCCACAAGTCCTAGTTTTGCTTGTCAACTTATTGTCAAGTGCTGTCGTTATCAAAACTGTCATTGGGAGACAATCATTTGTTGGTTATTGTTGGTTATGTCAGCTAAACTGACATAACCAACAATAACTGAATGCTCTTTAAGCTTTTAGCATTCAGTTTACAATTTTACATTTGGGCTTTAATTATTTTTTGGCTCACACTATACACTGTATGTTACAGGGTATAGCATGTTTGGTATTGGGATTGGCATTATGATGTTTGGCTACTGGAGGCTTTTTAAGTGGAACAGGGAAAGAAGGTATGTGTAGTGTATCACCTAAAATGACATGAAACGCTTTAAAAAATGTTCATGGGTGGCTCTTAGTTGTCTTCTGGGTGTTGTTTTTGCAGACGTTTGCAGATAGAGGAATTGGAAGCACGAATTGCTTTAATGCCTCTTCTACAAGCAGAACATGACCGCAAGTAAAATACCATGCAATATGTCTTAATATAACTTTAAAATACTCCCAGTACAAGGCTGTTTTTAATTACTGTTTGTTTTGACCAGAACTTTACAAAAGCTACGGGAAAACCTTGAGGAGGAAGCTATTCTCATGAAGGATGTTCTAGGTTGGAAGGTACTGCAAATTTTTCTTCACCTTTTCATGCTACCAGTGTATGTTAGAGGAGACCGCATGCAGATGCACACAATATTCATTTACCATGTCTTTGTCAGGTTGGCGAAAGTGTGTTCCACACAGACCGCTGGGTCACCCCTCTGCCAGATGAACTGTTCAACCTGCGACCAAGAGAAGAGCTTTTGCACAAACGTTTTGGCTTCTTGTGGTATGTGTAGTGCCTCAAGGACTCCCTCACACAGTCTGAGTTGAACTCTGCTGTTCATGTTGTAAATGTCAAATATTAAAGTATACATTTTCTGTACCTGAATCTTGTGGCATGTTTTCATTAACTATTAATTAGTTGTATATGCACCCTGGACTTTGAGGTAATTCACAACTGGGCATTGTAAACACGTTCCCATTGTTTTCAATGGGGCAGATTGCTGGTGTTGCAGCATGGATGACAAAGGCTTAACTTCAGAAGGTTTACTCTAGCAAATAAGCAAAACACAATCTGCTGTGAGCATGGGGATCCAACAAGCATCTGCAACTGTACTGTCAGTCTCAAAACATCTAAGTATTTAACAAGGAGCTATATGTTATGCAGCTTTAACGCACAACACTTACTACACCCTGTGAACACTAGCCTCTAGTCCAAGGGGGGCAGTTATTTTTTTCATGGGGTCACATTAGAAACAGAAATATCCAAGCTGAAGAAGCAGCTTGGATGAGCTGCGAAACGTATTCGACCAAACAAACTGTCCAGTTGACAAATTAAACTGTTATGACTAAGCAATGAAAAAGTGAGGTTGCCTTATAAAAAATGTATATTATTCAAAATAAATGCAGCTTTAGTTCATGCATGAGATAAAATTATAAAATGTTTATTTTAGCTTAAACGGGCCATATGTGGCCAATGTCCTGGTCTGCTCTAAGCTGAATGCAACCTTGATTCATTGAGGTGTTGTGCATAGCTTCTCTTAAGTGACAAATTACTCAAAAGACTGCCATCTACTGTGCATTTTAACCATAACATAAAATTAATTCAAAGCCTTAATATAACTTTCTCAGACAGTAGTGTCACACAGTCTAGTTGAGGAATGTCTAAACTATGGTCTGGGGGCCAAATGCGGCCCTCTGGCTTCCAGTTGAATTGGCCCATATCACCTTAAGCACTACTTTACGGCAAGTATCTGAATATCTACCATGATAAAGTCTAGTGTGTAATAGTGAGGGTCTAACCTGTTCTAAATGCACACATTTGAATTATTCACTACAATGACCAGTCTTTGGCTCTCAGCTTTGTGATATGTTTGGACACCCTGGTCTAGTTCTTTATGCATAGGCCCACAGCTTTGTGCTCAGGGCATCCATCACAGAAATGCATGTTTTCCCCCAGAAGAGTGACACATACAAGAAATCTGATGTAGCCTGGATAAGATGGCTTAGAGCAGTTACCCCACTCGGGGATGGGCTCAAAAGTAGTATTGGTCTAAACGAGCCGAGGCACCGATACACACATTATTCGCTGACAGCAATGTCTCAGGCGTCACTGAGCGTATCGCTTTAAGAAAAGTCACGTGACCGGCACAGTGACTTGTCGTATTGTGTCACTTTGTATCACGTGTCATTGAGGCGCCACTTCTACATCAAAAAGTCCAGCACAGATCGATCCGCTTGTTGCTACGACGCCGTTCGTCACTATGGAGCCTCCAAGAAAGAGAAGGTATTCTTCCGTGTGGGATCATTTTGATCCCATAACACCTGATAAGGTAATTTGTATTCCATTCCCGTTTCCACGGCAGACAAGTCTTTTATATACATTTTTATGACCCACAGGTGAAATGTCGTCTATATATAGTTCAATAGTGCTGACAGGTATTGTCAGCAGCACATTCCCAGAACTGATGACCCACTGGAATATTGGAATTCTCAAAAAAAGACCTACCCACACTTCCCGAAAATGTGTACTCCTGCCTCATCAGTTACTTGTGAACGAATTTTCTCTAAAGCTCGAGAAATTGTATCCAAGAGAAAGCGTTTGAGTCCAAACATGCTTCAAAAACGTCTATTTCTGAATAAAAATGTTTGAATCCCCACCACCACCCTTAAAAAAAACTCAAATGTTACAAGCACAATGTGTAAAACGTTCACGTGCACTCATGACACACGCAAAATGTGTTTCATTAATCATAAGAATATTCACTCTAATTTCACTTTCAGATATTGAACATAGGCCCAATTATGTTCACATGTGGAAAAAGTAATCTTGCACTTTGTTATCCAAACTCATTACAATGAGTCTCTTTTGTAGTATAGCTGCAGTACATCTTTCAAACCACTAGATGGAACCCATACACATAACAGTGTGATACAGTGTCGACACAAGGGGAAAGTGATACACACTGTGGTATCATCTGCCCATCACTTTTGACTCAAGTGCAGGTTCAGATTTAAATAAAAGTATGAGCTGGAATAATCATAACAGGGAAACATGGTTTAATTTTTATTCAAAAAGACCAACCACCCCACCACAACATTCTGCTTCTTGATGTGTCTTGAACCACTTAACCAAACACTCCTGAGATTCATGGCACTGTAAGGCTGTTGTGTAGAAGCCAAGAGGAAAAAAATAGTTAG
This sequence comes from Taenioides sp. WSHXM2023, assembly GCA_029959045.1. Taxonomy (NCBI): domain Eukaryota; kingdom Metazoa; phylum Chordata; class Actinopteri; order Gobiiformes; family Gobiidae; genus Taenioides; species Taenioides sp. WSHXM2023. Next base: position 17,872,920 of record CM057096.1, on the reverse strand, counting down.
AAATGCCACACCAATTGCAAGTAAATGTAATAATAAAAAAGTTAATTACCTGCCACCAAACATTTGACATGCCGATTCCTCTGAGCTCACTTGCCAAGTTGGGAAATCCTCTACAAGCCATAGCTTAACGGCTCACCCTTGAAGGGGGAAAAAAAAGCCTTGTCATTACATATTTTAACAAAAATGCATGCAACAGTCTTTACCCTCAAGACAAATTGTAAATAGACTACGCATCTTTCAAGGCCCAGGGAAACTAAACACTAATACAGTGAACAGTGACTATCCATGACTGAGAAGGCAATGTTTTTGGTGATCTTTAGTTGGTGAAAAAGAACCCAGAACGCTCCTTAAAGGACAGATCTTTGAGGCCATGGCATGGTTCTCAGTAACCCTGAGGGCTAGAAAGCAAATAACTTCATGGGAGAAAAACAAAAATGGGAACTTTGAAGGATGTGAGCAAAGCAAAAGTAGAATTACCTCACGAGCATTGGCCTACTATCCACTTTTGATATAGGCAAGAGCAGCTTTCATCTCTGAGCAGCACAAGTTGGTAGGCGCAACAGTTCACTCCCAAGGACTTGTAGGATTTTGACGTAGAATTCTTGGATGTAATGAAGCATTAACATGACTATACAATCTCATTTCAGTGTAGCAACGGGCAAATAATCTAGAGCAACTGTACAATTTACTTTGAGAATTACTTCATATTGGTTATGAAAAATTTACCTTAACATAATTTAATATTTTGAGGAGGGCAGAGCAAAGTAAAGCCCAGGGTAGTATCGAAAGCCAGAGAATAAGTAATTTTCCACAGTCTTTAATAGGCTCCATGAAGCCAAACTGACAAAATAGATAATACAAAGAACATAAAGTACAAAACTGTTCCCGATTGAGACTACTTTGAGGAAACGAAGTTACATTTTTCGATCACTTTAAACAAGATTCATCCATTAACAGCACATTTAAAAATTCAAATGTTGAGCAGAGCACAGGAGATACCTTGGGCAAACTGTGGCATGGTGCAATTTGCAACTTCATGACAGCCGGCCACTTCGGATGAGTAGTTCACCAGTCTGAAAGGAATTCACTTTTTGGGAAAATTGAACATATGGGAGTCTCAACTGCCTAGGTTCTCAGAAAAAAAAAAAAAAAAAAATCTGGCATAAAAACCCTAAAGTCCATTTTAGGTGTTAATGCTTTCTTGAATGGTTTAAAAACAGGACGGACATGTTAGCTTCCCCACCAAAAAAACAAAAACAAAAAAAGACTGATGCTTAACCTGCTGGACTAGTCGTCAACAGCAACAAAAGTGGGCATTAAAGTAATGGGGTGGAGTCTGAGGAACATCGTATCTGATTAAGTGTTCAGACTTTTCCATATAAATCACAGGTGTTGCTTTAGGAGAAATGGTGCCTAATCAAAAACACTGGACAAATGGCCATGTAGTAGGTCATTAAAACATGGTTCATTTGGCCACGCAAGTCATTAAAACATGGTTTGTTCTGGAATGACCAGTATATGGCTTCAGTGTTAAGATGCTTTAACAATGACAGAACTACAAACTAAGGTAAGCAATAACACGTAGACATTTTTTTTCTTGAGGAGCGCATCTTTGCAATACAGCCAGCCAAGTGATGGATCTTGAATCAGGGAGATGTTTACTCGTGTGAAGCTGAGGATAAGAAGTGGGCACAAGTAAAGACACTGAATTTCCATACTAGTTTACAACAATCCACTGTACCCATAGTCAAAAACCATCCCTAACTTTGTAGTGAGCAATATCAAGGCAACAAAACTGCTTCCAGGAGTTTTCCAGCCTTTTATCCATCAAGGAGCAATTGGACAACTTTTTGACCCTATGAATTTCTACACCAGTTGAGGCGACAAGTTTCTGGGCAACTAAGAATCCAACTGAAAGCTAAAAATGACCACCACTCACATAACAGGTAAAAGGAGGGACGTTTTGCAGTCTAGGTTAATTACAGCCTCAACACAAGAGCACTTTGCTAGTTATAATACTTACCATAGCTGTCATATCCATCCCGATATGATCCAGAGCGGTCTCCATAACCTCCTTGCCCCCTAACCATTGGGTAAAAGGGGGGGGGAAAGGGATAAGTATTCCAGTGTGCAATATGTTAAATCATCATGATAAAAGCATACCTATTTTCCCTGTAGCTACCTCCAGAGGAGTAGCCACCGCCTCCACCGCTCCTGTATCCACTGCCAAAGCTCCTCTCGCCACCACCAAAGCCCCTGTCTCCATAGCTTCTGTCGCTATAGCTTCTGTCACCATATCCGCCACCTGGAGTGGATCACGTATGAGTGCAAGGGAAATAAGACAACACTTTGCACGCAGTTCAACTGCTACCTCTCGAGAAACCACGACCTCTTCCACGTGAGCCACTGTTGAATCGTCCTCCTCCGCGGGGTCCAGAACTGTATCCGCTTCCTCCCCTGGATCGACTGCCCTTTCCAGCTTCATCTACGCGTATTGCTCTGCCATCAAGGGTCTAAGAGAAGGGAAGAAAAAATAAATAAAAAAAAAAAATCAACTATTGACAAGCCCCTTAAGTGTTACAGTAAAACACTAAAAACAAGTTGTGAAATTAAAATTTTAATTTTGCCTTTACCTTCCCATTCATAGCGTCCAGCGCATCTTTTGCATCTTCAGCATTGTCGTATTTCACAAAGCCGAAACCACGGGACCTTCCAGTTTCTCTGTCTCTGATAACATCGACTTTAAAAAAAAAAAAAAAAAAAAGAAAGGAAAAGAAAGGAAAAGTCATGTCAATACTATTCAAGTTGCACAGAAATGGACCGCCCACGCATACGCAACCTAAAATGGAGGCCGTACCTTTCTCAATGGTTCCGTATTTTCCGAAGGCCGCAGCCAGTGTGTCCTCATTTGTGTCGAAGCTCAGGCCTCCGATGAAGAGTTTTCCTTCGTCAGACATCTTTAGACTTGTAAAAAAAAAATAATAATAATGTAAACGAGACAATAAATAGAGTGCGCTACCCCACTTAACATTACTGGATTCAACATTGCCAGAGTGAGAGTGCGCCATAAAAAGTAGGTCAGTAGGTCTACAGCCCGAATTTACCGAAATCTTACAGCTGGGGTAAAAACAAACACGTACACCAAAGATCATTTCATCGTTTTGCATTGTGTGCGTGTATAAACGCAACTGAACTAGAGTTTTAAAGGTCTCATTGAGTCGCGGCCTGGAGTCTCCACGCGTTTAGCATGTGGCTAACTTGTTAGCTTTTTATCTCACCGCCATTTTACTGCGAGCATCCCTTTCTTCTGTCTGGAAGGCCGGAAAGCTCGGTTAAAGACAAACGGGGGACCAATGCTGAACAATATTTTTATTATTACGATTATAATTATAATAAATCACTGACTTGCGCATTGACTATACTTTAAAAAAAAAAAAAAAAAAAAAAAAAAAAAAAAGGTGTTTTTAAATTTAATAGACGTTTCCTAAAACCAACACTTAAGCGGCATTGTAAAAAGTGATGCCGCATAAACTATTAAGTTACAGCAATAAATATCAATAAAACGTAAAACACAGAAAAGTCAAGCTGCATACCTTTGCTGTGGCGGTGTGAAGCTGAACACGAACGAGGCCGGGAGCGGAACTGGGCCGAGCGCATGAGCCGCTGCAGCTTTTAAACCCGCGCTCTTCTTTGTCTCTTCCGGCATTGCGGACATAGCGCCGCCTACTGGAGGAAGTGTATTGCAATATGTGCACCACATTGCACCATTGCAGCATCAAAATTTGTATCCTATTTTCGAGAGTAGGGACCATAGACTGTAACCTGTATGGTAAGGACGGTTGCTGTCCATCTGATGACAATCTTACTGATGCAACAAATGTATATCGAATGTTTTATGTCTTGTTAGCTTGTCCTTATGGATATTGAAATGGCTATCGACAAAGAATAGCCACAATCGGCAATGTTTCATTGGCTATGGTGGACTATGAGTAAAAGTGAAAAGTGAAAGGATCTCATCTTCATCTTTTGACCCGGATCAAATGAGAACAATGGTCCCTGTGGGGGAGGGTCACATCTGTTGTGCGGAGCATTCAACTTGTGTAGGGAAAGACATTTGTTCTATGTATGGAGCATTCTACTGGTATAAGAAAAGATTTTTAAACAAACGCTCAAACCCATTTTCATTTTATGTGCAAAATAGAAAAAAATCTAATCAAGTCGGATATCGTGGAGGCACAGAGAAGACCAGACGAGAACGATTCTTTTTTCTTCTAACTTACTATCATTGGCTCATACAAAGTTAATAATATTGTTAGCACACATCAGTAATATATTTATTTTTGGCCCTATCCCTAACAGTGTTGTTAAATTGTTAAAAGTAACCTCAACTTACTTTATACATGCAGATTAAGCATTTTGCATTTCTCTACGGAGAGATTCCCTTGCCTGAGGCATTATTCGGTGCAGTAGGAGCTTCTTTATCCATACATACAGTCTCTCCACATTTAATACTTAGTCTAAGATGAAACATGATTTAAATAATTTATTCAATATCTATGCCTATGCCTACAACTAGACATTATTGATAATTCGGTTATAATTTTGCTAGACAACAAAACACATTTTGCACATTTTGTTCCAGTTTTGGTATAGCTAAATGCACAAATGGACTAATTCTTCTTATGATTGGGATTAGTTTACAGGCCTATACAGTTTGTGGTCTGTAATTGCCACAGCACTGGCTGGAGGACAGAGATGCCGCTAATATGTGTCTACCCACTCCAGCTAAAAATAGAAATACCCACCACAGCTTTGCTTCAGAGATTGCGTCACTCCCCTATTCTCTCCCTTCTTTCAGCAACCTCACCATTAACCAGCTAATAATTTTCCTCCGTTGTTTCTATTTCAGTCCAGTTAACATTTTCTTTGCATAACAGCTTCATTTTTCGTTTGCATTTTTCATGGCCATTATGCATCACTTCTACACCCACTCTTGACAATTGGCACTGATATAGAACTAGAGGGATGCCGTTTTACATTCTGTGCAGGTTGTTGTCGAAAACACGTCCAAAGGATGTCCTTCTCCTCTCCAGTGCGTGCACAGACGCACTTCTGACGTCAACCTTAGCACCCCTCCAGTACTGTACTCTGTGCTCTGGTTACACCCCACTCACTGCAATATCCAAACTGCTCTTTTTAAAATTTAAATAATAACATAAAATATAGGCCTATATTGAAAGTGGATGTATGCAATTTTAAATCTGCACACAGTTAAATACAGGATACAATTTTTCTTGAACATCGATTGAGTCAGTGGCTAAATGCAGGACTGCACCTGAAAGTCTATTTGATAGTCATATAGTTTGGTATTTACATCATTTGCATGGTTAAAATTTACTGGGATTGCATAACCTTTCACATAACTGCAGAGGACAACAGAATATTGACATTATTTCAGTACAACACTGACACCTTTCGGTAAAATTAAGCGTTGCACAGATGTTCCAGCGCTTTTTAGAAGCCCGCAGCAGCTTCCATGGTAACACAGATGAAGATCCCTGTACAAACGCGACCACTGCTGCCCCTGTAACATGTTCCAATCAGCCAATCAGATTAGAGAAAGTCCCATTCATGAAGATGTGAATGAAAAAGGGCTGTCCCCCCCACACATCATCGTCACCGCCATTATATTCCACACAGTACGTGCAGAGCGGGTCACGTGACGCGGCGGGACCAAGGCGATGGGATGTGGGAGTGTCTAACGCGTGTGTGTTCATTCATAACTCGAGTCTTTATTCGGAGCATAAATTAAAGTATGCAGGGTATCTGTGTGCCCCTTGAAATGGAGTCTACCACTGGATAATAACCTTGGTTTTCCCATCATTTCTTTGACACATAGCCTATCCAGGTAGGTCCCTCTGTCTTTATTCACTGTGATACTATTTTATTATGTAAGATGTGAGAAAGCTGACACAGCTGACTGTGCATTAACGTCCGCGAAATGGCGCGTTACGTGCGAAAAAAAAACAAAACAAAAAAAAACGCAGGACTGACTCTGATTTATAGCCCCGCAGGTTGAGAACATCAAGCGATGCAGGACACCCTTGGTTTTCTGTGACTTTCTGGAGGAGAGGGAAGATGCTTCTGCCGCGAAGCGCCGCCAGCTGCCGCGTGTCGGTGCTCTGAACTGTGCGCACAGCAAAGCGGAGAAGCAGCCTCTACATCGCGCTACACGGACCGTAAGACACGCGCATCTGGACCAGCAACATCCAGTCACACGCTTAGGAAGCAGTATCTCTTCATGTCCTTGTGTAGGCTATATGCCATCAGCGCGTTACACATCGGGATTACATAGAAATAACCAATGTTCAAACCACGCACGATCACTCACGGGATTAATTCCTTAAACCAAAGGGTCAGTGTTATCTCTCTCTGTTACTCTGTTTTCTCTGCATAGGCCTTTGGCTAGTTAGTAGTACAGCGAAGTTGTTTTCTGCCACAATCCTGAGACCCATTCAGCAGATTTCTCATACAAGAAGCAAAACTGCAGAGCGCTGTATTTCTCAATAAGCAACTGCTCTCACATATGAGTGAGTGCATCCGTTCTTATGATAACCCATGTACACCGTGGGATATTACTTAACATTACAGAACTAAAATCCTATCCTATTTTGTTCCAAAATCAAATAAGAATTATCCTATTAGAATCCTTTGATTTACAAAATTAGATTTTTTGACTAGAGTCAATCCAGAACAGATAGAGGCTTGATTCATTAGATTCAAGTGACATGTAGTCTAAAGAGTAATTACCAACTGACCTTCTATAGACCTACCACGTGGAGCTTGTGTGTTCATGTTATAAGGAAATAAAGAGTGCTGTCTGCTCTCATCTTATGTATAGGTACACTATATTGCCAAAAGTATTCACTCACCCACCCAAATCATCAAAATCAGGTGTTCCAATCACTTCCATGGCCACAGGTGTATAAAATCAAGCACTCAGGCCTGCAGACTGTTTCTACAAACATTTGTGAAAGAATGGGTCACTCTCAGGAGCTCAGTGAATTCCAGTGTGGTACTGTGACAGGATGCCACCTGTGCAACAAGTCCAGTCATGAAATTTCCTCGCTCCTAAATATTCCACAGTCAACTGTCAGTGGTATTATAACAAAGTGGAAGTGATTGGGAACGACAGCAACTCAGCCAGGCCATGTAAACTGACGGGGCGGGGTCAGCGGATGCTGAGGCGCATAGTGCGCAGAGGTCGCCAACTTTCTGTAGAGTCAATTGTTACAGACCTCCAAACTTCATGTAGCCTTCAGATTAGCTCAAGAACAGTGCATAGAGAGCTTCATAGAATGAATGGTGCATCCAAGACATACATCAAGTGCAATGCAAAGCGTCGGATGCAGTGGTGTAAAGCACTGGACTCTAGAGCAGCTTAAAGCCGCTACTGGACTCTAGAGCAGTGGAGACGCGTTCTCTGGAGTGACAAATCGTGCTTCTCCATCTGGCAATCTGATGGACGAGTCTGGGTTTGGTGGTTGCCAGGAGAACGGTACTTGTCTGACTGCATTGTGCCAAGTGTAAAGTTTGGTGGAGGGGGGATTATGGTGTGGGGTTGTTTTTCAGGAGCTGGGCTTGGCCCCTTAGTTCCAGTGAAAGGAACTCTGAATGTTTCAGCATACCAAGAGGTTTTGGACAATTCCATTTTTCCAACTTTGTGGAAACAGTTTGGAGATGGCCCCTTCCTCTTCCAACATGACTGTGCACCAGTGCACAAAGCAACATCCATAAAGACATGGATGAGAGAGTTTGGTGTGGATGAACCTGACTGGCCTGCACAGAGTCCTGACCTCAACCTGACAGAACACCTTTGGGATGAATTAGAGCGGAGACTGAGAGCCAGGCCTTCTCATCCAACATCAGTGTGTGACCTCACAAATGCACTTCTGGAAGAGTGGTCAAAAAGTCCCATAAACACATTCCTAAACCTTGTGGACAGCCTTCCCAGAAGAGTTGAAGCTGTTATAACTGCAAAGGGTGGACCGATGTCATATTAAATCCTTTGGATTAAGAATGGGATGTCACTTAAATTCCTATACGAGTCAAGGCAGGTGAGCGAATACTTTTGGCAATATAGTCTATTTTCTTTTAAACTGTCAGATATAATGCTGCTTTCTATTAAGGGCTTTATCCCTCAAAAGGGCTGTATTTAAATGCTTTGTCCAATGTTCTCTTCTGATTCAGGGTTCCCTCACATTGACCTGGACCATGAGCAATGATTCACCTATTCTGACAAGCCTGACTGAAAACTCCACTGTGAGTACAACACACACACACACGCACGCACACACACACACACACACACACACACGCACACACACACACACACACACACACACACACACACACACACACACACACACACACACACACACACACACACACACACACACACACGAAGTGCAAACATATTGCAACAGAAAATATCACAGTCAACTACTTCACTGCCACAATGAAGTTATCCCCAAACTTTAGTGAATAAACCAAAGCTGTATAAAAGTACCACCGTAATTCAATTAGGTGAGTGCAGGGTGTGGAAGCAATTGGCCAAACTAGAGCCCATGGCTGTCCACAGTTGTTCATCTGCATGTTTTTACAACATAACATTGTTGTTCATGTTACATCAGATTTTATGAAGTCACTGGTAAACTGCATGTGTGTCATTGTGTGATGTATTGAAATAGAGAGGTACAGTTCTCCTTTAACAGAGAAATACAGCGCTCTGCAGTTTCAAACTAAATATGTTCTCCACAGGCTTTGTCATGCATGTACTTCACTCATAAGATAGTGTCCTGAGGGGAAATTAAATGGGCTAAAAGGAGCATAAGGAACATAAATAACAACACATGCTATTAATCAAAACATTTCAGTCACAGCAAACACCAAAATCCAAGTTACCTAAATTACTATTTTTTGTAGAATAAATAAATTTTTATGATCGACATTTCTAATCACTCTTTCAAATTACTAATATCTAAATGACCTTAAATAGTGTAATTTTTTCATGATGAGAATACATTATATCACCTGCTCCCCATCACTTTAATCACCCTACCCAATCCTCTTGTGTGGTCTACACAGAGCGTCTTATTGAATTACTTTGGTTTCACTCAATGCTCTTCATAAGCTTCTACATAATCATTCATTATACAACACTAAATAGTAAATATTCTACCAGCAACAGTAGCTTCTTCCAGTTATTTCCACTCTCCCCTGAGTGATGTTTGGAGGAGAGCTGGGAAAGTCTGTGGTGGGGACTGCTCATGTGCATCTGCATCCTCCTCCCTATCAAGTCTTTTTTTAGCTTGCAGATACCTCATTTCCCTCTCAATCAAGAGAGTTGGGAAATTGAATTAAGGATCTTTCTGACATTTCGATTAGCATCCTCTCTCAGTTAGCTATTAGCATTAATCAAACTGAATAAGATAAGATAAGATTAGATAAGATAATCCTTTATTTGTCCCACAATGGGGAAATTGCAGTGTCACAACGCAAGTTTCAGAAACAGTAGGAAAATAAGAGCATGCATCAAAATCAAGATAAATAATAATAAGTATTTACAATCAACTAAAAAACACAACACTGTAAACCTAAAGGCACAGGAACGTTGCACAGTAAGTGTCTTTGATTCTGAGCAGTGAACAAACAGCAGTTAAAGTGACTCCAGTATAGTAATATATAATATTACTACAATAAAGTGACTCAGATGATTGTGTACAGTGCAGTGATGGACAGTGGTGGTTAAATAAATAAGTAGCAGGTAGTGACTTTAAGTAGTATTGCACATTGTTATTATTACTATGGAGATGACACATGACTAGCATTGATCATTATACAGCAGCTGGAAGGAAAGACCTGCGAAATCTCTCTTTAACACAGCGAGGGTGAATCAGTCTGTCACTGATGCTGCTCTCCAGAGCAGACAGGGCGTCCTGCAGGGGGTGACACTCATGGTCCAGCATAGACATGAGTTTAGCCAGGACCCTCTTGTCCCCCACCTGCTGCACCGAGTCCAGAGGACAGCCCAGGACTGAGCTGGACTTCTTGATGACCTTATGCAGTTTCTTCTTCTCCCTCTCTGTGATGCTGCTGCTCCAGCAGACCACACCGTACAGGATGGCTGATGCCACCACAGAGTCATAGAAGGTCCTCAGGAGTGGCCCTCTCACTCCAAAGGACCGCAGCCTCCTCAGGAGATAAAGCCGACTCTGGCCCTTCCTGTACAGTGCATCTGTGTTGTGAGTCCAGTCCAGTTTATTGTTCAGATGCACACCCAGGTACTTGTAAGAGTCCACTCTCTCAATGTCTCTTCCCTGGATGTTCACTGGTGGAGAGCAGTGCTGCAACATGCAAAGTGATGTACAAAAGCACTGTATAAAGCTGCATCTTAGCTCTCTTTGATTAATGTTTAATTTTTCTGTTTTTCTCTTACTGTCTTTTGGTGTTGCCAGGATGTGCCAGTGTCAGTGGGCCAAGTGGACAGCTATGTGTTGCTGCTGATTGTGCTGAGTGTGTTTGCTGGAGGGACCCTGGTGCTGCTGTCACTGCTGCTGCTCTTCTGTCACCGCTGCTGCCTGGGTGGGCGCCGCTACTCCCGGTGGGTGCACCCTGATCTCTTTAGATCTGCACATCTTGAGTCATACATCTGAATGTTATGTGATGAGACAATACATTATAAGGCAACATAAACAAATATAACGCATATCTATTTCATAGAGCAAGTGATGACCCTGAAAAGACCAATACCACTTATGCCGAAGATTCTCAGCCCACCCAAGGTGAGAGACATGTGTTTTTATGACCATCTAATCTACTCTGCTGTGAACACTAACTCTTTAGGACTATGTCTTTACTTGTCCTTGTCTCTTTTGTGCTAAAAGAAATCACCATTCGTTTGGATGAATCAGATGCTGTTTCAGCTTCAAGCTGTCACGATGGGGACTCAGAGCGATTTGTCTCCACAGGCATCATTGGCCGTAGAGTCTCTTTTAATGAATCTGCACTTTATGAACAGGAAAGGACTGCTCAAGACAGAGGACGAAGGTGAGCTTACAACAAAAATAATTATTGCATCATTAGTTGAAGCTATTCATGAGTGATATTGCTCCACAGATATACACTCACAGAAGGAGACTTCCATCACTTGAAAAAAGCCCGTCTGACACATCTGCACTTGCCTCCCGCCCCATGTGATCTGAAGATACTGACCATTATGGAGTGTGACTCAACTGAAAGCAGCACAGTGAACATTAATGAGACCCCAGCATCCAAAGTGCCCCTCAGCATCTATCAGGTTCACTCTTATCTGATAAATGAATCACCATTCACTCAATTCAAAACAGATCTCTGATGTACTTGATATCTCTTTAGTTAAGTGAGAGGAGAGTCCTTGGGGATCCTCTGGAGTGGGTTGGAGGCCTGCCGGGGGACCCTCATCACTCTGTCATAATGGACCAGAGTAGACAGTCTTCCTTAGTCAGAAGACCACCCCACACACGTTCACAAACAGTAAGTCAAATTCAGTTGTATAACCTCATACTTCAGATTCGACTTTACAATATCAGCCACTGGCTATAAATAGACTAACCCAAGCATTCCATTAGACTTTAATTTCAAGCTTGAATGTGTGCACCAAGAAAAAGCTACATTTACATATTACTGTATATTGGGACATTGGCACATCGTACATAATGTTTTTAAATAACAAATAGCAAGTTACTGATGCATTCATACTCTGTCTTTGCCTCAATCACACTAAAATAAACTTTCACGACCTGTTTTCTTTCTCACAGATGGAGACATTTGGAAACAGGCCTGAGGCAGAATGTAAAATGAGCTTGGACAGTGACTCAAATCAAGCCCTAGGGCAAACGTCAGTTCTGAGGTTTTTCTCCAAACTGCGCCGTCATGCCAGTCTGGAAGGTGTGGGACCATACTTTAGGAGGTGGAAGTTTGACTCAAGCCATAGAGCAGCAAGCCTGGATGATAAAGGTCTGCCAAGCTGTTTTATATAAAAGCTAATTTAATTATTGTCAGTAGTTACTGATGTTTGTTTTTAAATTAGGATCTCCCAAAAGGCGTCCCTTCCAACGACAAAGAGCTGCAAGTGAAACAACAGATCACACTGAGGAGGACTCTTCTCTCAGAGACAACACAATTGAATCTATTCCACAATCTCCCATTGACAGCAGTGGACTTCAGTCATTGTCTGCTGAGTGTCTGTCCCATCCAGCCACAGCACCTGCACCCTCTGTCTTCTTCAGGTATGTTGCCTTTAACCAACTTTTATAATTCACAAGGTATGATAAACACAATGACATGTCCCTTCCTACACAGGCTAAAGTTGGAGGCCATGATGGAGGTTGAAAACAATAGCAGAGAAAGACCTCTCTATGATGCTTTGGGACAGGAAACTACTACGGCAAAAGAAGTAAACAAACTGGAGAAAGTGATCAGCACTAACCCTGCTGGAGCCAGGCATAGTTCTGTTGAGGAGGGTGACTTGTTTGTTCAAGAAAGTCCACCAAAAGAGACAGACCAACAAGAAAAGCAAAACCATATTGAGACCGAGATGGTGGATGGTGACGACGTGGTGTTGGGAGCCATGGGGAGAGAGCGGGCGAACTCTGGTTCAACTCTGTCCTTCACTCGTCAGGAGAGCGCTGAGGCTCCCCCTTCGCTCTACAGAGATATATGGAGCTTACGGGCCTCTTTGGAGCAATACGCCTCTTCAGACCAGAGCAGCACAGATCGAGAGTCCATCCGGAGTGATGCAGACAGCGTCTCATCTTTTGGAGGGGCCGGAGCTCGCTCTGGTCTGAACACCTGCCTGTCCCAGGACTTGGATGATGAACCTGAGGGTGAAAGTGAAGGGGAAGTGGTGGATCGAGGTCTCAGAGGTGCCAGTGGAAATGGCGATGCAGGCAGTAGTGCTATGGGAGATGGTGAGTCAGGAAACAGGAAGCTGTTACAGATGGACAGTGGATATGCCTCCATTGAAGCACCCTCCAGGGCCCCAGAAGACATGCGGCTGTTCGGGACATCTGGGGCATCCCGGGGGAAGACTGCATCAGAGAGAAGATTGTTCTTCACAAACTCGGGACGAAAGGGTTCAGTGTGTGAGAGTGTGGAGGCCAAGCTGCTTCAGGAGGAGCTGGAAGATGATCTTGTAGACAGCAATGACAAGCTTCATAACAGCACCAGTCAGTTGGTTACACTACAAGAGCCATGTATAAAACCCACTCCTTCCCAGCTTCACGAGTCTACATCCAATCTCATGTCTACTGTGATGAAACCACAGCCTCCAAGTCCCCATAAGCCTCGCCTCCGTCGCCGTGACTACAGCATTGATGAGAAGACAGATGCTCTTTTCACTGAGTTCCTTCGTCATGACCCCCGGTTTGACCAGCCGGACTCTCCGCTGCGCACCAGGCGGCGCTCACGAGTTCACCTGAGGAAACAGTGGCAGAGACACAAGCAATACAGCGATCCAGGGTCAAGTGCTGGAGGAAGGTACTCTCCATCTTTGGAAAGGCAGAGATTCACTCCACTCAGGAGAGGAGACAGTGCAGGGTACCTGCTTGACACCAGGTATCACAGCACACTTTCACGAATAGCAAGTGCTGCAGACGAAGAAGCCAGTGAGGTTGCAGCCACTGAGGCAGCAACAAAACAAAGCAATGAGGAAAAACAGCCAGTTGAAACTGAAGCTACACGGGAACTAGAGACATCTGTGGAAGAAGAGATGAGGTGTGAGGGTGATGACGACTGCATTTCTGAAAACAAAGACAATGGAAGCACAACCAAAACAAATATGGCCACTGACCAAACAAGTCACCTCAATCCAAGAGTCAACAATAGAAACAACAACAGCAGTCAAGTTATTCTATCAGAGAGCAGCCTGGCAGACAAACTGGTGATGTCGGTGGAGGATAGACTCTATGGGGGTTTGAGAAGCAGAGACAGAGAGAAGCAGGGAGAAACCAAGGATAATGTAATAACTTTAACGGCCTCCCCAGATTTTAAACCCAAGTGATACATCATGATTCAACATGTTGTAACGAGACGATCATAGAACTGGTGTGTGGTTTATAAAATACCAAAACATCATGCTTATCATACAATATTCCTTATGTTGCAAACCTTGTGACGTGACATGTAAAGGCCCTTAAAGTGGCTTTCTTCATCATTCATTAATACTGTAATTGAATACATTCTTATTTTGGATGAAAACATTTTAACTGTGAATTTTTCTCTGTGAGTTTTCAGCATGCTACTGTTTGTATGCTACTGTGTTAGTAGCCCTATGTATATAATGTTCTGTAAAAAGGACTATGAGGGAAAGAAACAAAACAGTAGTGTGGTAGAGTTTCAAAGACCCATTGATATCATGAAACCATTATAAGTGTCCTTTTTATGCCCATCAGGGTAAGAGTATGTGTCTGGTCAAGGAGCAGAATAATTTAAATGTGAAGAAGATACATAATTTGACAAGATAACAGTAGCTGCAGTTACATGTGCACTCAAAATCAAATTAATATAAGATTTCTGGAGTTATAAGACCATTAAAATGGCATCACAGCAAACGATTTCTTTCTGATCATGGTCTCTCTGATCACTCATACCAGATTTTTCAGTTTATATTTATGTAACATTAATCTTAATGGTCCAGAAATCAGATTATAATCAAATGATGGTGTGCATATGAACAAGACCAGTGGGGGGAGTAGATACATTAATATTTTTATATTCATATTTGATCTATTTTCATAATTTTCATTGCTTGTTAGCCATCTGTCTCTGCATAATTTACTAATTAGTATCAAGGAGCGTTCATGGTCATGTTTGCCAATGTATTATTTATTAGAGAGAGAATGAAACTGGAACCAGAATCTTGTGTTGACAAGTAGGTTGTAAGAAAAATAATGTGACTCTGAAAAAAGGTAATAAACACACTGTGGTAACTTATTTTAAATGCTGAATTTCCAACTAAAAATAAATGTTCCAAATAGTTCATGTCCAGTCAAAAACAAATTACTCTTTGTATGAATGTTGCAATATCACTTATTGTGTCTGTTCCAGTTTATTTTCATTGAAAGTTTGGCTGTATGTTAAAGACAAATTTTAAGAAATTAATAGGGATAAGAATTAATGTGTGTGGTGTGATCATTCATAGCATCTACCAGCATCCATGTACTGCACTGCGGTCAGACCACTGACAAAAACAACCTGAACAGGATTAGCTGTTTAACTGTCAGATTACAGATGTTAACCTAGTTTATGGTTAACATCTTTGTAAATACTGTGCCTATCCACATGAAACAAAAACTGATGCAAAGTTCAACATCTTTTCTATTAGCATAAATAAACAAATGTGAAATTATATTTCCACTATGGCTTCAGAAAGAGGTGCCATTTTTCAACCCAAAATATGTGACTTTAAAACATGAGATTAATATGGGAAATTTGTGGAGCCAGTCCTAAACAGATAAGGTTTAACATAAGCCTGGGCATTTCTTTCAAAAACTATTAATCTTCTGTAGTCCATCTGAAATTATGAAACAATTCTAGAACGTAAACATGAAACCCTATAATAAAAGATTATTATTTTTCACTTGTCACTTGTGTAATATGGAGAACCTGTGGTGTCAAACAAGACATGCATTTCCATAGTAATGGATGAGTTGTGGTGTGAAGTCTTTGATGCAGAAAAATGTGCTATCACATTCTTTTCAAGTGGAGAACCTCACACTGGTCCTTGCTGACGTAGTAGGCACTGCTCTCTCTTCCATCAGAGCGGTGACTCACCTGCTCAGTGATCCATTACCAGATGATGATGATGGACCAGGCTGCGTAAGAAGAGAGTGCTTTAGATGTGATCGGCACAACAAAGAGCCTTCCATGGAAAAAATGGCAACTGCGGCTGGGATGCCATTCCACAGCACCTGCAGCCCACTTAATTTAGCTCTATTTATTCCCTAGGGTGACAATAAAACTGCTGTATAACACCCTATTAGGAAGAGCAGTACTAAAATGTACACCAAGAATGACCAAACAGCAGTACATAACAACCAAATTGTATTGCATAACAAAAATAGACTCAACTTAAATGAATAGGATCATTCAACAAGACCTGTTCAGGACATCCATATAAATAATAATTAAAAAATATTTTTTAAAGAAGAAATTAAAAATCCCTAACAGGCCAGCAGTGCAGTTCGAAGCTTCAGTCTTTCAGTCTGCTTCCTGTTTTCTTCAGCTCAGTACAGCATGCAGGTTTGTGTTGGTGGGAGTTAAAAGGACTATTATAAATGTTTTCAAAGATTTAAATACAGAATATGATAAGATTTTTTCTTTAATTGTTACAACATCACAATGCTTTTAAAACTGTCATTAGGGTTCTGTGAAAACAAAATGTAGTAAAATAAAACACTAGTGGGCCAAAGTGAACAGAGGCGATCCTTTGAGTCCAGTACAACACTTTGAAGATGAAGACGGGATGAGTATTTCTGGAGCTGAATGAGAAAAGGAGCACCATCTTGACAGCCAGGGGATTGTTGATGAATTTAATTTGCTAATTTGGCGTCCCTTCATAACTCAAATAACTCGGCACACTAGAAGTCCAGTTTCTAGAAGGCCACCAGTCTCAGCAGATTCAACTCCACTTGGACCGGTCAAGAACAGACAGACCTGTGGGAAAAGCAAACTTTAATATAGATTTCATAATGCAAGTTTACACAGGGAAATATAAAACAATTCTGTTATGACCAAGAATCAGTCACTACAGTGTGCTATGCCACACTCACTTCCTGTAGTATGGGCAAATATTTAAAAGATGACTAAGGGATACAACAGTCCCTTTTTGAGTACATATATGAGATGATGTGAAAACAGAGTTTGAGTGGTGGTGGGTCACTGCACTACTAACCCAACATCCCTTGTTACGCATCTCCAGCGGGTTTTAATTCTGCAATTCAGGGAACTACTGTAATCTACATAACCAATGATGCGTGTGAAAAAGGGTACAGTTCATTTAGAAATATTAGGCACCTCAAAATGTATAAAACCAGAACACACTGAAAACACATTATCGAGTGCCGCTTTCTTCAGGCTTTGGTGGCATTGTGTTCCAGGGTGAGTGCCTGAAACTATTCTTTTTATTTGAGGAGTCTTTTCTTAATAGACATTACGTTATGATAGATATTACATTATGCTGAGCATCAAGATGTTTGAGTTCACTAATAGACTGGCTCTAAAGCAAATGAAGATGAGCATACACTGTGCAAATTTGTAAACACTCACACTGTAAGCAGCTGAAATTTGGCCTGACTTGAGCTGCCCCAAAATGTCTCAAATTCACCCTGAATATCACACAGTGTAAGACCAGCTTAAAGCTCAAACACACACCAATGGGTTGGAGGGGGGGTCACTGTTGTTTGCAGGTGGAGAGCTTGCGAATTTTGCTGGCTGTGGAAACTCCTTTTCGGGAGGGGTTTGATGAGGAGGACGATCGCCGTTCTGCTTTGGCTTTGTTGTTGAGAGACACCCCCTCCGTTCCATTTGCACAAACTGGCTTAGCCATAGCAGGACTGTTGTCTGCAGTTGCTAGATCTTCATCAGACACTTGTCCTAAAGACAACAGAAATAAATCGGTGTTTGATATTCGAGTTTGTAACATCTACTATAGTATAAAATGTCCCAACACACAACCAATTAAAAAAAAATCATAACACAAGCTGTAGCAAAAATACTTGGTTAAAAGAAGATCTGCAAAATGGAATAACCATTCACACTCAAATATTTTTATTTAGATAGTATTCTATTTTACAATGAACACTGCTAGCTCTGTACTTCCATCGCAGCCATCTGTAGTAATCTTGTATTACAATGTCAACTGCAACTAGTGTACCACAATATATACACACTGTACTGTACATGACCACATAAGCCTCAGTTTTTTTTTTAACTCTACTTTACAGTATACTTTTGTTTTACAAACTAGACTACTATTTGTTGCCTATTAGCAGACATTAGTCACCTGGTACTGTGAAGTCCTGAGTGTAGATGATCTCATCCTCTCCATCGTAGAGTTCATCATCATCCTCCTCTGTGTAGCCGTGCAGATCCTCCAGATAGGGCACCACGGTCATACTGCGCCAGGGGTCTCTGCTCTCAGCATTGGCTGGGATTGGCACCGGGCGCTCCGATGGAGGGTGTTTCTTACGCACCCAACTAAGTCATATTGAAAAGGTGAAATGTATACAGTAAAAAAGTATATTACAAGATGGTGCATTTCTTTTTAATATATTTTAAGATATAATAACTCACTTGTGTTGTCTTATGTTCTGTATAGAAAACCTCTTGGCAGGATCATACTCCAGCATCCCTGATTAACAAATTCTGTAATTTACTCACTAATGCCATAATCTTAGCTGTAAATCACTGCTAGAACAACAATTACATATATTACATTATTGTTATAATCTTCAAAAAGGGCTCTGAACTAGTTTAATTTGTTGACAAGCAGAATTGAACATTCTTTGCACTGACAACAGAGTGTATATGCTTCTGCTATCTCCAAATCAAACTGGCACCAGAAAGTTTTCTTGGTAAACTCCTACTGTATAATACAACCTACTGGATGCTAAAAAGTTAAATAATTAATTTTTTCCTCAGCTGTTTAGGACAGTCTTAAAATGTTTTCAGAGTAATATACAAACCTTGCAGCAGGTCTGACAGCAGAGGTCCACACTCCTCAGGAATAGTGTAATCTCCCTTTCCAATATTTTCAAATAGCTTATAGATATTGTCCCCCTCAAATGGATAAAGACTTGTTGTAATGTTGTATCTGCATAAAACAGACAGAAGCATTTGTAACAGTCATTCATTTTTCTCTTTTCCCTTTTTTATTTTATTTTATTTTATTTTATTTTTACTAACAGTGTTACTCCTGCAGACCAAATGTCTACTTTAAAGCCTGAAAAGGTATCCAGCCCATTTGCAATTTCTGGAGGTTGAAAAGCCGGAGAGCCCTGGCTGGTACGACATGTGTCATCGTCAGCAAATGGATGAAGAGCCTACAAATAACGTAAAAGAAATCTAATTGTTGTTTTCAATAAAAATATATTTTCACTTTGTAATCTTAAGTAGTGAGCAGTAACCTCTGCTACACCAAGGTCTGAGATCTTTAAAGTTCCATCAGTGGTAAGCAGCAGATTCCCCGGTTTAATGTCTTTGTGGACTATTCCTTGGCTGTGCAAATATTCAAGGCCATCTATGAGTTGGCAAAAGTACCTGCAAAAGGTAAAGGTTGTTAAATAACATGAATGATACAAGTTGTAATCGACAAGTTTTCATACACGCTGCCAACAGTAAAGGCCATGGTGTCTTGAATCTAAATTTGAGTCTGAGGCTGAGACTGCAGAGTGTGTTGGACTAAATATAGCCAAAGGACTGAGAGAAAGAGAAGACACTCACCCGTGAGCTTGAAATACTGGAAACCTTTTCTCTGGAACACTGTCCAGCATTTCCTGCATCCCACATACGCAGTACTCCATCACCATATACGTGCGTCAAGTCAAGGGATGTTAGCAGTAAAACAACAATCAGTATTTACATATAAAAGAAGCAGAACACCACATGCTATAAACCAACAACAAACTTGACAAGGATATATTTTTTGCTTCTCTTCATTGTAGAGAACATCTACTAACTGAATCACATTCTTGTGTTGTAGTCTTCGTAGCAGTTGAATTTCCCTGTAAATACAGAGAGACTTTTGATATTGATGAATAGTTGAGTATGGAGAAAAAAAAAGCATTATGTACACAACAATAGAATTATAGTACCAAGTTACACTAATCACATAAATCTGATTTCTGAATTTAGATCTGATTAGAAAGCCTGTTTGATCATAGTACTTGTAATGTACTTGTGCTTTTCCAGACACTCAGTCGCTTTACAACTTCTTGCATTATTCTTTCACTCCACACTGTGTGGCAAGGCTGCCAATCTGCACCAACAGCTATCACTCACCCACATATCACATTCATACACAGGCAACTATGGAGAACTAGGCCTATGCAATTGTGCATGTGGTTTGGAGTTCAAACTTTGGAAGAAGAAACTTGTTGTGTTAAAAGTACTGATTATAAGTGTGAAGTTCATGTTCAGGAAATGAATAAAGACATTTGTTTTATTAGGACAGAAAAACAATTCATTGAAAATCTTGACTGATCAAAATGAGAAAAAAAAAGATTTTCTTGTCAGGTCGCCCAGCCCTAGACTCAACAGTATTACCCAAGAATGATATGGCAGTAGGATAGTACACTGGAGAACATTGGACTGCCGAAAGATTTTATTTTTGAATCTCAAATAATTAACAATAGCATACTTGGGTTTCAGCACCTAGACTCAAGAAAAATAATAATCCTCCCGTCTCTTAACTCCCCTGTTTTGCAAGTGCTACTGGAAATGAGAAAAAGAGATGAAGGTTTGCATATGATAATATAAAATAAGTCTTGTTATGATGACATAACATACATGCTGTTAATTACTCTGAGATTTTTATACATATATAACTGTACTAATGAAATACTCTATACTCACTTTTTGACATTAGCTTCTCCATTAGGAATTCTCCTCAGCTTCTTCTTCTTCAGTATCTTAACAGCTCTGCGACAGAGAGTCTCTGAGTCCAACATCTCTTTGACTTTACCATAGGATCCCTCACCCAGTAGATCCCCCATAAGGTACTTTCCTATTAACTTAGCTCTCTTCCGGCGTGGCTGGTAGATCACCTCAGTCGAGTCAATACGGTGAATAAAAGTATCCATCAGTTCATTTTCATTGAGATAGTCAAGGTGATGAAGCTCACCGGTGCTCATGGTGGATTATCCTTGATTCAGTCCTCTGTGTAAAAAGTCTTTCTGTTTTGGGGAGAGTTTAACCAAATATAGAACGCAAAAACAAAATCTTTGAACGTGCGTGCCAAGTTTTAAACTTGGAAGAATAGACAGGTTAGATCCAGTCAGACTCGGAACAAACTCAGCAGACGTGCATCCTTATTGGGTTGGATCAGATAAACTGATCTCTCTATGTATTGGAATTCCACTTGCAGGTCACTAATACTGGTCAGATGTTGATAATAACAAAAAGCACTGCTTTAAACACATGCAGCATTCTTTTGACAGTTTATGCTCCATCGCAAACCTTTCTTTAGGATTCATCAGTACGTTGTATTATCCTGGATCCAAATAAAAATTCAACAGGGATCTGGTCAGCTCTTATGGGTCACTGACCATTTAGACCATACTGCTTCATTCTTGGTGTGTACCTGACAACATAAAAATCAATTCAGTATTTCATCATCATGTACGTCTTTCTTGACAAAACAGTCCATTAATGCAATAATATGTAGTGTAAATATGATTATTAACGTGAATGCTTTGGTTATGTGGCATTGCCGTAATAAAATCACCATAAATATACGCAGTTGATAGCAAGAAAGTATCGTTCAATAAACTAGTACTGTGTCAGCATGATTGTCTTCATAGTTGCATCACAAATTATAATGTAAAAATGCTGTTTTACCAAAGCTGCAGCAATGCTTGTTTTGATAAAGCGACCATATTTAGGATTATAAAGTTTTGCAGTGGCATTTGTGGTGTTAAGCAGAAGCTAATCAACTTTGCGTTTGACGTTATAGCATTGTTGCTAGCCTTAGCTAGCTCACTTCACCGGCTAAAGCGCTACATAAAGGTGAAGTGCTTTGCAGGTAAAGATGGTCTTCCCATAATTGTAATAATACTAAGCAATAATCTGAGAAAGCATACATAAAACTAGAAGACGCCGTGCAACTGTACTAAGCTAGGATATGCTAACCGGGGTGTGCATGGCTAGCAGTTAAGTCCCACGAATAATCGTAAGATAAAGCTTATTTAAGTACGGTGATACGTATGTACCTTTTGATGGTTTTCGCTTTGATGTCGGTCACCATGAAAGATGTTTTGCTGGTGCTGAGAATGCTAACTAATGTTGAATCCTCGCTTTGCTCTGCTACTCAGGTTGTCGCCATCTTGTTTACCTCCCCTTCAACTCACTGACAGCCTCTACGTTACTGCGTCAAACCAAACTTTGAGACTTTGAGACGGGAAGGACGAAAAGATGTGAATGAGCCATGTGCGGAAAGAGCGAAAGAGCCCCACTCATTCACCTTATATTATAAATACAAGTCGTTTATTGCAGCGTGGCAATCCGCTGCAATGTAAATGTGTTTTACTTATCATCGTTCATTACTGTGACGACGAGGCTGTGACCATTCCTTAACATTCGTGTCTGTCCACTCAAAACTTCCTTAGGAATTAAAAGCTTGTTCAACCCCGCTGAAGTATGTCCCTTTCCCGGTTAGCCAAGAATACACACTTCTCCGATACTTAAGGAAGATGAGAGATCTTCTGTAGATCTTTATGCCTTAGAACATGCAGAGAACCCCACCACGTTAAATAAAATATTCTTATTATCACTGGACATAGGCACTCCATTAATTACATTTAATAGTGGAGCAAATCATCTGATGGTAATTAGCACAAAAAATACAATGACCTTTTTTGCATGAACAGATGCATAAAAACATACATCAACAGCTAAACTTGTAAAGTATCTTCATAGTGAGGAAATGTAATAATATTGCACAAAGCAATAACTGAAATGCAAGTAGTATCAAATTATAATGTAAAAAGTTATCTTTACA
Source organism: Taenioides sp. WSHXM2023 (assembly GCA_029959045.1). Lineage (NCBI taxonomy): Eukaryota > Metazoa > Chordata > Actinopteri > Gobiiformes > Gobiidae > Taenioides > Taenioides sp. WSHXM2023. The sequence continues at coordinate 17,850,104 of CM057096.1, read as the reverse complement.
TTGTTCTCCTTTTAACATAACACATTTTTAAATTTGTTTTTAACATTAGACTGATTCTTTAAATTCAGTAATATGGTCTTCGAGGGTTGTTCTGCAAACAAAAAAAAACAAGATTATTCATTAAATCACAGTGTATTTTTTAATGTAAACAACTTCAAATGTGTGTGTTACCAGTGGATTAGGCCTGAAGCGGTAGGCAAGCATCATTCGCTTTCTAAAGGCATCATATTCATCGTCATTCTTTGTAAGCTCTGCTGGACGGTCAATGCCCAAACCTGCTCCATCTATAGCAACAGTTCCCCTGAAAAGAAACAAACACAAAGTTTTAAAAAAGTCTCATAGCATACCATCATTTAATAATTTATACATTTACTATTGCTATAAATACATGATTACTTGTTCACTGGTGCTGTAATTCCTTGACCCTCACTTCCAAGACCTTCTCCTTCTTTCCAGCCCATCTTCATTAGCATTCGAAAACCTAGATTTTCCACTGTCAACTTAAACTCTTTGTATTCCGAGTAATCAGGGTCTCGACCCTCCTATGAGTACAAATACATAGTTTAGGCCACATGATAATAAAAACTGGAAAAACTTATTTATTTAGAACCTTCAGTGCTTTGAATGTCTCCATAAATTTTTCTAGCTCTTCGGGAGGCAGAAAGTCACCAATAAAGTGTTTTCCTTTGCCCATTTCAGTAAGAGACTCAGCCCACTCTGAGAACCACAGAAAAATTGTTTAGTTGTTGCTCCACAAAACAAAAACTATGCTATGAGTCTCACCGCGTGTTTTCCCCATTTCCATCTTCCTAAGTCGGTGCTCCCAGGTCCCATCACTTTGGTCAACCTCTTCATCACTATCATATTCATGCTGATGCTCTCTCATAGCTTTTTCCCACATCACCTGCATGTCTGCCATTGCACGCTTGTGTTTCATAATCATATCAAACATTTCTTGCATCTATAAAAAAATATCTCTTATGTAACTCTTGTTTAAGGTTTTTCAATCTTGGACGATATGTTTAAGCCTCGTTCGTATACCTCTTGCTGTTCTTTTAACTGTTTCTTCTGATCTTCTGATAATTCAGTGACTCCAACCAAGCCAAGAGGCTTCCCCGTGTTGTAACCAAGACCCTTCAACTCTTGGGCTGAAATTGTAGAGCAGTTAGTAAGTATACCAATGATCCAATTTAAAGATTTATTCAACTTCTGTTTCTTATAAGAATCTGCAGTTGAAGGAACTTTTTATCTAAGCATGTAAGCGGAGAACATGGCAAGTATGAGGTGTTGTTAACAAAAGTCACAATGCTTATATTGAAACAATTCATTCAAATAATTCATTTTCATTTTATATTATCCATGTATAATACATAATGTATCTAGTGTTGTTTCAATACCAGAGAGTGAAGGTATGTTGGGTTGAGGAAATCCCACGTCCTCTGGAATAACAATAGATGGAATAGGCAGCTGGACTTTATCGTCTTCAGACCCCCATCGACTCTTTCTCTTCCGCTTGACAGGTGGGGTGTCTGTGCTGAGAGAAGGGGAGTTCAAGGACGGTGGATGAGATGGAAGTTGGAGCGCTGGTGTTGCTGGTGAGGCTGTATAAGAGACTGCACCACTGTACTCCTTTACTTTCTCTTTGTAAAAGTGATAGGCTGGACTTTGATGATCATACAAAAATCTGTAGAAAACACAGCATTCATTACAACAAATTGTGCAAATGCCATTTGATTGTATTATTGTTGTTGTGCACCAACTGACCTGAAGGCAGGGTTGTCTTTATTGCGTTCTACAGCGATGGCTTCTACCTCTGCTCCACCCTCTGCCACAAATCTAGCCAGCTTCTCAGCAACTTGTTGGGTTTCAGGGTCCACTGGGGGGGAGACTTTAAGCATCCTATCAGTACTTGGACTCAATTCACACTCAAACACTGCATCGTATTGAACGAGCTCTCACACACCCTCTAGAGCCAATAGTATAAAACAAGGAAGGACACATGATGGGCAAATGTTCTAAGAATGTTTTAATCAACAAAAATAGTGGGGCTGCATAAGTAGAAAAAAATTAAATAAAATGTTTTTAATTTTTTGCACCACTTTTAAGCGCAAATAATACTGACAATAACATAATAAAAAAAGAAAATTACAATTTGCACTTACCACAGTCAGAAATATTGTCAGGTTTTTGAAGGCCCCTTTGTAGTTCTGCAATTTTTCTTTTAAAGTACAGATAATCACTGCTGCCCTTGTCATATAAAAATCTTTAGAAGCAAAAACAACCATGATTGTTACACAGTATTATAAATCTTCGCTGTTAAAACTGCAAAATATTGACAGATTGACTTACGAGAAAACTGGATCATCTTTGTAGTCTTCTCTAGCTTTTCTCTCAAGCTCAGGTCCCCCTTCAGCCACAAAAGAGGCCATCTTGTCAATAATGAGTCGGGTATCAGAATCCTCTGGGGGAGAGACTTTAAGCAGGCTATCAAAACATTGTTTTAAGGTTACCAATACACTGCCAGGTACAAGCCAGCTGTGCCACGGCAGTATTGAGAAGATGAAATGAAATATCCATGCCATGGAGGGTCCCAAAGTACTGTAAATAGCACAAGTCCTGAATTACCTTTAATCTCTAAAAATCTGGAGTAATCCGCTTCGTCTTCCTCATCTTCACCCTCTGAGGAACAAAAGGCACTTGGTCTTTGGCTCAGAATAGGGGTTTTCTTGGACTGAGAGAAAGTCTTGAATTGGCTAATCATGCTACTGACACCAAGTCCTGGTCGCTTGCCAGAAAGAATACTTTTTTTTGGCTGTACATTTCCTGCTGATGAAGAAGAGCTTGAATTGTTCTTGTCATTGGGAGCACCTAAAAATAAATCAATAATTAATTAGATGGCTCATTCCACTGATTTGAACAATGTCTAAAGTACTTATAGTTTAACTGAGTAAATAAACAAACCAGAAACAGGAGGCTTGTCTTTCTGCATCTTCATAAACTGCTGCAAAAAGCTTCCATCATTTGCAAATTTGTTTGATGAGGCAAGATCAGGAGAAGTAGAACAACTGACAAACAAAAAAGACAAGAAAGATGACCCTTAGAAAGTCTGTAAACAAATACATTCTTAAATTCTGAAATGGAGGAAAGTGTATGCAAAAGTGAAGTGGAAAATAATCCCATTCCAGTGGAGAAACTTAAAATGGAGAATTAACACAGAATTTGATTCTATTTTACATAATTTGTTCATTTAATGTGAGATTATATTAAGACACTTTGGTTAAGGCAAAATCCTTAAAGAGTTTTAAGTTTTTTTTAGTTTGACTGGAAAATACATGAAATAGTTGACCCACATAACAGTTTTTCATTTCATCTACAGCTATGTACAAACAACAAATTGTACTTTTTTGTTAAAGTCAAATACAGTTTTGGGGCTAGAAAATAGTATTATCTCCCAGCCTCTGAAGTAGAAAAGCAAACTGCCATTTCTGCCCTAAAAAAATCATAATAATTGCTTCTTCGTTCTAAATACGTACTACTTAGAATTTGCAAGCATTTAGATCTAATGTTATCATTGTAAATATATCATGGTCAGTTGCCTCCACTCGGGAATACTGAACATTCTGATGATTGAGCATTTTCAAGGGCCTATACCATAACTATCAAACAAGTGTAATAATGCGTTTACATAATATTAAGGCCTACTTACGCTGACTGCAAAGATTTATTATTAACGTTAGTTGTCCTTGCATTCATCTGTGCCTGTCGTGCCAGTTTTTCCTCGATTTCACGTTTTTTCTGCGCTATAAGCTTTTCCTGGCGCATGATATTCATGTTTTGTTTCTGCTTCTGTGCCTGTGTCATCGGAGTCTTCGGCTTCCAGCATCCATGTCCTAAAAGACAGACATTCATCTGAATAACATCTTAATTTGAACTACAATATGTACTGCAAGATCTTACATATATTTATTTAGCTTTTAAAATGTAACAATGGTAAAACTTTGAAATATGAATGGTTAAGCTAATATGCTAGCTAACATCGGATTAAGCGAACAGATTTGGATTTTCATAGTAAAGATTTATTGAGTTGACTATTTGAAACGTGTTACCAGGTTTAATACCTCTTAGTTGTTGAGTGTAATTTACCTGTTTCGCTCGAGTCCATGTCTTTGATCGGGTTAAGCAACACCGTTAACAAAATCCGAGTACCTCAAGGCCTTTCATAACACAGCCACAACTTCCTGTTACAAATCGTGCAAAAATAAAAGTATATTTTGAACAGGCTGAAAATGGGCCTTTAAGTTATTGTAAAATCTTATCACAGTACATTCACAGTTACGCTAAACGTAGAATAATGTAACAAACTGGATTCTTGTTATGTTAACATTTCTGTGCTGTTGTAATTTCTGTAGTTTCCGTTTTTACTCTGCACGTCTTTTCGCTGCTGGGTTAAGGTTTGTTGATCCTTGTTGCTATCCGTCCATAACGTACCAAAGGACTCCCTGCTAAAAATGGCAGAAGCTCCCCCACGACCCAACCGGTTTTTCTGTCACCGCTGCTCAGCAGAGATTAGTCCGCATCTGCCGGTAAGGATAATATCTATTGTTTACCTACGCTCGGCTTTGCTCCGGTGTGTTTTTCACTAGATACTTGAGTCCGTAGTGATTTGTTAGTCACGTCAGTAACATTACTGTGCAGGGGCTATGCTAATTAGCCAGCTCTATACACCATAATAGAGAGACAGTAGAAATATTGACGTGTAACTTGTTAATGCTACCTTAATTGTAGTCTACAGGTATTCAGTTTTGTTATTCTAAATGAAAAAAATAAAAAATCATCATATTATAAATGTAGGTTAATGCTAAGGGTGTGTGCTGTGGTAATGATTTATATCCAAGTTGTGACAACAGCGTGCGTGTCTGTCACAGTAGTAAAAGAGAACCAAAAAGACAGCAGCAAATGCAATCGAATAATAACAAGTGTGAAAGATATATCAATATATTCTCAATGATATGGTGCACAAATTAAGAGTTGCAGGGGGTGAGACTCATAGTCCAGCATGTGAGTTTAACTAGTACTCTTCTGAGTCCAGAGGACAGCCCAGGATGGAGCTTCTTGATTACCCTGTTCAGCTTCTTTATACTCGCTATTCCTAGTGGCTTCTTAAATGTTTTTTGTAGCTTTTTACTCTATCTGCTCCCATGTGTTGACATTTTTATAGTAAAATTGAAGTGAATGTATTAGTACCAATTACTCCCCAAAAGACATTGCATTGCTTTTTTCTAGTTTTCCATGCAGATTTTGCTTAGACTGGCAAGGTGCTACTAGCAAATTGTACTAATCAATAAAGCTGTGAAGCATAATATTTATTATTATGGTGCATATAAATGACAGAATTGTTAATTGAACTTAACTGTCTCATAGGATTACACGTGTCCACTTTGTGAGTCTGGGTTCATCGAGGAATTACCCGAAGAAAGGAGGTATGTATTGAGTTCATTTGGATTGTTCATATTACTGCTTTAACTAAATATTTTACTATTGTTGATCAGTACTGAAAATGGGTCAACATCTTCATCCTCTTCCTCCTCCAGTGACCAAAACCGACCAGTCTTTGAGGTTAGCAAACCTTTTATATCTCTTTAATGTAATGAAATGATACAATGTCAGCATTAATGTTCCTCTTTTACAATAGCATATGGATCAGCAACACCTTTTCACATTTCCCTCTGGTTATGGTCCATTTGCCCTTGGAATTTTTGATGACAACTTTGATCTGCGAACACGACTTCCACCAGAGGACAACAGAGAAACTGAAAACAGAAGAGAACGAGAAATGGCATCACGGCAACGATACGGTGCCAGGCAACCACGAGGGCGGCATGGGACTCGGCGTCAGGGTATGCGGCATGAAGGAGTGCCTACATTAGAGGGGTGAGACTTTTAATATTAAAACAATTTGTAAAATCTTAAAATGGGGTACTACCATGTTATAATATTATTCCTTCATCAAAACATGTCTTAGATGTCATCCGAACATTTTCAAAACAGTAAAAGTTAACATGGTGATCTTATGTTACGTGTTAGCAGTTAATACCCCTCTTTAAAGTATATTTTGCCTTTTGGGAGAACTGTGGGTAGAAATAACTTTATTTTGGTTTGGATTGTAGAATTATTCAGCAGTTAGTAAATGGAATTATTGCACCCACGGCAATGCCAAATATCGGAATGGGACCATGGTGAGTACTTAAGACACATGTCTGGCACTGATTTATACTTGCTAGTATTTTATTGGTATGTGGATTGTATTTAGGGGTATGCTACATTCAAACCCAATGGACTACGCTTGGGGTGCCAATGGACTTGATGCAATTATTACACAGGTAGCTTTTGTTCTGTATTTTGACTAGTTTATTTGAGATGCAGGAAATGAAAGAAAAATTTTGTGTTCATTTGTTTATTTTACACACCCGTATTCTTCTTGTAGTTATTGAACCAATTTGAAAACACAGGGCCCCCACCTGCTGACAGGGAAAGAATAAAAAGTTTACCCACGATTGCCATAACAGAAGACCATGTTGGTAAAGACATTTTCTCTACCCCTAGGCCTGTCATGATAATTACTATATCGACTTGTCCTTCAATAAGTTAGATGGAAAAATCCTTTTGGGGGGGTCAATATTTATCGTGGGTACTTTTTCTTAGTACTAGTGGGGAACTTTTTGTCATTTTTCTCTGTCCATCCATTTTCTTCCGCTTATCTGGGGCCGGGTCACGGGGACAGCATTCTAAGCAGGGACTCCCAGACTTCCTTCACCCCGGACACTTCCTCCAGCTCCTCCGGGGGGACCCGAAGGCGTTCCCAGGCCAGCTGAGAGACGTTGTCCCTCCAGCGTGTCCTGGGTCTTCCCCTGGGCCTCTTCCCGGTGAGACATGATCTTGTCCTTTTGCTCACCTCCAGAGGAGTGTGTTTCCCCTGTAGTTGGAACACACCCTCCAGTCCCCCTTCTTAAACGGAAGGACCACCACCCCGGTCTGCCAGTCCAGAGGTACTGTCCCCAACCACCACATGATGTTGCAGAGATGTGTCAGCCAAGACAGCCCCACAACATTCAGAGACTTAAGATACTCAGGATGGATCTCATCCACCCCTGGAGCTTGCCAACCACCTCAGTGACTTCAACTAGGGTGATGGATGAGTCCGCGTTTGAGTCCCCAGCCTCTGCTTCCTCCTCAGAAGATGTGACAGTGGGATTGAGGAGATCCTCAAAGTAATTGTCCAGTACCCCTCCCAGGGACTCCAAGAAGGCTGTGTACTCTGCGCTGCTGCTCGGCCTGTAGGCCAACACAGCAGTGAGAGACCTGTCCCCAACCCGAAGGCGCAAGGAAGCGACCCTCTCTTTCACCGGGGTGAACTCCAACACACGGCGGTTGAGCTGTGGGGCAGTGAACAGGCCCACACCTGCCTGCCGCCGCTCCCTGCAGGCAACACCAGAGAAATGGAGAGTCCAGCCCCTCTCAAGGAGTTGGGTTCCAGAGCCCAACCTGTGCGTGGAGGTGAGGCCGACTATATCTAGTTGATAACGTTCAACCTCCCGCACAAGCTCGGGCTCCTTCCCCCCCAGCGAGGTGACATTCCATGTCCCCAGAGCTAGTCTCCATGTTCGGAGATCCGGTCGTCGAGGCCCCTGCCTTCGACTGCCACCCAGATCTCCCTGCACCAGCCCCCCATTGATCCTCCTGCGGGTGGTGGGTCCATGGGAGGACAGCCCCACGTTGCTCCTTCGGGCTGTGCCCGGCCACCAGACGCTCGCTGTCGAGCACCCACCCCAGGCCTGGCTCCAGGGTGGGGCCCCGGTAACGCCAATCCGGGCGACGTAACTGGCCTTGCTGTGTTTCTCATCATAGGGGCTTTTGAACCGCTCTTAGTCTGACCCGTCCCCCAGGACCTGTTAGCCTTGGATGACCCTACCAGGGGCATGAAGCCCCCAACAGCATAGCTCCTGGGATCAATCTCAAACCCCTCCACCACGTTAAGGTGGCGGTTCAAGGAGGGATTGTCATTTTTCTGTGCTACAAAAATATTTGCTCTGTAGAGAGTCAAATACATGACTCATTACAGATACAAACTAAGTACTAGAGTATTCCGTTTGTGTACAGTTTATTGTTTTTAACCATATTATATATTTAGTAATGTTTTTTGGGGATAATCCTGCTTTAAGGATATTGTGTCAGTGGCATACATTTGTTTCAGTGTTATCGTTTCTCGCCTATATCTTCGTTAGCAATATATCGTACTTCAAAAGTTGTTATCATGACAGGCCTACCCACCCCCTTCCTTCCATATATAATGTACATTTGGCATTGTCATTTATGCCTCTAATCTGTCTTTCTTCAGGTGCAGGTTTAGAGTGTCCTGTTTGTAAAGAAGACTACAGTGTTTCAGAGAGTGTCAGACAACTCCCATGCAATCATTTATTTCATAATGACTGTATAGTACCATGGCTGGAACAGGTATGGATTTGCCATCACATATTTCTTTTATTCTTTGTAATGTATAAATTAAGTAGTTAATATTTCAAACATGAAATGTATTTTTAAAGTATATTTGATGTTGTCTTCTTGCAGCATGATACATGCCCTGTGTGCAGGAAAAGTCTCAGTGGACAGAACACAGCCACTGATCCACCAGGATTATCAGGAATAAACTTCTCCCCCTCATCATCATCATCATCATCCTCCCCCAGTTCACCAAGCAATGAAAATGCTGCCAATTCTTAGTTTTTCATGACTGCCTCATAAGAACAGACTGAAATTGCAGCTTAAACCAAGATTACGGTCTTGTCATAAGTGAATAACTTAAGTCAAGATGGACACGTTACCATTCCTTGTGCTGAACTTGTACTGGGGTTCTGTTGCTGCTTCGTTTAAGTGTTTGAGCATGTGTTGCAGACTGCCTACAGAAGGCCCAGAAAGCCTGGGAATTTAAACTGTAGACTGACCTAGGGTGCTCAGACATTTGTTAAAAACATGTTTTTAAAACATTGTGTTGATGCAAACCTTGAGATATGTCCATTGTTGTGTAGATACATTTTATACTGTGAAGTGACGGTGACTTTGTTGGTGAGTTTGAGGGGAGGAGAGTGTATGAATCTTTGCATCTTATTTATTTGCACATTTGTTTTTTGTTTTTTTACTTTGCGCAAAATTGTTTTTAGTATGGGAGTTTGATGAATAAATACATTTCTGTCCAAAAATATTTTAAAGAAAGCCAACTAGGAATTAGAGATGTTTTTATTAGCTATGATTCCATTATAATTTACTCATTGTTTACTCAACAATGAAATATATACACACACATAGTGAAGCCTACGCTTATTCACACCTTAGGCACGTTTTGGATTTTTATTTTTCCTGGTTGGAGAGATCCAAAAGTTACTAAAGACTGCAACACAGATGCAAAAGAATGAACGATCGATGTTCAAAACCAACTCTTCACTTTCATTTCTGCAACAACAGATTCAGTGAGAAAAAATAACTTGGCAAATATGAATGATTTGGATTTTTACAGTTTGCTCACATCTTATACAGTTTTCACGCAAAGCAGTGATTTCCTCTCCAGTAAAATGTACAGCTGTACAGAAAAATGATACTGCAGCTGTAGAAATTGGGCTGATGGTCACATGTTTTCTAGTTACCAATTCAAAGGTGCTGGTGCTGTTTGATCAAAAATAACATGGGCTATGATCATTATTACTTTATGTCCTTGAATTATTTTAAATCTCATTTCGTGTGATAAGATGGTGGTATGGTAATTTATCAAATAGGTCTCAAAATAAGAATAAACAAATATTTGGTGAACTAGTCTTTTGTTGTCAGAACATTTGACTTTCTGTGCAGATGTTTTTGGTTTTAGTTACCACTGAGCGTCGCCAAAGATTAACCACAGCGAATCCGAACAAACGAAGGTTGTCATTGAAAACACCTTTTGAAATGACATCATGTGAGCCTACATTAACACGTGGAGATTAAACTTGCTTTACACATTTTTCTCATCATGAAGACCAAAGTGCGCCCTGATGCAACAAACGACCCATTTCGTTGGCTTCGAGTCAACAAATCTGGATTAGATTAAAAGAATTTGACGCAATTCCACCAGTGTGGTGTTCGTTTGAGGCTTGGGTGTATGACATAGGAGTCCTGATACACCCAAGTGTGAAAGTATAAAGCATAGTTTACAAAGAAGTCACGTCCACCCCTCCCTCTCTCCAATTCTTTCCGATACCATTTCTTCCCGTCTATTGTCCGTCTCTGATTGGTCTTCCCCAAAGATAATTGGAGGCAATTTTGATGTGCTCATTGTCATGAAAAAAATGAGGCTTCGTCGGTATCTGCTTTTGCTGCTGTTGCTATGAAAAAGAAAACGGTGGGCGGCCACATCAGCACGTCCAAATGCACAAGAAGCAACAGCAGTCAGAACTGTGTGGACGCGGCGTCTGCGGGGGCAGCGAGCCCTAAGCAGCCCGGTGTGACCAGCAACGTGATGGATGAGACAGACGACGGAGACGAGGAGTCCAAGTTTGAGCATCCTCGCTCAGGCCGAGCAGCGGCCAGTGGTGGCATCAGAATGAAGAACTTTACGCCTGGACCAGGAGGGGGAGCCGCGTCCTCTGCTTCCAGGAGAAACTCCAACAAGGAGCCCAGCCTTACGCACGCAGAGAACGCCACCGCCGCCCCACGGCCCATTGCTTTCTCCAGAGCCAAGGAGAGCCACACACCCTGTCCGGGCGATGTTGCCGAGCGCGCATTCAGCCCCAAATCTGGACAGCAGGCCTCGCAGTCCGCAGCAGTGGCCGAGCCTATGAGCGCGACAACAGGGGATGGTCTGGCTCCCATTTCCAACATGAAATGCACCAAAAACGGAGAATGCAGAAGGGACTCTGGCACTGGCAGCCTGCGCTCAATCATCTCCAAACAGGAGAGGTCGAGGGCCGAGGACGTAGGTAGTGCTACGCGAGGTGCCTGTAACTCCACCACTGCGAGCATGGACGGCTCGATCACGCCAGGCGGTTCCTTGACCGGGGGCCACGGAGCAGACGGAGGTGTCCCCGAGAAGAAGGACTCCAAGGTGTCCTTTTCTAACGCGCCGAGCAGAAAAGCCTCGTGTCTCCAGACTCAGCAGCACAGGACCTCCGTTACTTTCCAGAAAACAGAAGATGGCCCTCAAATTGTGCCTGCCGAAGATGCCGAACCCAGGGGTAGTCAAGCCAGTTTCATGCAGCGACAATTCAGCAGCATGTTACAGCCTGGAGTCAATAAATTCTCCCTGCGCATGTATGGGAGTCAAAAAGCGGTAGAGAAGGAGCAAGAACGGGTCAAATCGGCGGGGAACTGGATTATCCACCCATATAGCGACTTCAGGTAAGAGCACGAACTTGGCTGTAAAAAAAACTGAGGTTTACTGTCAACTACAATTTACTAGGTGACTGGTCACTTATTGGCTAGAGCTTAATGTCAACACAGTATCTCCACAAATATTAGACCATAAAGAATAAATATGGAACATTTTTTTAGTCTTTAACAACCTGTTGTCTAATGGACTTTACAAAAGGCGTCCTTTCAAGGTGGTCAACAAATGCTGTTTCAGTAGCCTACAGTAACATATGTGGGATGGCCACCAAGTCTGGCCTGCTATCGTTACATCTGAGCATAGTCTTTAACAGACACAGCGTTCATAACACCAGTCCTTACGTTTTCTCCTAAACCCACGCTTCAACCAATAGCACGTCTCTTTGCCAGCACAGCCGTGGCAGGATGTAGGCTAAACGTGTGCGGGGCCGTAATGGAATGTCACCTTGAGCCAAGTGTACGAAAACCTCAAGCATGCTCACTGGAGACATCTTCGCCCGCAGACGGCTTTCCGCACCCTGCACTGTCAGTGACGGATGAGCTGTGTTCGGAGTGGCTCAAACGTTGTTACACCTGCTTGATGTCAGCCTGTCTAACGTTTATCACGCGAAGAACATATTTCCAAAGGCTTCTACAATTAGCAGATGTTAAGATTTAACATTTTTTATTGATATTGCGCGGACCAGACTAGTCTAAATCAGTGGCTGCTTTCAGTTGCGTGGTTTCAGCACCACGGACAGCTCCAGTCCCATCCACATATAAGAGGTTGCGTTTGGCCCACATAGATCAGATAACGCCGACTCAGTAACCACAAGGGTTAAACTTGAGATGTATTTACCAGGATGTAATTTGACCACTTTTGAGACCTGGTTTCATTACATCCCACTCACACACAGTGAAGACCCTTGTTGTCTTCTGCTACAGGTTCCCTTTGGTTACTTCAGGTTAAACTAACATGCCCAAAGTATTAAGTAGAGCTTATGAAAATAGTCTCCATCCTGTAAATAGGTGCTTAATAAATCATCGTCTTTTAGCACCAATTATATGATTGTTTTATATGTATGTTTATATGTTTTATATGTCTTTTTTTGTTTTTTTTTAATTTGTGGCAGTGCTTCATTTTGGAAAGAGTGTGCCTTCATGCCTGCTTATTTAAAAAGATCTATATAGATGTGAAAAGAGGATGAACATATGAATGCATCAAGTGATTAAGCCCACCTCTGACAGATGTTTAAGAAACTTGTCTCTGACACCTTCCCGGCATGAAGTCAGAGCTTATGTTGCATAAGTCACAGGAGCAGTAGTGACTCAGCGCTGCACCTGCCCTGCAGAGATTCATGGGTTCAAACTGAATTACTTTACAAATATTTGCCCCTCATCCCTATAAAACATTCTGTCATCAAAAGTTACAAACACAAGCCTCAAGACTTGTAGGGAGCCCTGCACCAACTTAGAGACAATGCACTAGTCTTAGCAATGTAAATTTACTAAAACTGAACATACTCTAAGCTTTGTTTTTCATAGATTTATGGACTATGTTTGACATAATCAAGCATAAACCTTGAAGCTAATTTAAATCATCCTTTTGTTGTCTTTTTTCTATTTAAATATCTATAAGTCAAGTCTAGGTTTTGTCATTGTTGGCCAACGCCATAACTTATTCCATAAACATATAGGTTTGGTTGCTTCCAGTACTTTATAAAATGACAATACAGGTGAAGTTTGAAGAAATATGACAAATTTGAGTCCTAAACTTTATAACCATAGAGACAGTTACTTCCTTGTCTGTTTTCTAATCTAACTGCTGTTTAATTATAGCTACCTAGTTTCCAAAAATGTATGGTCTCATTTGACTCTATATGTGTCTTTTCCCCCACCCTTTCTTTTTCTGTACTCTTTTCTGTCAGATTCTACTGGGATTTCACAATGCTGTTGTTTATGGTGGGCAACCTGATCGTCATCCCTGTGGGTATCACCTTCTTCAAGGACGAGACCACCACAATCTGGATCATGTTCAATGTGGTGTCGGACACTTTCTTTCTCATGGACCTGGTCCTTAACTTTCGCACAGGGATCATCATAGAGGACAACTCAGACATTATTTTGGACCCTGAAACTATAAAAAAGAAATATTTAAAAACTTGGTTCATTGTTGATTTTATCTCTTCTATCCCAGTGGATTACATTTTCCTCATTGTAGAAAAAGGAATAGACTCAGAAGTGTACAAGACTGCTCGCGCCTTGAGGATTGTCCGATTTACTAAGATCCTAAGTCTTCTGAGGCTGCTGCGACTCTCCAGATTAATACGCTATATACACCAATGGGAAGAGGTAAGTGTAAAGTAGAGGCTACATTCAGTGGGTTATTGGAGGACATACAGAGTCTGAATGTATTTCAAATAAGCCAGTCTTTTATTTGATTGTTATATTGGTCACACTAAAGATCATTGTTTAGGTTCAACTAACTAAGGTACTGCAACTTCATTGTGTTTTTTCACGATTTTTGTAGTCTCAGCAGTTATTACCTTTGGCCTTACACTCTATGTACTTAATTTAGCAACCAGTGAATGTATAGGGTTTTATAGTTCTGAAAAGATATGACTAAAATCAGGTTAAAAAATGTTGTCTTTGATGTTCACCGTTTAACTTCATCTACATCAGGAGATGACATATTTAATCCTTAGTTCTTTATCCTTGACATAGTTTGTGGAAAAACTGCAACTTGTTTGTATAGCTATATTTATCTATACATGCAGGTTGGTAATGGCTGCATGGTCTTAATTCAATTCCTCACTACAGACAAAGTAACAGCCAATCTGGAGTCAAGACAGAGACAAATGCTCACTATTGTGTACAATCTGCTGGCGTTGGCTCCGGACAAACCCAAGGCCACATACTAGTAGCGTCTCCTCCAGCTGCCTGCCCAGTATTAAAGTCCTCACTTACTGCTTCCTGTTGAGATCCATATAAAAACAGCAGGGTACAAACCGCTACAAACTTTGTACAAAAGTTTTCTCTCCATGCCCCCATCCCCTCGTCCTCATGCAGTCCCACAGCAGCATCCGGAGGTCTAATAAGCAGCTTATTACAAGTATAAACAAGGTTTAACAATTAAGACATCAGAGGGAGAGCAGGTGGGGTAGACCACAAGGGGATATGCAATGTGATTTTGTTCAGGCACAAGACTATGACCCCTGACAGATGAAGGGAATAACCCAAATCATCTCCTATAATCACGGCACCTGTTTAATTACAGAATTACATGTAGATAGTTAAGAAAAATTGTATGAATTATAAATCTGACCGACTTTTCACATCAGAATCCAAAAAGGTAATTTAGTGAGCAACACTGCACCAACCAATGTAAAATGCAGTTAAGAATTGTAATACATAATTCAGGCTGGCATATCAATTAAAACTCTCTTTTGTTGACAGAAAAGAAGAATGATCAATCTGTAACTGGTGACACATTCAAATAGTGAAGGCTGATTTGTGTGGTGAAGACAGAATACTGATAACTGACAAAAAAAATTTAAGTATGAGGCCTTCAACTGGAGCAAAAACACAAGACTTGTTTGGTATTTCAGTATGGCTATTCAGTGATGATACTGAATACTATACAGTGCTTTAATACTGAGACTGGCTCTGTCTCTTGACTAAAACATCCACAGTATATAAAAAAAATGGCAGAAGTCAGTCTGTTTGACTATGTTCCCAGCTGGGACACAAAAGGAGTACGCTGGTGAGATGACTCCCTGCTTATGTCCATGTATCGGCAGCCTGGTGCATTTTGCAGTTGTGTGTGGTGCAAAGGGTGCTCCATTGCTCACTTGACCTTTGGATAATTGGATTTCTGAAGATATGATGTGATACACACACATACAGACTCGGTGTGGTGGCTGATGGGAAGTGATACTTGGCATACACAGAGACTGAGAGCTAAGACACAAATGTAACAGCGATTCATTGCTTTTCTGCTGGTAATAACCTCAGTATGACCCCAGTCCAGTTAAAGTAAGAAGCATGGCTAGCAGAAAATGCAGGATTTGGAAGGATTTGCCCTTTACAGCTGCAGTGGAATCACACAAGAAACATTACTTGGGCTAACAAAAGATAATGTCTTTCATCTTGTTTTTATAACAACTATTATTTTGTTGTTTTCAATTGTCCTTAATTCTCTCTTTTTAAATGCAAGTTCATCAGTACCCCAGTTCAGATTTCTACAGCTTCATATCATGAAGCTGTCGTTTTCAAGTTAACAGCTACCTTTTACCTTTTTCCAGTAGAGATTGCCAATTCCAGGGCTGAAATTATCCAAATGATTCTACTGAAGGTGTACGGAGTTTAAAATCACAGTGGAACATTTCCTGTATGAGTGTTTTCTGTTTGAGAGAGGAACTGAACCTAAATATGTAGAGTTTGTGCGTTACAAATGTGAGAATGAAACAAAACAAAACTCCTTTGTGATGAGGAAACAACACTATAAACATAGATCAGACAATAAGCGTAATATTTAATATATGGTCACTTTTGATCACTTTTGGTTGGGTATGGCTTGTAGAAGTTTATATAGTCCACTCTTAGCAGTTAAGACTTGATGCCCACTGACCTGCATGCTTAATCATACATCCCCTGGTGTATGAGGCCAGAGGGGTGATTGGTGCTTGACCACTGTCCTGTATCTCAGTGTGATTGATGGCTAAGGCGACACAGACTACCAGTTGTTAAGCATTACAACTATGGTCGTCTATCACTGCCTGTGTGTCTCCTTCTGAGGTTGTGACTGTATTGTTGAGTTGGCCCAGGGCTTGCGTGAGTGACTGCCTCTTTATGACTGGGCCAAACTGTGATTGATGTCAGGATTCTTGATCGAGAAAATGTTTTACCCTGCTCCTGCAGAGTTTGATGAGGGGATGGTTATCTGTCTTCTCTAACTCATTAATCATATGACCCAGAACCTCTGAATGTATCAAACATTATCACATAAAATAAAAACTGTAAATTTCACTTCACGTCCATTCACCTGTTTCAACCACCTTTTTTGTCTGACAGATCTTCCACATGACCTATGACCTGGCCAGTGCAGTGATGCGGATTTGTAACCTCATTGCTATGATGCTGCTCCTGTGTCACTGGGATGGCTGCCTACAGTTCCTGGTCCCCATGCTCCAGGACTTTCCTTCAGACTGCTGGGTGTCCCTGAACAAGATGGAGGTACGTACTATACACATTTTGGTTCTCATTGATTGCAGAGGGGATTACAGTGGTCACACACCATTGATTAACGTGTTGTGACAGTGTAAATCAATAGCTCCTGGCCATAACAAATATTTTTTTTACACACGCAGGTCTTGAAACTGATACATTATTTAGCTCAGGGAATGCTTTGATAAAAAACAATAATCTTTATTTCCTTCAGAATGTACCTCCTTTGGGTTAATACCAAATTATGTTTACCTATCAAAAGTTACAACTTGAGCCAATTAAGCTCTAGGACAACATTTGTGAAAACAATGACTCCCCACAAGTGTGTGGCACTAAACTAGGGAACAATTTTAGGAGAGGCCCTGGACATGAGATTGGAGCACACTTCTGGATGCTTGTGCTTGGTGGGGTGATGACAGAAAAGATAAAAGGGGGTGAAACAGGGGGATGGGAGGGGAACTGTGGCATGGCAGCTGGGCTCTTTGTTGCCATGTCTTTCTCACAGAGATAAAAGCTGCTTGTTTATGGGCCTGTCTGTCAGTGTAGCCTTTTACACAGTGAGAGGAGAGCTCACTCACCCAAGCGGGAGGCACAGGTCTAAACAGGGTTTTTAACAGATTGCAGTTGGCTGAGGCCTGCCAAGATGACATACAATTTATTTACATTACAGAACTTTTTTGATGTAAACAGTAATTACTGTTAAATAAACATAAATTGTGAACAACACCAAAGGATTTACAGTACAATATCACTTTTTTTTGTAAAATTTCAGTGGTTAGCACTCCAGCAGACCTTCCATATGTTCCCTGTCATTTTGTAACTCCTGGTATTTTCTGCTGGAAAAATCATGTCTATGTTAGACAAACAAGTAGATATATATTTAAAGAGAAGGTGAGAGTGGGTGATAGTTGGGACCTCAGTTATCAGCCCATGCACTAAACTGCGAGTATTGCTGGGTTTCAGATGAAATTACAACACTCCATAGGCCAATATTATTTAATACATATGGGGAGCAGGTAAAACGAATATGGTTCAGCAATATTTTGCTATATCATTGTCTTGGGTCTAATTAATAATATAAATGTAAATATAAAACCAGGTTCCATATTTTGGAATTTATTTTTCCGATATTTCAAAGTACAGTGTAATCAATAGGGAAAACTGTTTCTTGCCCCCATATAGAAGTATGATATCATCACATTCTAGAAACTGAAAACTACCAATAAACTGGAAAATAACTCGTTTACCCATACTTCCCGACATTTTCGCATAGTGTTAAGGAAAGGAGAGTTGAGAAAACTTTAAACAGTAGATTAGCCAACGTTATTCTTTCATTCTGGATCGCGGAAATACGGGCACAAAGCATGCGCGTCTGTAGCACTTCGCGCTTCATCCAGGATGACTGGACTGGACCCCGCTGTCTCCGCTTCAGGACGTGGGACTGACGCGTGAAAACCCAGTTTGATGGACAGCTGCTGTAGAATGCTCCGGATCAGAGGAAGATTTGTGAGAGTCAGGGCCAAAGTGTCGCAGGTAAAGAGTTTATATTGTATTACTGCTGCTTTGAAAATAACCTGTTATTATCTATCGAAATCGCACAGAGACACTCTACTTTTACAATATTTGGCTGTTTAGCACATGAGCAAACGCTTAATAAATAAGGCCCTTAAAATATGAATTGTCATGAGTAAGCACTAAATGGACATTGTCCAAATTGTTTGCAGGAAGTCCATCTGGTTGTTAGGATAGGCTCTCTCTTTACTAGTACAATTGTATAGTGCTTGGCATAGTATATACACCTACAAAGCAGATGTTTTCATAAACCTTTCCATTCAAAGCATTAGTTATCTCAACCTTTATTGCTATGGGTGCATGAACCACTTTGCACTCCTTTTGAAATGATAACTGAGCAGTCCATGGAAAGGGTACATTTGATCTTGAACTTGCATATTATAGTTGGAGTTTGAATGACAAAGTTTGGATCTGTCATTGCCCTGCATAATCAAAGACAGTGACTCCCCAAAGAGCTGTCAATCTCCCACTGTAAGGTTCAAGCTCTGCCCAAGCCCAGAGCACCTGAGACCACCTCCCTATTGAGTCGTCTACAACTTGTAACATTAGCAATTGTGCAGGAGCCTGGCCATCCATCACAACTCGCACCCTGATACAGCAATGCCTACAGGCAGGTGCAGTGGAGGGCGTCCCAAGTACTTCCAATGACATCCGCTAAAACGGTAACTGGACTCTATAATACCTCAGGAAAGACAGGTTGTTTTTACACCTATATAGCATTAACTTCCACAATCATTTTGGAAGCGAGTGCCATAGCCTTCTTGAGTCACATAGATAATAGCAGTGACAGAAGGTCTAACTGACAGACAGTATATAGTTTCCTCTGTGTAATTACTATTGTGTGTGTACCCACTGTACACATAGCATCACCTCCCTATTATCCTGCTGTGACAACCGTGAAACAGAGCCGCTGTGCTGTGGGAGAAGATAAGACTATAATCACTGCGTACAATGTTAAATTTTTTTATTTACACAGTGCTCCTCATCTGAACAAACAGTGTCATAGGTCTTTTGACAAACATGATCAGCTTGATTTAAATGTGCTGCAGTGAGTAATTCCGTATTAAACAAGAAAACTGAATGCAACTGTCCCAGCTGTATAATGGAGTAGTATTTGGTGGTGTTTGTTTCTAAGTCAAAGAGCGGGATGGTGCGGATGTGATTACACCCATCCCAAAGGAACCCAGGTGTTTTTTTAGACTGAGTTAAAAGCACTCCAATAACATCCTCTTACAAGCACACTCAGGCTCTATGTGCTGAATAGTTTTCAGACGCAAAGGGTCAGGTGTATCATTTGGAAACAACATAGACACATTTTAGCTCCCTTTTTTTAACTATTGTTCATTTTTGTTACGATATATGGCACAGAACATTTGTTATTTACATGTTATTCGTATTCAGTAGGCACAGTATCACAGCAGCAAAAACATATGAAGTGTGAAACTCTTGAAACCAAATGGACTTTGCTTGGCTAATGAAGGCTGTGATTATTAACAAACAGTGGATGGTTCCCAAACTTAAGTCTCCTGGGAGAGCTGTTGAGACCTATATGGATTCCTGTACTATTTCAGAATCAAAGTGCTCATCATTCATCTATTATTCAGTCTGTTTCACTCTACTGATTCTCTTTATGTTTTCACATTTGTCCTTAGCCCACTTGGTGGACTCCTTAAAGTATGTTTATGTTGCCAACATATGGAGCATTTCTAAATAAATATAAATAAAGTCTTCAAATTGTTTTAAGATAACATTTACTCTGTATGTTATACATCATATACATTTTACCTTCACCATTTGGTGCATATAGGTAAATATACAAAGGCAAAGAAATAGAAATACATTCACACTGCATTGAAAGGGCATACTTAATGACCTCTCATCATTTTTCTCAGAGGAAATAATTTTAAAACCACTTCTACTTTTCCTGATTAGGCCTCAAAGGACTCCCCTGGTGTTGGTTCCTTTTCCTCCTCTTATTTAGTTAAGCAGTCCTATCCCTGGAGTTCTCATTTGTATAAGTGCTATTCATGACCCTGTTGTTTCCACAGCTTGTCTGCCACATCTCTCTCTCCTCTATCCTTCAGCAAATCTTGAACTCTTTGTCTCTTTACGTCTTTCCTGCAGAATGATACCTGGTCAGAGCTCTACTCCTTCGCTCTGTTTAAGGCCATGAGCCACATGCTGTGCATTGGTTATGGTCGACAGGCCCCCGAGAGTCTCACAGACATCTGGCTTACAATGCTCAGTATGATCGTTGGAGCCACATGCTACGCTGTTTTCATTGGGCACGCGACAGCCCTCATCCAGTCCTTGGACTCCTCCAGACGACAGTATCAGGAAAAGGTAAGTTAGATGATCAATCATCATTATAACTGAATGCATGTCTGTCTAATAAGACTAGACCCAAAGTAATACATTGGACACAAGTCTTTCTTGTATCAGTGTTCGTAACCTCGCTAAAAAGTCTTCACAAACATTAAAAGTTAATAACAATAATACTGACATATGAGTGAAACTGCCTTACAGACTGATGGCTCTGTAAGAACCTGCTTTCAAAAGGTGTCCTGAACTCTGGAGGGGTGTGGAGGGAGTGGTCAATTTAACCCTGGAGAATGCACGATGGGAGTTAAGATATAAAGTATTTCCTGATGAACCTTAGTTCACTGGGGCAAATCTTTCTCATTATTTGGATTTTGCATGTTGTTATTACATCCTGCAATACAATTTCTGTACATTCCATTCTTTTAGTTAAGTTCATGTGCGATGACACACAGCACTTTCTTTTGGGTCAGTTTTTGAGTGGGATTTATAGGATTTTCTTTCTACAAATGTCAGTCTAGTCCTGAGATGGGAATGTGACGGAAACAGAAAAGTGATGAGGAGCAGCAGCAGTGGTCTGTAGTGTAGCCGCTCTGTATCCAAGCAGAGTCTCACCGGCTGGAGAGTGTGGAGAGCTGCTGGTTCTCATTGGCCAATCAGAGCGCACTTTTGTGTTGGGCCAGGTACAGCCACGTCGCCAGGGCGTACGAGGAGGGGCGGATGTGGGAAACAGAGAGCGAGACGCTCTATGTGCCGTGATGTCCCCTTGGGCAGCAGCAGAATTGATGAGGCAGCAGACCTGTGTGTCCTGCCAATGTCATCCTGAAGGTGACGTAAGCACCAATGGCTGCCTCCGCTGCTCTCACACTCAGGAGCAGCATCTGCTCATGGCTTTTTACCTCTCTCCTCCACTGTCATCACATATCACAGCCTTTTACTACCCCATATGCGACTTTGTTCTCTATTTCTGATCTCACCTTTGTTCTTTGCCTGTGTCAGTACTAGTGATGTCCTTGAGAGCTGCATGGTTTACTGCTAAGCTACTACATCATAGGGTCTGTAAAGGAGTACAACAAAGAGGAGGGAACCTGTGGGACTTTTTTTTTGCATTTTAGACTGCTTGTTCTTTTTGGGCCAAAGCGGCTCCAGAATAAAAACCTAAAATACAAAACATACACAGTTGATGACAGTATTGCAGGTACTAAGCACTTTAAGCCTTGTGCCAATACTGTTAACAGAATGTTTTTTTAAGGAGCAAATGTTCTCTGCGTGTTATTTGAAAAGGCTTGCTGGTCAAAACGTATTACTAAATTTAAAAGTTATTTAAGAATCATCAGTGGTGACAATGAATTGATTAATAAATTTGAGATTGAGTAGAGATAATTATTTCTAACAAATGTGTTTGGCAGTATTAGTAGAGCTAGCTAAATGTTCATATTGTCCAACCGCAGCTGCAAATGTAATCTTTTTATGAATATCCAGATGTTGTACAGCACTACGATGTGGTGTTGTGTGCTCAGGTAAAGGCTTGTGACACAGGGTCACTCCTGGAGGTCAGCCTCCATCTGCATGTGTCAGGAGTAGAGGTGCAGGTGAGACGGTCACTTTGCGTTGCATAAGTCCATCAGAGTCAGGCGCACTCATCCCTGGAGACTTCCTTACATACAAGGAGCTCAATAATTCAAATGATGCTTATTTGTTTATGCTATGCAGTTTGAAAAACAGTACAGACAGTAGCAATAGTTGTTCCTAACAGTGCCAGTATATATGTCTACTCACTACAGCACACATATTGTGGGTGATCAAAATACAGTTGTAATTCAAAACATTTTCAATTAAATGTAGCCCTGTAGGGTTGTATTTAAATCCAACAGAAATGTTCTGCCATAGACAGAATACAATAATGCCTATACTTCTGACTCCTCTTTGGAGCCATGGCTATAAACCCCCATTTTATTATCATGGAATGTTTGAAGTAAAATAACCTATCTTTTCTTTTAAGTCTCTGGGCCACTATTAAGTTGATAATATAGGACTAAGCCTTTGTGCCATTTGCAGTTTCTGTATCTAAATTTGTGATTCGAGTATAGCCTTTGTAGTCTCCTTATGGAGAAATCCATATTGTATAAGCTAGGACACAAATGCACACACAATGGATGATAGAGTGGCAGTTTCCATGTGGTCCTGACACTATCCAATACAGGGCAATTCTCATATACAATTTTGTCACAAATTTTCAGTCTAAGACATCTACAAATTGCACTGATGCTAAAAAATCTAATTCTGTCCAGCATGTCTAAAAAGCATATTATATATTAGATCAGTTAAAAAGTACAAATTACTTAACTGAACAATTGTGCTGGTATCCATTAACTGATGGATAACTGCAACTGTCATTGTCTCATGGCAAAAGTTTAGTAGAGAGAGAGCTCACTACTTTTACTTCATCAAGACTAGCAACAAAGAACAAGATTTCTTTCTGAAGCACTAGCCTGCAGCTAGCTTTTTCAGTGATTGCTTTGAATGGGTTCCTATTCACACAACACAATAGAAAGTTAATAGTACAGTATACTCTTGTCACATCGAATTATTTCCTAATTATTATCAGTTGAGTACCCCGGTCAAACCATGTTTATATCGAGACAAAGTTGAATGAGAGTTAAACCCATGTTTAGTTGTCCTCATGTAAAAATAAACGGAATATGTTTCATTAGTCTTTGCCCCAATCTCACACTGCTTCCAAAACCTACTGTATGTAATGTTTTTTTATGTGTCTAAAAAGTATAATAATACAATGTTATCTCTTTTGTTTTGTAGTACAAACAAGTGGAGCAATACATGTCCTTTCACAAGCTAGCAGCTGACTTCCGACAAAAGATCCATGACTATTATGAACACAGATACCAGGGAAAGATGTTTGATGAGGAGAGCATCCTGGGTGAACTCAGCGAGCCACTCAGAGAGGTAAAACACAATACATAACTAATTTATTTCTAAAATGTTATGTCAATAACATTATCAATAATGTTATAATATCTTATTTCAGGAAATTGTCAACTTCAATTGTCGCAAATTAGTGGCATCCATGCCACTGTTTGCAAATGCAGAGCCAAACTTTGTGACAGCCATGTTGACCAAGTTGCGATTTGAGGTGTTCCAACCACAGGACTACATCATTAGAGAGGGCACAATAGGGAAGAAAATGTACTTCATCCAACACGGAGTCTGCAATGTCATTACCAAAGGAACTCTGGCAATGAAACTCTCAGATGGCTCTTATTTTGGAGGTGCAAAGTTTTCTTTGGGAATCCTATATAATTTAATAGTAACATTGTATTAAAGTTTTGTCTTATTTTGTAGAGATTTGTTTATTAACCCGGGGAAGGCGAACTGCGAGTGTACGAGCAGAAACCTACTGCCGCCTTTACTCACTGTCTGTGGATCACTTCAATGAGGTGCTAGAAGAATATCCCATGATGAGGCGAGCCTTTGAGACCGTTGCCATAGACCGGCTGGACCGTATAGGTGGGCAAAAATATGTTATATGTAGCAAGGAAATGCGAGCTTTCAAGCAGGACACTGAAATGGTTACTTGGTGTACAGAGGACTGAATATTTTAGATTCAGAAAATAATAATTGAAATTGTCAGTAAAATGAGCTAGTTTGATCCTCACGCCAACAGAGCAAAGGGTAGCACATCCTATTAGCTTGAGGCTTATTCTGTCTGAAGGACATTGCATGTTGTAATGTGATTCTTCTCTATTAAATTCTTCTGTTCTGATGATCTGAGGACTGTATTTTTATCATTGCATGTTTTACTTCTCTTATAGGAAAAAAGAACTCCATCCTGATGCACAAGGTTCAGCATGATCTCAACTCTGGAGTCTTCAATAACCAGGAGAATGAGATGATTCAAGAGATTGTGAAGTACGACCGAGAGATGGTGAAACTGGTGGAGTTACAGCGGCCAAGGGCCATGTCTATGACCTCATCCATTGGTGGGATGTTTGCTTCTCCAGGTCAGCAAC
Source organism: Taenioides sp. WSHXM2023 (assembly GCA_029959045.1). Taxonomy (NCBI): domain Eukaryota; kingdom Metazoa; phylum Chordata; class Actinopteri; order Gobiiformes; family Gobiidae; genus Taenioides; species Taenioides sp. WSHXM2023. Next base: position 17,825,574 of record CM057096.1, on the reverse strand, counting down.
AGGGCCCCTCTGCTATTGCCACCCTACAGCAGGCTGTGGCCATGAGCTTCTGCCCCCAGATGGCAAATCCTCTGGTGGGCCTTGGAAACCTGCAGTCCCCTCGTATGGTGCGGCGCTTCCAAGTGATGCAGAACTTGGCCAGCCCAGTGTCCATGTCCCCTCTTCAGGCTCAGCCCCCTCAGACTTTTGGCGGGGCATTTGGCTCTGCCATCTCCAGCCCTCCTGTCCAGAGCCCTCTTGCAGCCACTGGTCGGACTTTCCCGTACTTGGCCAGTGCAGGCCCCTCTGGTTCACAGTTGTCCTTAGTCCAGCACCATGTCCCCAGCCCCACACAGACACAGCAGCGGCAAGCCTCTCACAAAAGCACCCATTCCCTCCACACAGGCAGTCTGAGCCAGGACAGTAGAGCTCTGTCTGCTTCTCAGCCTTCACTCCCCCAGGAAGGAACGCCACAGGCTGCCTCTGCGGCGCCCAGCCCACCTCCCTCCACACGCACCTCCAACACCTCCATTGGCCCCCCACAGGCCCCCCACCCTAGTGTACCAGGGCCTTCAGGTGTACCTGGGCCCTCAGGTGTGGGACGGTCAGGGGGCCCCCAGCAAAGGGTGGCCTTTGCCTCTACGCCTCCCCCTGGTGGACCTGCTGTGACGGGGGCAGTAGCACCTCCAGACTCTGGAGTCCCCAAAAAAGATTCAGTTGTCAGCCTTCCAGAGCTAGACTCTGCTAGATCCCGGCTGTCTTCCAATTTGTGACCCTGGTGAAGTTCAGGAAAGAGGCCTTTTTTGTGAAAATCCTTGTTAGTTCTTGGTCAGTCCAGCTGCTGTGTCAGTAAGTGACCAAAGAAACCTTGGTCATGCGACAGAGGATTCTCTGTGTTGGTGCAATTACAAGCAAAATGAAAGTCTGACATTTTTGCTATGAGTGGAATCTATACAACTGAACTTGTAACTTAAGGTTGAACTGGTTCAGTCATCTGGGCCAGCACCCTTAGTATCACTCTTACACTGCTTCCAAACACCTACTGTATATTGCTGTCTTGTAAAGAAGAAACATACTGTGTAGAATCCATGCAATGCAATCTAGCAGGAGCTGGACTTTTTGAAAATCAGGGACGTGAGGTCAAATGACAATGAATTTCAAGTGTTTTTTTTTTTGTTTTTTTTTTTCATACAAAAGCTATCATAGCAAAAGAACCATTGCTTTTCATATTGTTTCAAAGGGTGAGCGTAATGTTGTAGACCGCTGGTCGATCTTACATTGAAGTGTACATAATTGCTGAGGAGAGAATGAATGATATTATATTCATTGTATCTATCCAAACCAAAGGTGAGCTTGAACACAAAGTCTGGTTGTGTCTGTATGAACTGAAAAGAAACCTAGAAGAAAATGCCATTTATTTAACTGCCTTTATTCAAAGTTAGAAGCCATATATTTGGTTTGTGTATATGTGTACATGTGGGTGAGTGTTTGTGTGGGAGTTTTTATTATAATTTTCAGAGAACGGATGCTCTACATGGCTTTGTTGAGCATGACTTGTCTGGCACAGTGACCATGAACCATCAAGCGAACGCTCCTCTGTTTGCTCAGCGCACTGATTGTAATCCCTGGAGATGAGGGTGAACAGAACGTAATCAGAGCTTTATCGAAGGGATACATTTACAACCCATACTGTAAACTTGCTTGTTTTGTCTAGGTTTATTGATTAACACATGCAATATAAGTCTGCAATACTCTACCCTGCCTATATTTAAATATATTTAAATATATATGATATAAATATCTATACATATGCTGTACAGGAAAGTTAACTTTTCCATTTACTTTTTATCATAAAATCTTCAAGAATCCAGCAGCTATGCCTCAACTGAGGTTTAACTATCAAGTGACCATGTTGCTAACCAAAAACATTTTAGGATATGTGCAATGTCCAAAGCAATTTATAGTCCTTAAAATGTTGGAGTAATTTTACAAATATTGTGACATTGCAATGGGAGGAAATTAAGCAACATGAAAGGCTGACAAGTACATTTACTTGAATAAGTACAAATGAATCTTTAACTTCCTAGTAACACCTACAACTCCTATGAATGTGTCAACAAAAAGAACCATACTATGTTTGGGGGTAGTGTTGAAAATGGGGTGAAAGCTTCATATCTTCTCTTGTTGAATGTATGCCATAAGAGAAGCTGAAAAGCCAATCAGAACTAAACTGCCATGTACATAAAGAGATTTCAATATCTTTTTCGATGCAAAGGGTTATGTGTCTGGCTGGGCATCAGATTTATTTCTGGCATTCAGGCACAAACACCTGCCCTATGGGAATACAAGATTTAGTGTTTTGTAAAGGTACAAGTGAACATGAGTGAGTTGTATATAAACGGCGAACTCCTCAGACCAAAGCGAGCACTGAGGACATTAAGCATTTTGTGTTTCACTACAGCGTTCAAAATGAAAATTAATGGGCTGTTTTCTTAAAATGTTAGCAGTACGTCTTATCCACACATGATCTGGCTGAACCAAAAGGATAAACAATACAACTGGGACTGAGAATGGGCAGCTCATTCATATGCGTAACAAAGAGTACATCCAACTTTTGGGTTTGGTCCATAGCTAAACTGTAAAATCAATGCGATGGACATTTCACTCAGGTTTGCTACCTTTTCAGAGAGTTTTATTGATTGCTGCAGCATAGTGTTATATTATATTAAGTGAAGCTGTCTATTCTTTCATAATCAACTTATAAAACATGCTGCAAGATTCTCGTAAAAATTTGATTGGCTTCATAAAGCAAGGTGGATTCACAGTGGTGGCATAGTGGTTAATAATGAGTTTTAAGTTGTTGAGCTGTTGAGAACTGTTTAATTCCTCAACATAGTGAAGGTGATTGTTTTATCTAAGGGCTTAAGTGTATGGCTTGTTAACCCCAGCTCCTGAACCATATTCATTTACATAGATGACATGCACTAAACTTGTTCTTTGTCTTATGTGGGTCGCAGTGCTGGGACCTGAGTCATCAGCAACACAAGAACTCTATATTGCTTTTTTCCTATGGGAAAGGTACATGCCAAATGCCAATATGATTGTGAATGACCCGAGTATATGAATCAATAGCTGTTGTATGTTTGGAAACAGTTTCAGTGCAATCAGTTAGTCCCTGTTCCTTTGTTTTAAAACCAGAATTTGCCCTATTAAGCTGCTATCTGGACTGTGCTGATATGATTTTAATGTGTCAACAGTCATTGAGAACGAGATGGAGAGAGTTTAAGAGCTAATGTTTCAGGCAATATCAGGCACATCTCTGTTCACTGTATTCAATACTTTATTGTGTAAGTCACGCCCACTCAAATTATCTTAAAAGTCTTGTGGGCGCTCTGCCATAGGCCGATACAGGCATGCAAAGCCCTCAGCCTCTGTCTGTTTTGTGTCCATGTCACAGTTTAGTGGCTCACTGCCATTGACATGTTTGCATGATACAAGGCTGCCTCTGCCTGATGGCCGAGCTTTAAGTGTGATTGCTTAAACTGATCTTTTCTGGACCTTGTTCTCAAATAGGTATGAAATCCAGGGTGCATGTTTGCCACTGACTGACATGAAGAGTATGTATGCTTCAAACCTCTCATCTTCACAGTACCAGATATAAAGGTACAGATTGCCTTGGTGTGATATGTTAGCAAATCAGGGTATATTTCTGTGTTTATGTGTCTTTGCTTTGACCTTCTGTTTTTTGTTTATACAATGTGCCCATAGCACATAGACTGTATATACCTTGTGCCTAGTATATAGTTTCCACATAGTCTATTTTTGTGGTATGTATGTGCCTGTAAAATTGCAGATAAGTGTTTTTATTTATTAACTTGCAATATATATGTAATAACATTAGATATTGACTAGTGAATTAAATTGACAATGTCAGTAAATATATTTTTCCCTGCTTTGGGAAACACAAAATTGCACATTTTTGTTGGTTTGAGCCCTCCAACACCATTTGCGCTGTACTCTGTAAGTCCATGTCCTGTACATATGGTATACACAGACATGTGGGGCACATTGTTGTGTTTTTACCACAAATTGCTGTATAGAAACATTTTCTACCAGGAGATGAGCTCTGAAGGCTTCTGGTGGTTTTGGCAGTTTAGACTTTGCTTATACTATTAACCTGCTTACTGCAACAAGCCAAACATCAAAATAATAGTGATAATGTGATGCACATAGACACAGCATTATGGTGTGAACATGACAGAGATCCTTTATGATGCCAAATGTTGCACACATCTTTAGATCTGATGCTGGTTGCACACTGTCCTGATGTTTGCCATCGACAAAATCTTTGGGGCAAACTTCGCCTCATTGGAGCCTGACTCCTGGTCGAGTTACCCTAACAACTAAGAGCAGAGTGCATGCTTGTATTTTCTTATTTAAGCAGAGTTCTGTGTACATTTCTTAGTGGGACCTTCAAATCTAGACATTGTTGTGTACAATAATTTCATTTTGTCAATTATATCTTTGTGTCGTAGCTACTGTAGCCTGCTTAGCTTACCTAAGCCTTCTCTGCTTCAGGACTCTGTCTCTCGTGTGCTTGAGTTTGTGTGTGTGTGTTCCTGTGCCTTTCCTTCTATAACATTGGTCCCACTGGAGAATATAATGCCATTAGGGGTTCGAATACTATATGAAGCCGAGAGACATTGGCACAAACTGCAAAGTGTTACTCACTCACCACTCCATCACATCTAAATAAAAGTCTGAAAAGCTCCAATAAAGACTAGCACATTTCCATACTTAGTAGCATTCCGCAGCCTGCACCAGCAGTGTCTGGTGTGGGCCAGACTATACCAGCACCATGTGGACTACAGCACAGAAATAAGACACGTGTACTAAAGTCTGCCACCATCTCAGGCTTGACTTCCGCTTTTAAAGTCTTTCCAACCTCTGCCTAAGCTAAGTTGATGTCTATTATTTAGGTCCAAATCAGCTCTCAGCCTGAGCACTGCACCTCTAATCAGATTTGAAATCTTCAAGGGGCCAGATGGGTATTGATAACAGGAGATTAAGTTGATAGTTTAGCTATTTGGCCCATTCTGAGCAACGTGTTGACTGTGAGGGCACAGAGCTGATTTGAACCTTTTCCAAAAGGCTGTCCACCCCTCTGCTAGCTGAGAACATGAAGCCACACCCTGGTCTCTCTCAATAAGCTGGTCTGTCAGTCAATGGCAGTGTTGTTTAAGCGTCAAAAGATGATACATTGTTGTGCAATAAAAAGATGAGCGCATTGGCATACTAACTTTGTGTTGACTTGAATTTATTGGGCTCAGAGCTGCAAAACACACAACATATGGTACAAAAGTAAAAAATTTTCCACATATTTCACTCATGTGTATTCATAGGTCTTCTTTATTCCTAAATCTAATATTACACATTTCATAGCCAATGGCAGGAGAAAAGTTTATCTTTTGTACAGCTTTAGCATAACTCATAGAATCTTACACATAAATATGAACTGATTTCATGGCATCATCTGCTACACTACCAGCACAAAACATAGAGTGTAAACAGTCTAAATGAAACATAACATGTCCAGTCTAAACCTGTGCCTCCACCAGCCTCATTCTGTAGATGAGATCACATTCTGCAGACACAAGCTGATGCATCTCTTATGACATGTCTAGGAGCTCTGATTGAAATAGACCCATATATCAGGAATACTGGTATATTCCTATAATAACAAATGTAAGGAGTACTCCAGCAGCTATTGTGCGAAACTAAATGCAGGGTGCTTGGGTGTGTTTGTGCATGAACGGCTGGGTGGGTGCGTGCGTCACAGCAGAGGGCAGCCCAAGGACACTCCTCTGTCCTCTGTCCTCTCTGTCTGTTTCCTTCACACTCGTTCACTCTATTTCATTAGTACAGCGGACATTGTATTGACTTCCATTCATTTTCTACAAGCTACCCCCAGCCTCTATACCTATAATCAAATAAAATGTTTTTTTTTTTTTTTTTTTTTTTTTTTGTCTTCTACTCATATTTTACTCATAGCATTAAACCACAAATTGTATGTTTTATCAAAAAGTTAACATTCCTCCTACCACAACATTTTTTAGTTATAGTAGTCTTTTATAATATAGTGGTAAATGTCAATTTAGGATACTCTTGTTCACTCTTACTATGAAAATGATCATACAGTGAAAGAACAGTAAAATTTCAGATAACATCATTGCTCAAACAGAGGCACTGGTGATTATGCACAGTGCAGCTTAGATGTGAGGTGAATGCCACAGCGCTGCCGTAGCCTCCCTATTTCTGGCACAAATGTGGGTGAGGCCATCCGCAGTGCGTTGAGTCTTACCTTGACGTGACATAATGTCCTCTCTCCCTCAGCCACTTGCTCACACTTTCTTTCTGTCTACTCGTAAATGGACCCATGACTATGTTAACTATACCACAAGTATGTCTAAGTTAATCTTGTATAGCATGAGTTGTCCTTCATTTGCGTCCACTGCAATGCCGGTCCTCTTCTATGTCCCTTTTCTGTCCTACTTCAATTAATCATATCTCCCGCATCACCCCCCACTTTGTTTACCTCCAGAGGGCAATTTGCTTATTTAGCCACTTACTGGTCTCCCCCATCTATCTCTATCCAGTTTTCCTAGAACAGCTTTGGGCAACCCTCGCATTTGTATCCCCCAGGTGTTTTACAGTAGGTCAAATATGCATTTTCAGCTTTTACAATTCATGCAGGTGCACTTTGTTTTTGTACTTGCACTATAGAAAAAAACACATTTACAAATGCCAGTTAGCATTTGGTTCTATGTCCTCAAGCCCTCAGCATCCACAGGACACAGGGAAGATAAGGAAGTCAATTCATTTTGACCATTTTACCATTTCATCCTTGAAGGAGTTTTGTTTTTCTCATTAGGTCCAAAACAGTTATCAGTCTGTGCCCAGATCAATGCAGTCTTTACCCAAGGACACTCAGCGGTTACAAACCATGTGACCCTGACCAAAGTGCAATTCAATCTGCTGTTAAATGACACACAGCACACAAGCAAGAACCAACATGCTTCAACCATAATCATTAATACTATCATTAGTCTATCCTCATCGACTATTTTAACACTATTAATCAAAATATTAATGCAAAACAAAACAATTAGACCTATAGCCTTGGTATCAAATGTATGTGTAAGTCCTTTTTATTGAAGTAATTTTCAAGAAAGCTAACAAATCTGTACCCTGAACATGACTGTAGCCATTTATCTGCTTATAACAACAAATTATGTAATGGACAGCATCCTCTTGAGGATAAAGAGGAGGAGGACGAGAGAGAAAAGGATGAAGAGTGAAAGGGCAGAGCCTGCAGTAACATGGGATCTTTATGTAAATCAAATGTTGCTGCTAGAAATATTTTTTCTGAGAGAACATTTAGACAGTAGAATTCACTATGCTAAAGATAAATTAAATTATCACTTAACATACATGCATAAAACAAAAACACTTCAAGGGCTTCACATATCACAATCAAATCAAAATTGCAAATTGAGCTGGTGCAATACCACAAAGACTGCAGTTATTTGGGTAATATAAAGTCTACTGTAAAAAAGAAAAAAAAAACAAAAACATATATATATATATATATATATATATATATATATATATATATATATAGAGAGAGAGAGAGAGAGAGAGAGAGAGAGAGAGAGAGAGAGAGAGAGAGAGAGAGAGAGATCAGTAATGTGAGAAAAAAAATTGCAAAAAAGATGGACAATCTATGCTATGTTAATTTAGAGATAGGCAGCGATTTGTTGCAGAAACCATGAAGATTAAATTGAGTTTAGTTTAGGTATCTCTGTTGTTGTACTTCCTTTTGCCACTCTATCCCTCTCTTGAGCAGTTCCAGTGGTTCTATTTGAACTGGGCTGCCGCAGAAGTAAAAAGAGAGAGGACAACGCTGTGGCTTCTGAATCATCTCATCTGTTCTGCTCCATCAAGGTCTGCATTCACTGACATTGTTATTCACCAAAGACACGTGTCCACAGAGAGGGACAGAAATATTCTTAGTTTAAACGTGGCTCTTTGTAATGTTTTCATCAGCACTTTTCAACACAGTATGTAGGTAAAAGGTTATCTTATTAAAGAAAAAAAAAACAACAACATTTAGTTCTATTAAAGAGCTTAAAAGGCAGTAACATGGAAATAGCAAATCAGTCTCGACACACTTTGGACAGTGGGATGCTCCTAGGGGGCTATAATTGACTTTAAACATTCTTGGTTGACTAAAGAAATACCCTGTGCTTCAATTAGTCAACTAAATGCAGTGTTGGGGAAGTTACTTTAAAAAGTAGTGTTTGCTCGTTACTCGTTACTTCTTTAAAAAATAATCCCTTACTTTACTTAGTTACCCTCTATGGAAAGTAACGTTTTACGTTGCTCGTTACTTTGGTAACTTTTTGGTGGTAAACTCCAGGCTAAATACCGGCACGAGACCGATAGTCGACAAGTACCGTAAGGGAAAGTTGAAAACTTTGAACTTTGAAGAGAGAGTTCAAGAGGACGTGAGAGGTAAACAGGTGGGGTCCGCGCAGTCTGCCTGGGGGATTCAACTCGGCGGGCAAGGGACGGCCGCTCGGTGCGGGAGGATCCCCTCGAGGGTCCTCTCCCCGGGTGTCGCTGGTCCCCGCCGAGCGCACTTCCTCTGAGGCGGTGCGCCGCGACCAGCTCTGGGTCGGTCAGGAAAGGCTCGAGGTGAAAGTGGCACTACGCTCCGGCTGCGTGCTTTACAATTCCTCCCGCCCGGACCTCGTCGCTTCCTGGAGCCGCGGGATCAGTGCCCGCTGCGCTCCGGGCGGGGACGGGGGCCCCTGCGCCCGGCCCGACTGTGGACTGGGGCGGACTGTCCTCAATGGCCCAACTGCGTCGCGCCGCCAGGGCGGGGACGGTCCGCGTACACAGGAAAGTAACGTGGCGCTGAATCGAAAAAGGAACTACGTTTCGTTACCAAATTTTCAGTAGTAGCGCGTTACACTATTTTTACCCGGAAAAAGTAGTTACGTTACTGTAACGCGTTACACCCAACACTGAAGGGGTGTGGAATAGCCAAAAGCCCTCAAAACTATGTATTATCCAACCATAAAGTGCAATAACAAGACAATAAATGTAGGCCTACTTGTAAATTGCATATTGTTATGTAAAAAGGCATAATAAAATCACAATTCATTCCCAAATTTCTAACTAACTCACTCCATGCCCTTTCCTGTCTACTGTTATCCATATAAATCCCTTATAATTCAAATAAAAATTATTAGTTGACATTTTTTGTCAACTACGACTGATTAAATTACTAAACAGTTAAAGGGTTGCAGGCCTAATGCTTCATGTATTTTAAAGACAAAACAAATAGACACAACAGAGGCTACCACCACTAAAAAAGATTCCTATAAGTCATAACTTAAGAAAGATGGGATGGGATGCGATACACAGTAATGAGGTTATTGGACTAATTATATACTACAAATACAATAGAGAAAAGTTTGTTTCAAAGCTGTAAAGAGCTGATTTTAAAACAGGACAATAACAAGGTCACAATTTTGCCAAGCATTATTACCCAATGAAAATCCTGAGCATCAGCCACTGCATTCATGACAAAAACACATACGGATTTTACAGGTGGTACATTTGCATGTGCCTTGTAGCAGGATAGAGCAGTATGTGCAGGATCATAATTTCCGATTGGTGAGTTTATGTGGCCTTAGAAAAGATGGATGAGCCTGTGGAGAAGGTCTTTGTCTCAGAGTGTGGAGGGGAAACGCTCAGTCTAATTGTCAGGGGAACTGGGAAACCCCCACAGCATCCATCACCTTCATACAAGCCTGCAGCACAAAGCTCCACATGCACAGGCAAACTCTAAGGGTTTTTTTTTGTTTAGTTTTTTTTGTTTTTTTCACAACTGGACCTTGGCTCTGATGTGTCCTCTTTATTCAAGAATTAAAAAGGAAGAATTTGTCAAAGGAGTCATTTACACAGGCAACACAAAAGAAGTTTCGTTTTGGGGCTACATTTTAGAGTAACTAAGTGGACTTAGTGACCAACTCTCTATAAAGTGACTGCACCTATAGTCAAAATATTGTGTGTGATTTGTGATTTGCCCATCCAGCTCCTCAATTTAAAATGATGTATGCACAGTTTATAAGCTACACAACTGTTATTCTGTTAATAGTACACTGTCCTTTTTAATGTATTCTTGATTCTAGTTTATGGCATGAACTGGTGCATGCTCATGCCTTTCTCCTCCACCTCCTCTCTCCATTGTCTTCAGCATTAATTCCCAGTGCACACAACTGGATGGTATGTGTTATAGGATGTGAGAATACACAGGCCCTCTCCTCTTCCTGGTCTATTTCTATCCTCTGTCTTTCTATGCTCTCAGCAAAGTGCCTATGACGTCTCCAGACACTAAACCCCATGAATGCTATCAGTGATGACTTTGCAATGTATAAGCCAATACAAAACTTTGACGCTTATTCTCTATAGATTATTATCATAAGAAGATAATCTATTTTGTAATTTCCTCACATTTCTGTCTAAATTGAAAACCATTAAACAATGAGATGCCATTTTTAAAAGCAATTAACTAATGAGACATGACTGATTATGTAGATTCTGCAAAAAGGGCCAATGGGGGATAAGAAGTAAAGAGGGGATTATTTCCAAAATGTTTTGGTAAAATTGCTGAGTCACTGGATGAGCTACAGACACGGCGCACCACCACTTTCAGCTCCTTCTGTCTCCTTCAGCAAACACAAGCCACCCCCCATGCTGAGACACACAGCTTGTCCGATGCCGTCATCACCACACACACACGCACATAAACACACACGCACACACACACACACACGCACGCACACACACAGAGAAGCAGGAAGTCTGTTACTCCTTGTGACCCTGTGGAATCGAAGCAGTGCTTTCGTCATAAGCTCCAAGAGGAAGACGGGAGAAAAATGGGCACTTAGTTACAACTACAGGCACAGTTTTATACCAGTGACGTCAGTGTGTGTGTCTCTGCCCAGACACTGTTACATTTTTCAGATATATAAGATGGAAACTATGATACACATACTGCCTGTTTTGTACTATTTTGTTTCCACACTACTAGCTTATTATATTGACACACAATATAATGATATCACTATATTGTATCAAATGAAAAAGCAGTGAACTAAGAACTACACTAATATCCACAACCACATTTGGAGAAAAGATTAGCAGTTTACCATATTTTAAGTTTGATTTGATTAAATGATGAGAGTGTATAGAATCAGCACTGACACATGCACTTGTATATGACTCCATTGCCCTTTGGTGCTGGCAATAGCGTACACAAATTGCTAATTGGTAGAGCTTGATAATCATTTATTACACTGTTCAGTGAGCAGAAAACATCCATTTGATTGCTCACAATAAATTATATTTATAGAGCAACTTGCCAGCAGTATACAGTGACTAATGTGTAAGAGGTTGCCAATAAAGCTAAACGACAAGTTACAAGAGATTTTATGAGACAGATTTATCGGGTTAATATTCTATAGCACACCACAGTAGCTCATTTCCATACTACATAATTCTGCATGCTATTGCTAAAGGCACATTTTACAACATCTGTTTTGGAGCTATTGGGTTTGAGTGTTTAGACTATAATTATTTACATATTTGTGCAAAAAAACCTCCCGTTCCTACAGAGAGGATATTAGATGTACTTCTATGTAAATGAGCAGCGATTTTGAAGAGTGTGGTACCTCCTGCTGTCTGTGCTCTGTGACGGGAAGAGCACACAGGGGAGAAATACAGGCAGAAGAGCAGTCTGATACAGTATGACTCAGGGCGATGAAGTCACAGTGGGTTTATGCGCAGATTAAAGGATTGAGGAACAAGGCGAGAGAGAGAACGTGGGCACACAACCACAGTCTACGTAGGCTGCATTCACAGGACTCAGAAGTGGCCCTTGAACTAACTTGAAGAGGTTTGGTCATGTCATGTGAACAGGTCAACCAAACATATGCATTTTACTTCTGGATGAATCCATTTTCTATATATAAAAAGCACCTATTTTTATAGTCTATAAAGTGGAGGCTATCTGTCTATTAAGTACCACAATAAACTATAATAAGCAGCGTTTTTTTTTTGTCTCTTACACTTAGAACACCTCATTAAAGTGGTGGGTACATGCTCCACTGACACCTTAATCATGACATTCTAGTTTAAGTGCTTAATCTAAGCCAAGTCTGTTTTCCGGCTTCTACATCTCAACACTTTCCTCACTAATATAATTTATGCCAAATATATACCACCCACAAGTTAACAAGGTGTGTATTATTCATTTCACAATGATGCTTTAACTTGTTTCATGATCATGATGAGCAAATAGTTTATTAAGAATGATTCAAGCTTAGTAACTACTTAATTAATACCCTAGCTCTAACTCTTAATTAAGTTACTTAGCCTGGATTATTCTTAATGAACCTTCTCTTTATTATGTTTGTTCATTCTTTATTAAGGCTATAAGATGTAGTAAAGTGGTATCGATTCCTTGCATAATAGGCCTACATATTTTATTTGATTTTTTCCACAATTTTACTGTCCTCCAGTGTGATCTAGTACTAAGAAGGAGGGATTTCTGCGATAACACCCAGTTGCAATCACTGTTAGAAACCAGATTTGAGGGTTGCTGAGATCAATATATTTGTCAGCGTATTATCACAGTAGGGAAACACAGTGGATAGTGCTCGTCTGTGGCTTCATGTGGAGGCAGACATTGTGAATGAGCCGATCCAGTAAGTAGACAGAGTCAGATTGCATCTTCAACACTCTGTCCATCAATAACAGGGAGCAGAGTGTCCTTGACAGGGTGAGTTAGGGGCCAAAACATTACATCCAAAATTATGTCTACTTTTATTGCTATTATTAGATACACATAAAGTAACATAACTGCAGCTGTCTGTCTGTTTGAGTAATACGTATGCCAGTGACCTTATACAGTAGCATAGCCCTGAATAACCTTCCAACCACGGCAATATGACAGAAATGCCTCTTGCTAATGTACTGCCTGGACCACTGACATAATAAATAGACAATTGTGGCCAAGCTAAGATATTCTCTCTATGTTCTATGTTTCCCTAAGGGACTCTGGATTCCTCTCATCATCCAGGACATATTAAAAGAATGGACTTTGCTAACTGATTCTATGCAGCTGATGTCATCAACATTCCGTCGGGTTTAGACGCTAACTGTAGGCATCTCTCTGTCTGAGAAATTAATCTGATCTTTATTTCACCACTAATTGACTGTAAAGAACTGAAACTGGAACTGCAAGAAGTGAACTGATTTGTCTCTCACACAAATTACAGTCGTTACAAGCTAGCTAGCATTAGCCAACAGTTAGTTTTTCAGTTCACTCTCACCTTTTTTGTTGAAAATCAAACACTTTAACAGGACCATGAATCCTCGTATTGATCACATACTCCAGAAAATGTGTTGTTTAAACCCATTTTCAGACTATAGTAGAACTTTTTTGACAGTGTCTGCTAATGTGTGCATTGTATCACCATGATAACTACTGAACATTCCACCATAAAAATACATGTAGAAACCCCCAGCACTGAAAGTATCAGTAGTGAGTGACCGCGAGAGTGAATAGGGGTCTGTCATTGTATTTTTGTGTCAGTCCTGTGACTAATTGTCCATTGTCCCTCCACCTATGGCTCAATGTTGCAGTTTATATATACACAGGAATATAGTAGAAGATATTTATGTGAAGCAAATAAAGCAAACTACTGCCATACAGTACAAAAAGATGTACTATACAGAGAACTGCATGTATTAAACCATATATTGAAGAGTAAAGATTTCCTCCATATGGTCACACTGGTTAATTGGGGTGAAAGGAGCACGAGTCATAGGGCGACGAAAGAGAGACTACAAGCTTTTTGAGATTCTATGCTACAGTTAATTATAGTTAAGTCAATTAACTGTGACTGTAACAGCTCCACGTTCCTAAAACCCAATTAATAAAGGGATTTACTTATTACTGCACTGAATGAACACTTCACAATGCCCAAACCACTTGAGCATGACGATAACATAAAAATATAACTCTAAGTGCATATTCCACTATGTTCTTCTCTATGTATTTTCAAATGAGAGAAAACAAGAATGAACCCTCACCTGGTTTATTGGGCAATTAATGAATTGTAAACTTAGGAATGTCAACTTTTATCTTAGAATATTATTATTAAGCAAAACATTCTGATAAACTAAAACTACATGAAACATGTTTTGTGCATATATTGTTCTGCATGTCAGAAGTCCTTGAGGTGCTGTGTCTGTTCTAAGACTTCTTGTTTGTTTTTTATCTTGGTACTGATGTTCACACAGCAAATGTTAATTCTAACTCAGGTGCAACATAGAAAACATTAAAGCAGGTACCTCTTTTAGCAATAGCGGCTAATCATTTCAGTAGTACATCATCAGATCTTAAGACTACTGCTATGATGCAGCATCCCTTTTGACCTGCTGTATAGTTCAGTTTGCATAGGGGAGTTGCTAATAATGTGTTCACTGATAGAGATATTTAATCAATGGACACTCACACACTAACCTTGGCTTGACTTTGTTCATCAGCCTTCTTTGTGGTCTCCCTGCAATACTTCACAAAAACAGATTCTTTAGCTCAGTGCTATTCTTTGTGTGTTCAATTAGTGCACGGGTTCTTATTCTGTAATGTATAAGCCTGATAAATACCTAGCAGAGTATGGAACAAGACCTCTATTTCTGGAGACAATATTCTCATGACATCCCTGGAGTCTGGGCCACAGTGGGTTCGCCTTCTCAGATGATAGAGTAAAAGAAACCTGCCCAAGTACACTGGACATGACACTCACATATAAGAAAAGGTTCTGATTAACTCAAGATAGATAGGGCAAAGCAAAACGTCATGTAAATGTAACAAATTTGCACTGATTAACTGCACAGCAAAATTTTGAGCCCAGTCATTCTTTTAATACTCTTGAACATGCAGGTTTTTGTTGCTGTGACAACATGGACAAGAGGAGGAAACCTTGGATGTTGGGCTGTTTTCAGCCGGTGCAACACTTGTTATTGAAGAGATCTGTAGCCTGGGTGTTTAAATTACATAAAAAGCAACACTTTCCTTCTCTTCAATCAAATTATTAAATTAAGTGAAGTTTGTGTGGCTGGTTTAGTCTCCCAAAAGCCTAAAGTTAAACTAACAATTTGCAGATTAAACAAATCAAAAGGACAAACTTATTTGAAACAAACCTTTTAATATGTCAGGAAACAAACAGTAGTGAAACACTGTTCGTTTTAGCAGCTTGTGTAATCAATAACAAA
Organism: Taenioides sp. WSHXM2023; assembly: GCA_029959045.1. Classification (NCBI taxonomy): domain Eukaryota; kingdom Metazoa; phylum Chordata; class Actinopteri; order Gobiiformes; family Gobiidae; genus Taenioides; species Taenioides sp. WSHXM2023. Next base: position 17,810,181 of record CM057096.1, on the reverse strand, counting down.
TCAAATGCTAGGCTATTTGCTATACACAGCCTAATTTGGAACCTAAATATTCAGAGAGACACAGTACACACACACACACACACTAGCTTTATCCCCATTGCAGATGAATCATTCATGCAGCAGGTGATCTGGCACAAGATAAAACCAAAGCTTTCATCCTGACAGACAGGCACCCAAAGGTACTGCATCACTCTTTCCTCACATAGTCCGGTTCATCATCAGAAAACTGACTGGAGATAGAGTGGAGCTTGGTTTAGTGTGACATCTTGTGGTTGAAACTGGCACGCGAGAAAGACCCAAGCACACAGTTAATTTTAAATACACTATTTTTACCACACTACATGTTTAATACATTACATGTATTAAATCACAAAAAGCAAGTTATAAAGTTGTCAGGTAATATTTAGGCCAATATGGGTCAAGTATTTTTGTTTCATCCAAAATCTTAGTAGCAATAAACTACAAAAAAAATGCTGCATGCCATTCCATAACATCATTTGTTCCTTCGATCAAGTGCACAAAAATGAGGTAAACTGCTCTGTGAGCATACCATAGATGCATGGTGGATATAAGATGTCCCATCATGCTTTGTGGCATGAAGGTGCTGCTGGTAGTTGTAGTCCAAAGCTCATCATTTCCGTGTCCACAGCCTTCTGGTAATGGAATCTGCTCTGCAAAGACAAACACATGTGAAATAATTGATCAGGTAGGATAAACAGCTGATTCCGGTTGTCTCGGCTCCTTAATACATGTGAAAATGCATTAAATATTTCTGTCAATTTTACATTTTTCCGTTTTTTTACACTGCTACAAAATAAGCGTCTACATGGCGATGCGTTTTCTTTTGTTCGGCTAGCTAATGTCTACAAATGCAGCACCCACATTCTTTGGGGTTTTTTTCCTGTTAAAACGGACCCTGACCTAAAGGCTCTGGTCGTTATTATATTTGTGCACATCTGGTAAGGTTTGTGTTGTGAAATATGTGTTTTATGTATTTCTTGTCTAACTTAACTTTACAGTCCTAAATTAGCTTGTCTCCCTGCTTGGAGTTAAACACTTATTGGCCGCATAGTTATTTGTAGCTATAAATGTGTAATCTGAAGTAGGCTATGTTAGCGAGTAGCACTTAGCATTAGCATGTAAGTTAGCTCGAGTCAATTTGTTTACATCCGGTTACAGGAACGTTTTGTTAATTCCCACTCCTGTTGGTTTTGTAAACTCCACATTGGTTATTATTAATGTATTATTGTGTTGATAAAACATTCTTTATTGTTCTCGCTTTTTCTCTTTATGTATTATAAACACTTTGCATGTTTTTTTCAGTGCTGTGAATTTATGGGAACATGTCAAAAAAACGGGCCAGGTAGGTTGTTACCATATGGTTCCCTCCCAGTTCGACTAATTAACATTTAGTACAACTTAAAAGTGCTGTCAATAAATATCCAAAATTATCATTAGTCTTTTGATGCTTTGCTTTATTTTATAATCACACTCATTTGATTTTATCAGTAGGCTAAAATAGTTTGTCAATCGTCTATCAGTATTAGTTTGGCTGCTGCTACATATCTATAAAAAATATCACCAATTATGACTCTTTCTGGACATTATTGAACCCTTCAGTCTATGTATGTTATGACCAGTTTTGTTTCTTGAATACAATTTTTTTTTTTTAACCACCTTTGTCATTTTATTTTCTACTCTTAGGAAGCGTAGCAGTGGTGAGCTGAGTGAGAGCTCAGCTTCAGCTCTGAGCCCAGACCCGGACAACCTCCTGGGTCGCAGAATCCAACACACCTGGAGAGAAAAGGGCAATGTGACCAAGTGGAAGGGCACCGTGCTTGAGCGACTTACAGTAAACAACTCTCTCTACATGGTGAAATACGATGGCTTTGATTGTGTCTATGGCATTGAGTTGTTTAAAGATGGACGTGTATCAAACCTGCAGGTGCTTACAGAAAAAGTTGGTGAGTTAAATGTTATAAAGTATCAAGAGGTTTAGTTTTTTGTGTGTTACGATGTTGCTATTGATTTAACTAATTTCTTGGCAAATCATTCCCATAGTGAACAATAAAATCAAGGTACCACCTGGGGCAGAGGAGCTGGTGGGTCGTGCAGTAGAGCATCTGTTTGAGAAGGAGGATGGTGAAAAGAACGAATGGAGAGGAATGGTCCTGTCCAGAGCACCCATCATGACTCACTGGTATTACATCACCTATGAGAAGGACCCAGTGCTGTACATGTACCAGCTTTGGGACGATTACAAAGATGGAGATTTGCGTGTGCTACCAGAATCCGGTATGTCGAGTTTTACTTCAGCAGCAATTGTATATTCATATTTTTGTAACTCACCTTGGAGCAGTGTTAAGGGTTTGTTTTTTTTCACAGAAAATAAGCACTTGCTTCCAGCAGACAGGAAACCTGGGGAGGAGCCAGAGAGCCTTGTGGGTAAGCAGGTGGAGTATGTCACAGATAACGGTCTGAAGAGAACCGGTTTGGTGATCTACCAGGTTCCTGCCAAACCTACCGTCTACTACATCAAATATGATGATGACGTACATATCCACGTCTACGATCTGGTGAAGACCACCTAAAACTGAACAATATTGGTCCTGACCAGTCGTTACCTGTCTTAGTGTTAATACATTTCATGAGGAGCCACCTCTATGGATTAAAAGCCCACATAAACACGACAAGACGAAAGACCATTTATTCTGAGTTGTCAAATCAACCCAACTTAAGCTCTTAATGTATATGTAAATCAGGTCTGACACCAGCTGTGTATAGCAAGTGAATGGGGCCAGACATTTGTTTTGATTCAGCGTCATCTGTCAAATTTCAAACTTAAAGTTTGTGTAAGACTGTCAAACAAATGTCAGTTTTATATATCCGTTATATTTATTTTGGATAAAAATATGTGTGTGCTGTAGGATAAACTATGGCTTCCTGTGTGTCATCTATTAGTCCTTTAATTGGTTATATAAAAATCATGTATGCAGTGAAGTAATTTTCCTATTAAATATAATTTAAATTGTGTAAGCATAAACGAAACAGTCCCGTCTTGCCAATGTAGCATCTACTTGCATTTCTTAATTTCATGTAAAAGGCAACTTCTTACATTGCATTATTATTTTAAATGTGTACTAAGGTTACTTTGCTGGTGTTTGTGCTACTTGCTAATGCTATTTCATGAGGTTTTAATTGGCTTCAAACCTTTTGCTTTCTGAATTGAATTTCTTGCCAAAATTTATAAATGTAATATAATGATATATAGAGGCCTCAATATTTGTGACTCACATGTTTCATTTTGTAAATATTATCCCAAACATTTTTATGTCTGTAAAAAGAGATGTTTAAAATGTATGTTTCTGAGTTATTGTCAAGTGATTTGTCCCATGTCAGCATGATTTCTGTATGTATTCTTCTGGTGACTAGCTTTAAACTAACAGCACCCCACACAATACACATATTTCTCACTTAAAACTTGTGAAGCGTTCAAACAGTTGTGTCTGGAGGTCTCAAAGGATAGTTTTTCCAAATGGTGCAAATCTGATTTGAGTCACTTGAATGCCAAGGTCAGTCACAAAAATGTGAAACATGGATGTTCTTGTACAAAATGTGGTGTAAAAGTAAGTATAATACTGACTAAAGAAGACTGTTCAGCCCATCGACATTTAAATTCTAAATACCTTTCCTAGTTTTCAGATTTTTGTGTGTTTAGTTTCCCAGAAATGCTTAGTAAAGCTTAAACACATGCTGAATTGAGGTACTATTAAATGTGTAGGTCTATTGTAATCCCACTGGGGAAGGAGATGGTGACATCTACTGGCACAGTATAGAAACTTAGTTGGTCTGGGTCACTAAAAGTGAAGCGCTGGCTGAATGAGAAATAATATAGAAAACATATAATTGCAAAAACACAATGACTTCAATCAAAGCATCAGAGGATGATTGGATTTTAATTGTCGTGGTGGGTATGCTTGTATGAGACAGACATGTTCTCTCACCATCTTTGCCCTTTGTGACAACACTTGCAGTCACACTGAGGAGCCGGGTGCTGGAAACGGCTGCCAACTCAGACATGGGAGAACAGTTGGCATACCATAACACTAGGCTTGATGCCCAGTCAGTAACAACAACGAGGGAATACGTCCATTATATTAGGCCTGCACTGTCTGGTGCAATTTGTCACCTGTTGTGCACTTCTTCCTTTACACATGCATCTGTATCTTCAGTCTTTAAAACCATCTGCTTCTTGGCAAAGCTTGTATTGTTCAGAGATTAGAAAAAGCTCGACTAGCCTATGTGAGACTGTATCGAGCTCTGCTTACAAGGTCATCACATAGTTCTGATGCAGTGAGCCGAAGCACAGATGAGAAGGGCATATGCCTGCTACTTGTTACTGTGATCCTTCATAATACAAAATAGTATTTTATAATGCCTTTTTGTGGTGAGTCTGCCTAATTACTATATTTCACAATGTGATATTACTGATGATCAATGTATAGGTCTATCTGGTTCATAGAATGCACACTGTAGACAATGCCAATGAAATAAATGTAAATAAACCATATGAATAAACTAATAAACAAAATTACAATACAAGGACCCTCAGCTGAAGTTTGAAACTATCTTGAGTTGGTGGCCAATAAACAAATGCACTTGACTCTTTTGTGTTGCTTAGCAACACATACCAGCCCCTGGTCTTATATGAAAAAGCTGCAGGCTGCCAATCTTAGACTTGCAGGGAGCAGAGAATGAGAGCAGTCATCAGGCATGTCTAATTAAGAATCACAGTATTTATCAAAAGCCCAGTGATTGAAGTGAAATCTGTAATTTTATTTTTTATAGTTGAGTTGTATTTTGCTATTTATGCATATGTATATTACTATGTATCATATCAATTCTTAAGCACAGTGTCATTAAAAGTTGACTTTTTATTCTACTTATCTTTGAGTCCTATTTCTTAGGTTTTTTTATTTCCCTGACAAGACTGTCTAGAGCGAGTCTACTTTGCTCTCAGACTTTTCAGTGACAGTAGCCTTCTTATTTATTTGTTCAAGTCTATTTGTAAAGAAATAAATGAAATATTAGAAAAGGGTAGATGCGTTCATAGTCATAGCAAACTAATTTGGAGCAGAAACTACACTAGAAGATGGTTAGCATTTGTATGATTCCTAATTATTTCTGTTCCCGCTGAGGCCCTTACACCACCACTACATTCAGAGTGATTCACTGCATCTCTGCTTTTGTATAGAAACCTTATTAACCCTTCTATATTTGGATATTAAATAATTGTCATGTACTACCATTCATAAGCTTCTGTGCACAACAAGTTTATCCTGCCTTTCATAAAGAGACCTTCAGCCTCTTCAACACCCACATTAGGGGAAAGAATATCTCTTTGAACAATATTGGTCTTTCAAAGCTGAACCAAGTACTAAAAGAAAATTACTACTGCACTCTCAGACATTAAACCTGGGCAGTCTTCCCATGAAGGGCACCTCATCTGGGAGTCCATTTCTTCTTTGAGGTCTTCACCTTTTGACTTGACAAAACATATCTTTGACCTTGTATGATTGTGTGATTCGGAGATTGGTTCAAATTTGGGACTGATGTGTGATTTCGACTAATATATTATTTGCTGTCCATTAATGAGAGGTATTGACACTACTGATATGCAATAATAATAATAATAATAATAATATAATAATAATAATAATAATAATAATAATAATAATAATAATAATAATAATAATAATAATAATAATAAATAAACCAATTAAGAATAATTTATGTTTTGTATTTATTTAACAAACACATAGGTACAGTAGACATTGGCATTATCAGCTTGCATTTCACAAAAAAATAAACACCTCTTCATATTTGTATTGCACTGAATACTATTGATCCTTAGCTACATGACCTAACATACAGGATAATAGCTTGTGAGTCCATTGAGTGCATCTTTAAGCATAGTTGAAGAGCCACATAACATTGAAAGACGTGAACACACGTAGACTGATGAAAACTGTTTGTGCTCAGAGGCAGACTGGGATTTGTTGTTATTTGATCAGCATCACAACAAAATCACTAGTCTTCCACTCAGCTCTACCAACATATCTCCTCTTGGGCCACGAGTGTGTAGTCTGTAATGGAAGCAGAAAAGATCGTTCTTGCATTATTATTAAAGTTCACCATCCTACACCGTCATGTGAGTGTGGAGTTTCTGAGGGTCTCCAGATGTGACACAGGTGTTTGACTAAAGCATCCCAGGTAGGCTATAGCTGAACTGAAATTTTCACGCAGTTCCCATCTCTGTGTTTTTTTTCTGTGAAGCATGTTGACATTCCATCCTTCCTTTGTTGTTGTAATGCCAACCTTTCAAATGCTCTCAAAAGCTGGAGATGGCAGGAGGAGGGGAGCGAGAGAGTGCGGATCACAGCCACAGCTCTTAGAATAAACCATATGCAATGAACAAAAAGCTGTCACAATAAGCTGTGCACAATTTGTAATTATGCTCACTTTGACTGCGAAAAAAAACACATAATTTAAATGTATAACCATCATCTGGGTAATTTGTGTTGTCTTTCCAATAAGTCACATTTGGACTGGAGAGAGATGGCTGTCCTGCGTCTCCAGTATGAGCTGGTAGCTATGCAACAAGACTGGAGTCAGTGGAAAGAGGGGGGATGGGATAGGAATAAGGGGACAGTTTAGAGAGAGAAAGCAACGAGGGAAGGGTCTTCAACAAGAGACAAGTGGAAAGATGATAATAGGGGGTACGTTTTGACCAAGAAGTGACCCCAGAAGAGTAAATGCCACAGACATTCACTTGCCTATCCACATCTTTACATTTGAGTTATTACGATGGTGTATGAAGCTTTATATATGTACAACATGATACTAAATACATGATTGTAAATTTTATGTTATTGCTATTTTTTTCTATTATTCTTTTAGTACAATTGGAGCCAATAGAGGGACAAAAAACTGGTCGTGGGAGCTGTCCAGCGTCGGTGCTGAATGACGCCCTACTTTTCGCCACGTCTCTCTGAATCTCGCCTCGATTCCGGCCTGGGAGAAAAAAAAACATGCCACCTGTTGCTACACTGAAGTTTGGTCTCACAAGGTTAGAAATTACGACAATTGTAATATGTTGCACACACAATGAAATGTAACATAAATGATGACTATGGAGCTACTGTTTTCTCATTTTTGGTCGTAATCAGAGCAACGTGACGACACGATAAACATTTAGCTCGGGCGAGGCAGGAAGCGGAGCGCGAGAATAATTTCTTTTCTATCAAATACCAGTAGCATAATTTTTATTTCTATATTCCACTTTATTGCAAATGCTTGTCATAGGCCTATTTCTTTGATACTTCTCCAGAAGTGAAGAAAAAGACAGGTAGGCAAAGAAATGTATATTGTACTCTATTGCTATGCAGGCTACCACTAAAATGCAGCTCGTAGTATTGCATCTCAGTGGTAGACTCACCGTTAAAGGATGAACAACAGGTGAATCCGGGCTAATGCTGCTGGAGGAGTAGTCGAAGCTGTGCCGCTGTCACTGCTTTTTTCTTCTTCAGAAATCAGCCACAATCTGCTCCCTAGAGCCCGCCCCATCCCTCTTTCACGTAACACTGGCGGTGATGTTACTGGGTAGATGGGTCACTGTGTTTATATACGTCTGCTGGCCGGAGGAGACGAGCGGGGGAGGGGCCACTGCGGGTGACGACACGCACGGGAGCCCACTTGACGTGATTTTTTGCCTAGAATTGTTCTGGGTGCGGCCAAGTAAGGTTTATCAAGGTTTTTGGTTTGCTGTTGATAACAGGTCTAAATAAGAAGAGATGTGACCAAGCGGCACTGAAGCAACACAACAGCGTCCGTGCGTGCGTGCGTGCGTGTGTGTGTGTGCGTGTGTGTGTGTGTGTGTGTGTTTGTGTGTGTTTATGACCTGTTGCACAGAAGGAAAAAAGGGCTCTCCTGTCATTTGATCATCACAATTTTGATGGATTTCATGCAGCCTTAGTGATGCTAGCCCATTTTGAACTGAGAGATCTTGAGAGACACGTCAGTGCTATAATTTATTTTGTGTGGGGGTATCAAACTAAACAACTAAACTAAATAGCTAAACAGTGTGCCCTGCAGAATATACAGACATTTTAAAAACAATGCAAACACTGAATAGGACTATATTTTTACCACAACATACTATATTACTACATTGTTATAGTGAAAATCTATTACATTTGTAAATGTTTTCCTATCTTCTACACATTTACACCTTGACATCTTTAAGTTCAAGAGAACAAATCGTGCAGAGGACAAATGTATTATACATTTTCAGAGAACAGAGCTCTGTTTTAATATATATTAGCATTAACAAGTATGAGTTGATTGGGCAGCAAAAGATGAATTTGTCTTTTGAAATGTGATTTGTTAATTTCACAAATCTGCTGCAAATCTTCAAACAGAAGTCAGATATACCTATGTGCCATTGAAATCAGCACCCAGTGACACCTGACCTTTGAGAGCTCGTAGTGTACATTCTGTTGAAGAAACACTCCCATCCCCCATCTGTGCGAGACCCTGTTTGGATGAGTGTCTTTTTTTTAAATAACTTACACAATACATAACCCTTTTTGTGCTGAGGTCCTTGTGACTTAATAACCAAAAGGAGCCTGGGTGGGCCAACTTATTATGCGGTCTTTCATATTCCTAACAAATACAACTCAAGAACTGAGCTTAGGGAGGAACCTGGGGGAAGATCCTGCTCACTGCCTTGTAAACCTTTCATTGTATAATGAACATCACATTCTGTACCTCTTGATAGAAACATCAGGAGGTAGGATTATGCATATTAGTTGTCCCTCTCTACTCTCCCCTCTGCTTGCAGGGCTTAATGTTAACATCTGCTCACCAAGATGAGCTACAACACTATTTCAATGTTCCCTATTCATGACATTTATCTTATTACTATCACAGGCCGGCGTGTTATTTATATTACATTATAATGGAGTCTGAGCTTAAGAGATTTCTAGTGCACTTAAAAGCTCTGCAGCCTTCATACTCAGTGGTTGAAGTCTTCACATCTTTAACTTGAGCCTGAAATCCAAAAAGTACCTTTGCCAATTAACACAAATAGGCCTAAAATACAGTGGGCAAAAACATTTTACTTAAATTTTTTGGCCTAGAGCAAGGCAATTGTTTTACTGCTGACATTTACAAATCAGACATCTGAAACTGGAGTTTGGAAGCCTCATTATTTTCCCTGATTTTGGTCAGCGCTAAACTAGTGGACTGTAAACCTACTAAAAGGTTCTGATTTAAAAAATATTCAAAAATATTGAGATTTATCTTGTAGTGTGTGTGTGTGTGTGTGTGTGTGTGTGTGTCTTCCTCACCTTCCACGGTGGTTGGTCTCTCTCTCTCTCACCCTCATCCAGCTTGGGCCCCTGGGAGCTTGAGAGTTCTGGGCTGTATCTTTGCTATTACTAGTACAGCACTGGACTGAGATGTCTGATGTTTTTCCTGGGATCTGCTGTAACCACTCCTCCAGTTTGGGGGTTACAGTTTGGGA